>JAGIQG010000009.1:1383214-1884867 GCA_024679065.1 Sphyrna mokarran
CATTAAAGAAGGGAGGAAAAGGAGAAAGAGGTACCTATGAATAGAGGTTGAAGTAATTTGCGTTGTTTCGTTAGAAGGAGCGGCTAAGTTGATCTTATTGAAGCATATAAATGATTAGAGGTTTGGATAGGTGACCTTGGATAGCCTTTTTTCCTAGTATGGATAAGCTAGCAAGATGGACACAACTTTAATAAGGTTATGAGTTATTAGGACGGATATCAAGAGGTAGTTCTTTACTCAAGAGTGATTAGGGAGTGGAATCCATGCCTGAGCTTTTGTAGATGCCAAGTTTGGTGTGCGTTTAAGAGGTTAGTTGATAATTATATGGATGAGAGGAATGGTTTAGTTTAGTAGGGCCATTGCTTTTTATTTTGGTTCCGGCACAACAACATCGAAGGCCGAAGGGCCTGTTCTGTGCTGTATTGTTTCTATGGTTTCTATGTTTCTATGTCTATCCAGCACAGAATAGGCCCCTTCGGCCCTCGATGTTGCGCCGACCTATAAGATCAATGCCCCTCCAACTAACCATTCCCTTCTCTTCCATATACTTATCCACTAACCTCTTAAACGCCCACCAAACTTGGCGCATCTACAACTTGCTGCAGGCAGGGCATTCCACTCCCTAACCACCTTTGGGTAAAGAACCTACCTCTGATATCCGTCCTATAACTATCACCCCTTAATTTAAAGCTGTGTCCCCTCGTGCTAGCTTTCTCCATCCTAGGAAAAAGGCTATCTCTGTCCACCCTATCTAAACCTCTAATCATCTTATATGTTTCGATTAGGTCCCCTCTTAGCCGCCTCCTTTCTAACGAAAACAACCTCAAATCCCTCAGCCTCTCTTCATAAGACCTGCCCTCCATACCAGGCAACATCCTGGTAAGATGGTGATGACCAACACGAGGGGACATAACTTTAAATTAAGAGGTGGTAGTTATAGGACGGATGTCAGAGGCAGGTTCTTTACACAGAGGGTGGTGAGGGCGTGGAATGCCCTGCCTGCAGCAGTTGTGGACTCGCCTACTTTGGGGGCATTCAAATGTTCGGTGGATAGGCATATGGATGATATTGGAAGAGTTTAGGTTAGAGGGTCCACTGGCGGGCGCAACATCGAGGGCCGAAGGGCCTGTACTGCGCTGTAATGTTCTATGTTCTATGTTCTATGTTCTAAAAACTACAACTACTGGCAAGCCTCCTAATGACGACTTCCGGTTTCCAGTTAGTTAAAAAAAAAGGTAAAAAACTACCACCGTTCGCTACTTTAACCAAATAGAAAATGTTAAAAATTACGTTAAACTCGAACTTTACACTTGCCCAAATCGCTGCCTCTCCGTGCTGCTCCACAGGAACAAGTGGAGGATGTGGTCAAGAAGGCATATGGTGTACTGGCCTTCATTAATCGAGGGATTGAGTTTAGGAGTCGGGAGGTAATGCTGCAACTTTATAAGACCCTTTATAAGAGGATCTCTCTCCTATGTTCCACATATCCCCAAAAAAACAAGTGTAGTTAGGAGCCATGTGGGTATCCATCATTACTGCTTTGATTCGGAGAAAGTGGGATGAGTTAAAGGAGAATTTGTTGAAAAATAGAGCGAGTTCAACCAGGTAGAGGAGAGTGGTGGTGCATGGAATTGTTCAGGTCTCTTTTCCAGAAAGAAGTGAAGAGCTTTCAGGCCACCCTGGTGTGGGATAGAGGTGTTGAGAGATTGTGCATCCGTGGTGGAAAGGAGGCGGTTAGCGTGTGCGAACTGGAAACTGTCAATAGGACGCATCAGAAGAATGCATGTATGTAATTCACAGTTATCAGTGTCCATATATAATGCACAGTTATCTGTGTCTGCATGTAATGTGCACTTACCTTGTCTGTATATAACAGATATCTCTGAATGCAACAGATACTGATAAGTATATCAGTATATTATGCATACTTATCAGTGTGTGTATATAATGCAGTTATCAGTGTCTGTATATAACACAGATATCAGTGTCTCTAAAGAATGCACAGGTATCTGTGTCTGTTTTTAATGTACAGTTATCAGTATCTGTATATAATGCATAGTTATCTGTGTCCATATGTGACATACACTTGTCAGTGTGTCTTCATAATGCCCAGATATCAGTGCCTGTATATAACATATAGTTATCAGGATCTGTATATAATGCACAGATAAACATATCTGTATATAGTGCACAGTTATCAGTGTCTGCATACAACGCACAGATATCGGTGTCAGTATGTTACATACAGTTAACAGTGTCTGGAACTAATGCACAGTTATCAGTGTCTGAATATAACATAGAGATAGCAGTATCTGTACACAACACACAGTTATCAGTGCCTGCACATAATGCAAAGATATAGTGTGTGTACAAAATATAGTTATTTATCAATGTCTGTAAAAAATGAATCATGATCAGAGTCTGTATCTCAAGCACAGATATCAGTATCTGTATATAGTATACAGTTATCTGTGTTCTGTATAAATGCACAGTAATGAGTGTCTATATATAATACACTGTTATCTTTGTCTACGTGTAACAGACTCTGACCAGTGTCTGGATATAATGCACAGTTATCAGTGTCTGTATATATCATTGATGTATTTCTCTTTTATCCTACAGGTGCTTTGGTCCACCTTGTTGTCTAACGAGGGGCATACACGCGATGGGTCGTGAGAGGGCTGCTCTTGGATTTTTGGAGAGTATCCTAGTGCTTCACGTTGTTAGTGTACGCTTATACTGGACCAATTGATGGGCAACACGACAGCTCAGTGACTATCGTTGTGCAGTGCAGATACATGGATTTAGGCTGGTACGTATGAGAGTTTGTGCATTCTCCCTGTGCTGGTGTGGATTTTCTCCCAAATGCTCCAGTTTCCTCCCACACCACAAAGATGTGTTCTTAGGCTGATTGGCAAAACAAATTCTCCCTAAATTGTCTCGCAAATTTGGTTCCAATGCATAGATCTATAAACATGGACAGGGATCATGGGTGGAAGTGAGAACGTTAAAGTGGTGGCACGGGCTCATTGGGCCGAAGGGCCTGTTTCCCATGTTGTTCTTTGTTCTTTATATAACACACAGTTATCAGTATCTGTATATATCTCCTAGCTATTAGCTTCTGTATATAATGTAGTTATCAATGTCTGTACTTAACAGCTCTAGCTCGTTAGAGGGGTCAGTTTTTGTACAAAGTGTGCAGGAAGGTTTTTTGACTCAGTATGTAGATAGGCCAACGAGAGGTGAGGCTACATTGGATTTGGTGCTGGGCAATGAGCCAGACCAGGTGTTAGACTTGGAATTTGGTGAACATTTTGGTGATAGTGACCACAATTCGGTTACGTTCACCTTAGTGATGGATAGGGATAGGCATGAAGCTGGGGGCAGTAGTTATAGCTGGGGGAGGGGTAATTATGAGGCCATCAGGAGAGAATTAGGGTGCATAGATTGGACTAGGGAACTACAGGGACTGGGAACATCTGGAATGTGGTGCTTATTCAAGGAGCAGCTGCTGCGAGTCCTTGATAAGTATGTCCCTGTCAGGCAAGGAGGAAATGGTCGAGTAAGGGAACCTTGGTGTACTAAAAAAGTTAATTTGCTGGTTAAAAGGAAAAAGGAGGCTTATGTCAGGATGAGGCTTGAAGGCTCAGTTAGTGCAATGGAAAGTTATAGATTAGCCAGGAGGGAGCTAAAGAGTGAGTTAAGAAGAGCTAAAAGAGGACACAAGAAGACTTTGGCTGATAGGATCAAGGAGAATCCTAAAGCTTTCTTTAGATATGTTAAGAATAGAAGATTGGTTAGGACAAGATTAGGGCCAGTCATAGACAGCAGTGGAAGTTGTGCGTGGAGCCTGAAGAGATTGGAGAGGCACTGAATAAATATTTCTCTTCGGTATTCACGCAGGGAGATGTAAATGTAGTTGTGGAGAACACTGAGGTACAGGGTTGCAAACTGGAAAGTATTGAAGTAGATAGGGGGGATGTGCTAGATATTCTCGAGGGTTTGAAGTTGGATAAGTCCCCTGGGCCGGACGGGATTTACCCTAGGATTCTCTGGGAGGCAAGAGAGGAGATTGCAGAGCCTCTGGCTCTGATCTTCAGGTCGTCGTTGTTTACGGGTGTGGTTCCGGAGGACTGGAGGATAGCGAATGTGGTCCCGTTGTTCAAGAAGGGGGAGAGAGACCTTCCAGGGAATTATAGGCCAGTGAGTCTTACTTCTGTTGTGGGCAAAGTATTGGAGAGAATTATTAGGGGTAGGATTTATAGTTATTTAGAGAGAAATGAATTGATTGGGGATAGTCAGCATGGTTTTGTGAAGGGTAGGTCGTGCCTTACTAACCTTATTGAGTTTTTTTTGAAAAAGTGACCAAAGAGGTGGATGGGGGTAAGGCAGTTGATGTGGTATATATGGACTTTAGTAAGGCGTTTGATAAGGTGGCCCATGGTAGACTTCTGCAGAAAATGCAGATATATGGGATAGAGGGTGATTTAGCTAATTGGGTTAGGAATTGGCTAGCAGATAGAAGACAGAGGGTGGTGGTTGATGGGAGATATTCATCGTGGAGTTTGGTGACAAGTGGTGTACCTCAGGGGTCTGTTTTGGGGCCCCTGCTGTTTGTAAATTTTATAAATGATCTGGATGAGGGTATTGAAGGATGGATTCGTAAATTTGCAGGTGACTCTAAAGTCTGTGGAGTGGTAGAGAGCGAAGAGGGGTGTTATAGTTTGCAGAGGGACTTGGACAAGTTGCAGAGCTGGGCCAAGAAGTGGCAAATGGAGTTTAATGTGGAAAAGTGTGAGGTAATGCACTATGGCAGAAATAATAAATGTGTAGAGTATAGGGCAAATGGTAGGATTCTTAGTAGTCTAGATGAACAGAGGGATCTTGGTGTGTATGTGCATAGATCCCTGGAAGTAGGCAGTCAGGTCGAGAAGGTTGTTAGGAAGGCATATGGAGTCTTGGCTTTTATTGGTAGAGGGATTGAATTTTGGAGCCGCAACGTCATGTTGCAACTGTACAAAACTCTAGTGCGGCCGCACTTTGAGTATTGTGTGCAGTTCTGGTCCCCGCATTATAAGAAAGATGTGGAGGCATTGGAGGGGGTACAGAGGAGGTTTACCAGGATGTTGCCTGGTATGGAGGGCAGGTCCTATGAAGAGAGGTTGAAGGATTTGAGGTTGTTTTCGTTAGAAAGGAGGTGGCTAAGAGGGGATCTTATTGAAGCATATAAGATGATTATAGGTTTAGATAGGGTGGACAGTGATAGCCTTTTTCCTAGGATGGAGAAAGCTAGCACGAGGGGACACAGCTTTAAATTAAGGGGTGGTAGTTATAGGACGGATTTCAGAGGTAGGTTCTTTACCCAGAGGGTGGTAAGGGTATGGAATGCCCTGCCTGCTGCAGTTGTAGATGCGCCAAGTTTGGCGGCGTTTAAGAGGTTAGTGGATAAGTTTATGGATGAAGAGGGAATGGTTTAGGTTAGAGGGTCACTGCTTTTTCTTAATTAGTCGGTGCAACATCGAAGACCGAAGGGCCTGTTCTGCGCTGTAATGTTCTGTTTTCTATGTTCTCTGCACACTTTCAACCTTATTTATATCCTCCCTGTAACTAGGTGACTAAAACTGTACACAATACTCTAAATTCAGCCTCACCAATGCCTTATATAACCTTACCGTAACACTCCAACTTTTATACTCAATACTCCGATTTATAAAGGCCAATGTACCAAAAGCACTCTTTACGACCCTATCCACATGTGACATCACTTTTAGGGAATTATGTACCTGTATTCCCAGATCCCTCTGTTCAACTGCACTCTTCAGAGTCCTACCGTATACCCCTGTATGTTCTACTTTGGTTTGTCCTTCCAAAGTGCAATGCCTCACATTAATCACTGCGTTAAATTCCATTTGCCATTTTTTAACCCATTTTTTCTCGCTGATCCAAATCTCTCTGCAAGCTTTGAAAACTTTCCTCACCATCCATTACATCTCCAATCTTTGTATCATCAGCAAATTTGCTGATCCAATTTACCACATTATGATCCAGATCATTGATAAAGATGTTAATCAACAATGGACCCAACACTGATCCCTGCAGCACTCCACTAGTCACAGGCCTCCACTCAGAGAAGCAATCCTCCACAACCACTCTCTGGCTTTTCCATTGAGCCGGTATCTAATCCAATTTACTACCTCCCCATGTATACCTAGCGACTGAACCTTCCTAACTAACCTCCCACGAGGGACCTTGTCAAAAGCCTTGCTAAAATCTAGGTAGACAACATCCACCACCTTCCCTTCATCCACTTTCCTGGTAACCTTCTCGAAAAACTCTAACAGATTGGTCAAACGTGACCTACCATGCACAAAGCCATGTTGACTCTCCCTAATAAGTGCCTGTCTATCCAAATATTTTTAGATCCTATCCCTTATCACACCTTCCAATAATTTGCCCACCACCAATGTCAAACTTACTGTCCCATAATTTCCTGGATTTCTTTTGGAACCTTTTCTAAACAACAGAACAAGATGAGCCACCTTCCGATCATCTGCCAACTGCCTCCCCCCGCTAATACTGACATTTTAAATATGTCTGTCAGGGCCCCTGCAAGTTCAACACCAGCCTCCCTCAAGGTCCCTCGGAATACCCTGTCCTGTCCTGGAGATGTATACACTCTTATTTGCCTCAAGACAGCCAGCACCTCCTCCCCTGTGATCTGTAAAGGTTCCATGCTCTCCCTACTTGTTTGCCCTATTTCCGTAGAATTCATACCTGTTTCATGGGTTGCAAAAAGCCCATTTACTTTCTCTCCCATCTCTTTGGTTCCATTCACAGTCTAACACTCTGGTCTTCAAGAGAACCAGTTTTATCCCTCACTGTCCTTTTGCTCCTTATATACCTATAGAAGCTCTTTGGATTTCCCTTCACTCTCTCTGCCAAAGCAACCTCATGTTTCCTTTTAGCCGTCCTGACTTCCCTCTTAAGTAGCTTCTTGCACTTTTTATATTCCTCGAGCATCTGATCTGTTCCTTGCTGCCTGTACATTTCATACAATTCTCTCTTCCTCTTAATCAGTGTTACAATCTCCCTCGAGAACCAGGGTTCCTTATCCCTATTTACTTCGCCTTAAATCCTGACAGGAACATACAAACTCTGCACTCTCAAAACTTCTCCTTTGAAGGCCTCCCACTTTCCATTTACATCCTTACCAGAGAACACTCTGTGCCAATCCACATTTCTTACATCCCTTCTCATTTCATCAAATTTGGCCTTTTCAGTTCAGAACTTCAACCCGAGGACCAGATCTGTCCTCATCCATGATCAGGTTGACACTAATGGCTTTATGGTCACTGGATCCAAAGTGTTCCCTCACACTTACATCCATCACCTGCCCTAACTCATTTCCCAATAGGAGATCCAGTATCACATCCTCTCTAGTTGGCCCTTCTACATACTGATGTAGAAAATTCTCCTGAACACATTTTACAAACTCTACCCCGTCTAAACCTTTAACAGTATGTGAGTCCCAATTTATATATGGAAAATTAAAATCCCCTACTATCACAACTTCCTGTTTCCGGCAGTTGTCTGCTATCTCTCTGCAGATTTGCCCCTCCAATTCTCGCTGACTATTGGGTGGTCTATAATTCAACCTCATTAATGTGGTCATACCTTTCCTGTTTCTCAGCTCCACCCATAGGGCCTCAGGACACAAGCTCCCTCATCTATCCTGCCCGAGCACCACTGTAACATCTTTCCTGACCAACAATGCCACCCCCCCCCCAGCTTTTATCCCTCTGCCTCTATCACACCTGCTATATCGAGTGCTTTATAGAGATACTAGTAACTGTGCGTCATGTACAGATACTGATACCTTTGTATTATGTACAATACTGATTATAGAACATAGAACATTACAACGCAGTACAGGCCCTTCGGTCCTCGATGTTGCGCTGACCAGTGAAACCAATCTAATGACCCTCTTACCTAAACTATTCCAATGTTATCCATCTGCCTATCCATGACCATTTGAACGCCCTTAAAGTTGACGAGTTCACAACTGCTGCAGGCAGGGCATTCCACACCCTTACTATCCTCTGAGTAAAGAACCCACCTCGGACATTTGCCCTATAACTACCACCCCTTAATTAAAAACTATGTCCCCTCATGTTAGCTATCACCATCTGAGGAAAAAGGCTCTCACTGTCTACCCTATCTAACCCTCTGATCATCTTGTATGTCTCAATTAGGTCACAGAACATAGAACATTACAGCACAGAACAGGCCCTTCGGCCTTCGATGTTGTGCCGACCAATATAAAAAGCAATGCCCCTCCAAACTAAACCATTCCCTTCTCTTCCATATACTTATCAACTAACCTCTTAAACGCCACCAAACTTGGCGCATCTACAACTGCTGCAGGCAGGGCATTCCACTCCCGAACCACCCTTTGGGTAAAGAACCTACCTCTGATATCCGTCCTATAACTATCACCCCTTAATTTAAAGCTGTGTCCCTCGTGCTAGCTTTCTCCATCCTAGGAAAAAGGCTATCACTGTCCACCCTATCTAAACCTCTAATCATCTTATATGTTTCAATAAGGTCTCCTCTTAGCCGCCTTCTTTCTAACGAAAACAACCTCAAATCCCTCAGCCTCTCTTCATAAGACCTGCCCTCCATACCAGGCAACATCCTGGTAAACCTCCTCTGTACCCTCTCCAATGCCTCCACATCTTTCTTATAATGTGGGGACCAGAACTGCACACAATACTCCAAGTGCGGCCGCACTAGAGTTTTGTACAGTTGCAACATGACGTTGCGGCTCCGAAATTCAATCCCCCTACAATAAAAGCTAAGACTCCATATGCCTTCTTAACAACCTTATCGACTTGATTGCCAACTTTCAGGGATCTATGCACATATACACCAAGACCCCTCTGTTCATCAACACTATTAAGAGTCCTACCATTAGCCCTATACTCTACACATTTGTTATTCCTGCCAAAGTGAATTACCTCACACTTTTCTGCATTAAACTCCATTTGCCACTTCTCGGCCCAGCTCTGCAACTTGTCCAAGTCTCTCTGCAAACTATAACACACCTCTTCACTATCTACCACTCCACCGACTTTAGTGTCATCTGCAAATTTACTAATCCATCCTTCAATACCCTCATCCAGATCATTTATAAAAATTACAAACAGCAGGGGGCCCAAAACAGACCCCTGAGGTACACCACTTGTCACCGAACTCCACGATGAATATCTCCCATCAACCACCACCCTCTGTCTTCTATCTGCTAGCCAATTCCTAACACAATTAGCTAAATCACCCTCTATCCCATACATCTGCATTTTCTGCAGAAGTCTTCCATGGGCCACCTTATCAAACGCCTTACTAAAGTCCATATATACTACATCAACTGCCTTACCCTCATCCACCTCTTTAGTCACTTTTTCAAAAAACTCAATGAGGTTAGTAAGGCACGACCTACCCTTCACAAAACCAGAAGAGGTCACCTCTTCTTTCCAACGAAAATAACCTCAAGT
This sequence comes from Sphyrna mokarran, assembly GCA_024679065.1. NCBI lineage: Eukaryota > Metazoa > Chordata > Chondrichthyes > Carcharhiniformes > Carcharhinidae > Sphyrna > Sphyrna mokarran. Next base: position 1,392,766 of record JAGIQG010000009.1, read on the forward strand.
CCCTCAGCCTTTCCTCATAAGACCTTCCCACCATACCAGGCAACATCCTGATAAACTTCCTCTGCACCCTTTCCAATGCTTCCACATCATTCCTATAATGTGGCGACCAGAACTGTACTCAATACTTCAAGTGTGGCTACACCAGAGTTTTGTACAGTTTCAACAAGATCTCACGGCTCCGTAATTCAATCCCTCTACCAGTAAAAGCTAACACACCATATACCTTCTTAACAACCTTATCAACCTGGGTGCCAACTTTCAGGGAGCTATGCACATGTGCACTGATATCTCTCTGCTCATCCACACTACCAAGATTCCTTCCATTAGCCCTATATTCTGTACTCCTGTTACTGTTTGCAAAGTGAATCACCTCACTTTTTTCTGCATTAAACTCCATTTGCCACCTCTCAGCCCAGCTCTACAGCTTATCTATGTCCCTCTGCAAACTGTAGCATCCATCCTCACTGTCTACAACTCCTCCGAGTTGTAAATTTACTAACCCATCCTTCTACACCCAGAGGATGGTTAGGGTATGGAATGCCCTGCTTGGCGCAGTTGTAGATGCGCCAAGTTTGGTGGCGTTTAAGAGGTTAGTAGATAAGTTTATGGACGAAAAGGGAATGGTTTAGGTTAGAGGGTCATGGCTTTTTCCTAATTGGTCGGCGCAACATCGAAGGCCAAAGGGCCTGTTCTGCACTGTAATGTTCTATGTTCTATCTATGTCTCACTGCAATTTCTGACATCCCTCCACACTATCCACAACACCACCAACCTTTGTGTCATCAGCAAACTTACCAACTGGCAGATAGAAGACAGAGGGTGGTGGTTGATGGGAGATTTTCATCGTGGAGTTCGGTGACGAGTGGTGTGCCTCAGGGGTCTGTTTTGGGCCCCTGCTGTTTGTAATTTTTATAAATGATCTGGATGAGGGTATTGAGGGATGGATCAGTAAATTTGCAGATGATACTAAAGTTGGTGGTGTGGTAGATAGTGAAGAGGGGGGTGTTAGTTTACAGAGTGACTTGGACAAGTTGCAGAGCTGGGCCGAGAGGTGGCAAATGGAGTTTCATGTGGAAAAGTGTGAGGTAATGCACTTTGGCAGGAACAATAAATGTGTAGAGTATAGGGCTAATGGTAGGGCTCTTAATAGTGTTGAGGAACAGAAGGATCTTGGTGTATGTGTCAATAGATCCTGAAAGTAGGCAGTCAAGTGGATAAAGTTGTTAAGAAGGCTGATGGAGTCTTAGCTTTTATTGGTAGGGGGATTGAATTTAGGAGCCGCAGCATCATGTTGCAGCTGTACAAAACTCTAGTGCGGCCGCACTTGGAGTATTGTGTGCAGTTCTGGTCGCCACATTATAAGAAAGATGTGGAGGCATTGGAGAGGGTACAGAGGAGGTTTACCAGGATGTTGCATGGTATGGAGGGCAGGTCCTATGAAGAGAGGTTGAAGGATTTGAGGTTGTTTTCGTTAGAAAGGAGGCGGCTAAGCGGGGATCTTATTGAAGCATATAAGATGATTAGAGGTTTAGATAGGGTGGACAGTGATAGCCTTTTTCCTAGGATGGAGAAAGCTAGCACGAGGGGACACAGCTTTAAATTAAGGGTATGAGTTATAGGACGGATATCAGAGGTAGGTTCTTTACTCAAAGAGTGATTAGGAGTGGAATGCCCTGCCTGCAGCTGTTGTAGATGCGCCAAGTTTGGTGGCGTTTAAGAGGTTAATTGATAAGTATATGGAAGAGAAGGGAATGGTTTAGTTTGGAGGGGCATTGCCTTTTATTTTGGTCGGCACAACATCGAAGGCCGAAGGGCCTGTTCTGTGCTGTATTGTTCTATGTTCTATGTTCTATGTTCATTCCTCTTCTTCCTTATCCAGGTCAATTATAAAAATCACAAACAGCAAGGTCCTAGAACAGATCCCTGGGGCATCTAGGAAAACTGTGCATTGTCTACAGATACTGATAAGTGTGCATTATATAAAAACACTGATAACTGTGCAAAATATACAAATACAGATAACGGTGAATTATATACAGACACAGACAACTGTGCGTTATATACAGGTGCTGACATTTGAGCATTATATACACATACTGATAACTGTACATTATATTCAGACACTGATAACTATGCAGTATGTACACGTACTGATAACTGTGTGTTACATAGAGACACTGATAACTTTGCATTATATATAGGCATTGATAATTGTGTGTCATATAAAGTTACTGATAACTGTGGATTATATGCAAATACTGATAACTGTGTGATATACACAGATACTGATAGCTGTGCATTATACATGGGAACAGATATCTGTCCATTATATACAGGTACTGATAAGTCTACCTTATATACAAACACTGATAACTATATGGTATATATAGACATTGATATCTGTGCATTATATACTGATGCTGATATCTGTGTATTATACACAGATGCAAATAACTATGTATTATCTACAGATACTGATAACTCTGCATTAAATACAGATATCGATATCTGTGCATTATGTCATGATACTGATAACTGAGCGTTATATAAAAACACTGATAACTGTGCATTATATACAGATACTGATAACTATGTGTCATATACACTGATAACTGTCTATTCTATACAGATACTGATCAATGTACATTATATACAGACACTGAAAACTATGTGTTACACAGTTACGCACAGATACTGATTACTGTCTGTTATATACAGACACTGATAATTGTACATTATATACAGACCTGATAACTATGCTTTATGTTCAAATACAGATAACTGTGCATTGTATACAGACATTGATAACTGCATTATGTACAGATACTGATAATTGTGCATTATATGCAGACACTGATATCTGTGTTGTACAGATAGTAATAACTGCATAATATATACTGATAACTGTGTGTTATGTACAGATATTGATAACTGTATTATACAAGACACTGTTAACTGTGTGGTATATACCGACACTGATAACTATGCATTATATACAGACACTGATAACTGTGTGTTATGTACAGATATTGAGGAGATAGGAGAGACACCGAATGAGTATTTTTCGTCAGTATTCACGCAGGAGAAAGACAATGTTGTCGGGGAGAATACTGCAATACCAGGTTGTAGACTGGGTAGGATTGAGGTTCATAAGGAGGAGGTGTTAGCGAATCTTGAGGGTATGAAAATTGATAAGTCCCCTGGGCCAGATGGGATTTACCCTAGGATTCTCTGGGAGGCTAGAGAGGAGATTGCAGAGCCTTTGGCTTTGATCTTCATGTCGTCGTTAGCTACAGGTATAGTGCCGGAAGACTGGAGGATGGCAAATGTTGTCCCTTTGTTCAAAAAGGGGAGTAGGGACCATCCTGGAAATTATAGACCGGTGAGCCTGACTTCTGTTGTGGGCAAAGTCTTGGAAAGAATTATAAGGGATAGGATTTATAAACATCTAGAGAGAAATAAATTGATTAGGGATAGTCAGCACGGTTTTGTGAAGGGTAGGTCGTGCCTCACAAACCTTATTGAGTTTTTTGAGGAGGTGACCAAAGAGGTAGATAAGGGTAAGGCAGTTGATGTAGTGTATATGGATTTTAGCAAAGCGTTTGATAAGGTTCCCCATGGTAGGCTACTGCAGAAAGTGCAGATGCATGGGATTGAAGGTGATTTAGCAGTTTGGATTAGGAATTGGCTAGCTGATAGAAGACAGAGGGTGGTGGTTGATGGGAAATATTCAACCTGGAGTGCAGTTACAAGTGGTGTACCTCAAGGATCTGTTTTAGGGCCACTGCTGTTTGTCATTTTTATAAATGACCTAGATGAGGGTGTAGAGGGTTGGATTAGTAAATTTGCTGACGATACCAAAGTGGGGGAGTTGTAGACAGCGAGGATGGATGTTACAGTTTGCAGAGGGACATAGATAGGTTGCAGAGCTGGGCCGTGAGGTGGCAAATGGAATTCAATACGGATAAGTGTGAGGTGATTCACTTTGGTAGGAATAACAGGCATATGAAATATAGGGCTAATGGAAGGACCCTTAATAGTGTTGTCGAGCAGAGGGATCTTGGGGTACAAGTACATAGCTCTTTGAAAGTTGGCACCCAGGTTGATAAAGTTGTTAAGAAGGCGTACGGTGTGTTAGCTTTTATTGGTAGAGGGATTGAATTTAGGAGCCGTGAGGTTATGTTACAACTGTACAAAACTCTGGTGCGGCCGCACTTGGAGTATTGCGTACAGTTCTGGTCGCCGCATTATAAGAAAGATGTGGAAGCATTGGAAAGGGTGCAGAGGAGGTTTACCAGGATGTTGCCTGGTATGGTGGGAAGGCCTTATGAGGAAAGGCTGAGGGACCTGAGGTTATTTTCATTAGAGAGAAGAAGGTTACGCGGTGACCTAATTGAGGCGTATAAGATGATCAAGGGATTGGATAGGGTGGATAGTGAGAGCCTTTTTCAGCTTTAGATTAAGGGGTGATAGTTATAGACGGATATCAGAGGTAGGTTCTTTACCCAAAGGGGTGGTTCGGGAGTGGAATGCCCTGCCTGCAGCAGTTGTAGATGTGCCAAGTTTTGATGGTGTTTAAGAGGTTAGTTGATAAGTATATGGAAGAGAAGGGAATGGTTTAGTTTGGAGGGGCATTGCTTTTTATATTGGTCGGCGCAACATCGAAGGCTGAAGGGCCTGTTCTGTGCTGTAATGTTCTATGTTTTATGCAGTAGTTGTGGACTCACCTACTTTGGGGGCATTCAAATGTTCGGTGGATAGGCATATGGATGATATTGGAATAGTTTAGGTTAGAGGGTCCACTGGCCGGCGCAACATCGAGGGCCGAAGGGCCTGTACTGCGCTGTAATGTTCTATGTTCTATTGATAACTGTATTATACAAGACGCTGATAACTGTGTAGTATATACCGACACTGATAACTATGCATTATATACCGACACTGATAACTGCATTAAATCAGACACTGATATCTGTGGTTATCTACTGATACTGACACCTATGCATTATACACAGACACTGAAAAGTATGAGTTATATATAGATACTGATAATTGTTCATTATATACGGATAACTATGTGTTATATACAATGGGTATGCACATTGGCCATTCTAAATTCTTCTTTTGTACCCGAAAAAGTGCCGGAGTGTGGCGGCTTGGGGATTTTCACAGTAACTTCATTGTAGTTTTAATATAAGCCTACTTGTGAGACGAATAAATAAACTGAAACCTGATATTTAAACAGTAACGTCTATTATCAGAATCTTTATATAACACACAGACAGTGACACCTACCGCCAATACAAAGGTACTGATTGAGCCACATATAAACACATTGACACACACACTGACACACACACACTGACATACACACACTGACACACACACACACTGACACACACACTGACACACACACACTGACACACACTGACACACACACACTGGCACACACACAGACACACACACTGAAACACACTGACACACACGCACACACAGACACAGACACACATTGGCACACACAGGCACACACACACACACAGAGGGCACACACACTGGCACACACACAGATACAAACACTGGCATACACACTGCTACACACACTGACACATACACTTCATTAGTGGCCTTGGGACTGAAGTCTCTGGGTCTACTAACCTTTCCCTTATCCCCTCTCCTCCCCCTGTTAGGAGTGGTTCACTCCATTGGGGTTTACAATAGATCCTCAGGAATGGGAACACATGGCCTGACCCCACTGCAGTGAAAGGGAGGGGTATGGAGATCCATTCCCCAGGAAGATGGGGAAAGGGGAGGGGGAAAGGATGATTGAAACTGTCCCATGGGTAAACTGGCACTGCCTACTGGGCACCTTGACCACTGGTGGGGGTTCGGAGCTATGTGGATGGGAGGATTGCGGGCATGGAGGCTGGCCCAGAATATCCAGGAGGCCAGTGGTCAGGGGATGAGGGTATCTGAGGGGCAGCTGTGTGATGTTCCTGTGCTGACCAGTGATCAGGAGACTGACAGTGCGGGGCCTCTATCCTAGCACAGATCTCAGCACTGACACATCAGTATATGTGCAGTGCCTCACTCAGTACTGGCTTCTCCAGCGGAATAGCCCATGAACTTTCAGAGAGAATTCCACTCAGAAACTTTGCAGTGCTCAGAGTGCGGGAGATTTCCGCTTTCACACGAATTGGAGATCTTCAATTTTTTTGGAGAATTCTGGCCGTGGAGTTCCACTCTGATATGTGTGGGGTAACACATTTTGGGAGGTCAGAGAGTCAACAGAATACATGATAGATGGGAATACACTGAGAGTCATAGAGGTTTACAGCATGGAAACAGGCCCTTCAGCCCAACTTGTTCATGCTATCTCTTTTTTTAAATCCCTAAATTAATCCCAATTGTCTGTATGTGACCGATATGAGGGTGATTTAGCTAATTGGGTTAGGAATTGGCTAGCAGATAGAAGACAGAGAGTGGTGGTTGACGGGAGATATTCATCTTGCAGTTCGGTTACAAGTGGTGTACCTCAGGGGTCTGTTTTGGGGCCGCTGCTGTTTGTAATTTTTATAAATGATCTGGATGAGGGTATTGAAGGATGGATTAGTAAATTTGCAGATGACAATAAAGTCAGTGGAGTGGTAGATAGTGAAGAGGGGTGTTATAGTTTGCAGAGAGACTTGGACAAGTTGCAGAGCTGGGCCGAGAGGTGGCAAATGGAGTTTAATGTGGAAAAGTGTGAGGTAATGCACTTTGACAGGAATAACAAATGTGTAGAGTATAGGGCTAATGGTAGGACTCTTAATAGTGTTGATGAACAGAGGGATCTTGGTGTATGTGTGCATAGATCCCTGAAAGTTGGCAATCAAGTCTATAAGGTTGTTAAGAAGGCATACGGAGTCTTAGCTTTTATTGGTAGGGGGATTGAATTTCGGAGCCGCAACGTCATGTTGCAACTGTACAAAACTCTAGTGCGGCCGCACTTGGATATTGTGTGCAGTTCTGGACCCCACATTATAAGAAAGATGTGGAGGCATTGGAGAGGGTACAGAGGAGGTTTACCAGGATGTTGCCTGGTTTGGAAGGCAGGTCTTATGAAGAGAGGCTGAGGGATTTGAGGTTGTTTTCGTTAGAAAGAAGGCGGCTAAGAGGAGACCTTATTGAAACATATAAGATGATTAGAGTTTAGATAGGGTGGACAGTGATAGCCTTTTTCCTAGGATGGAGAAAGCTAGCACGAGGGGACATAGCTTTAAATTAAGGGGTGGTGGTTTTAGGACAGATGTCAGATGTAGGTTCTTTACCAAGAGGGTGGTAAGGGTATGGAATGCCTTGCCTGCGTCAGTTGTAGATGCGCCAAGTTTGGTGGCATTTAAGAGATTAGTAGATAAGTTTATGGATGAAAAGGGAATGGTTTAGGTTAGAGGGTCACTGCTTGTTCCTAATTGGTCGGTGCAACATCGAGGGCCGAAGGGCCTGTTCTGCGCTGTTCTATGTTCTATGTTCTATGTTCTATCCCTCTGCACCCATCTTACCCACGTAACCATCTAAATGCGTTTTAAAAAACAAAATTGTACCCACCTCTACTACTGCCTCTTGTTCCAGCCACTCACCACCCTCTGTGTGAAAAAAATGGCCCCTCTGGACCCTTTTGTTTCTCTACCCCGTCACAAACCCACGCCCTCTAGTTTTAGACTCCCTTACCTTTGGGGAAAAGGTATTGATTATCTCGCTGATCTGCGTCCGTCATTATTTTATAGACCTCTATAAGATCACCCATCAGCCTTCTACGCTCCATAGAAAAAAGTCCCAGTCTATCCAGTCTCTTCTTATAACTCAAACCATCAAGTCCCAGTAGCATCCCAGTAAATCTTTTCTGCACTCTTTCTAGTTAAAGAATATTCTTTCTATAACAAGGTGACCAGAATGGTAAACAGTACACACCCCTCTGGGAGATCTCGGTGTGAGTGTACAGGCCCCTCCACTGCCATCCACATCTGCTGAGTGGGAGAGGTTCTATCCTTCCTGTCTTTTTGCTGTCTCAGAGTGAGACCACGAACTGAGAGTGAGAGGTTGAGATCCAGCCTCCTGGAATCTCCTCTTTAATCCCAGTGATGCTGCAACAGTTGCAGTGCCGTTCAGCTCCTGTAACCATCCCCATTGGATACTTCACTTTGAAATCCTTCTAATCACAGGTGGATACATCATCGGGCCAAGCCTTCCTGATTGATCGAGGATTCTGAGAAAGGGATGGCAGTAATTCTGTGAAGGGTTCTCACTGAATCTGCTTTTTATCATAGTGGACACATTCACACTCAGCCCAAACAGTAATATACCCTTCCTCATTTCCCCAAATTGCAACGGTAGAAATCTGGCCCCTGACTCAGAAACAATTTCACTGTTCTAGAGGGATGAGTTTTGTCTATCACAATCCATCATTGGATCTCTACTGTGCAGAAGAAGGCCATTCAGCCCTTGAGTCTGCACTGGCTCTCCAAAAAAGCATCTTATGCAGGCCCATTCCCCACCTTATCCTCATTACTCCCACACATTTAGAGTGTTTATACCCCCTGCCCCCGGATCTTCACATCCTGGGACACTAAAGGACAATTTATCAAGGCCCATCCACCTAACCCACGGATCTTTGGACTGTGGGAAGAAACCGGAGCACACAGAGGAAACCCACACAGGGAGAATGTGCAGACTCCGCACAATGATCAAACGGTGGAATTGAACCCACATCCCTAGCACTGTGAGGTAGCAGTGCTAATCCCGGGGTTATGTTTAATTCCTGGAATTGCAACCAATCACAGCTGGAGTTTGTGAGAATGGTGAACATGGTGGAAGATGTCAGCCTTCCAACACACAGTGGAAATTCAGGATCCAGGGGCTGAATAGAGAACTGCTGATGTGTGGTTATTCCAAAACCTACCAACAGACTGCACTGTGGAACTGCAGAGGCTGTGAAATCCTTTCCTGTATTTACAGCAATATTTGGAATCTTGTAAAAGTGACACCTTGTTCAATCAGGTTTTACTGGGTGTTAACAACACAGGAATTAGTAACATTCGATAAACAGCAAATATATCCCTGATAAAATAATATTCTACTCTTGTGGTTCAGCCAAATGATTACTTGGTAAATTTTTAAGCTATTTGTAGAAATAACTTGAGAAAATGGTGTGTTCAGTATGTTTTAGCTTTTCTTCCTGTGGATCCCAATCTTTAATTTGCTGCATATTAAACATTTTACCCATTATTTTCACTTCCTTTCCTCACTCTTGTCCGTACCATTATCTAAGAAAGGATGTGCTGACTTGGAAAGGGTCCAGAGAAGATTCACAAGAATGATCCCTGGAATGAAGAGCTTGTATGAGGAATGGTTGAGGACTCTGGATCTATACTTGTGGGAGTTTAGAAGGATGAGCGGGGATCTTATTAAAACTTACAGGAGGCTGTGAGACCTGGATAGAGTGGACATGGAGAAGATGTTTCCATTGTAGGAAATGTAGAACAAGTGATGCTGCAGCAGTTGCAGAGCTGTTCAGCTCCTATAACCATCCCCATTGGACACCAAAGTAGAACATCCAAGGTATATGGTAGGACATTCAAGAGTGCAGTAGAACAGAGGGATCTGGGAATACAGATATATAATTCCCTAAAAGTAGCGTCACAGGTAGATAGGGTCATAAAGAATGCTTTTGGAACATTGACCTTTAAAATCAAAGTATTGAGTATAAGAGTTGGAATGTTATGGTGAGGTTGTATAAGACATTGGTGAGGCTGAATTTAGAGTATTGTGTGCAGTTTTGGTCACCTAATTACAGAAAGGATATTAATAAGGTTGACAGAGTGCAGAGAAGGTTTACAAGGATATTGCAATTAGGTGACCAAAACTGCACACAATACTCTAAATTCAGCCTCACCAATGTCTTATACAACCTCACCATAACATTCCAACTCTTATACTCAATGCTTTGATTTATAAAGGCCAATGTTCCAAAAGCATCCTTTACATCCCTATCTACCTGTGATGTTACTTTTAGGGAATTATGTATCTGTAGGCAGTCAAGTGGATAAAGTTGTTAAGAAGGCATATGGAGTCTTAGCTTTTATTGGTAGGGGGATTGAATTTAGGAGCCGCAGCATCATGTTGCAACTGTACAAAACTCTAGTGCGGCCGCACTTGGAGTATTGTGTGCAGTTCTGGTCCCCACATTATAAGAAAGATGTGGAGGCATTGGAGAGGGTACAGAGGAGGTTTACCAGATGTTGCCTGGTATGGAGGGCAGGTCCTATGAGGAGAGGTTGAAGGATTTGAGGTTGTTTTCGTTAGAAAGGAGGCGGCTAAGGGGGGATCTTATTGAAGCATATAAGATGATTAGAGGTTTAGATAGGGTGGACAGGGATAGCCTTTTTCCTAGGATGGAGAAAGCTAGCACGAGGGGACACAGCTTTAAATTAAGGGGTATGAGTTAAAGGACGGATATCAGAGGTAGGTTCTTTACTCAAAGAGTGATTAGGGAGTGGAATGCCCTGCCTGCAGCTGTTGTAGATGCGCCAAGTTTGGTGGCGTTTAAGAGGTTAGTTGATAAGTATATGGATGAGAAGGGAATGGTTTAGTTAGGAGGGGCATTGCTTTTTATTTTTGGTCGGCACAACATCGAGGGCCGAAGGGCCTGTTCTGTGCTGTATTGTTCTATGTTCTATGTTCTATGTTCTATGTATTCCCAGATCCCTCTGTTCTACTGCACTCTTCAGTGTCCTACCATTTATCTTGGATGTTCTATCTTGATTTGTCCTTCCAAGGTGCAATACCTCACACTTGTCTGCATTAAACTCCATTTGCCATTTTTCAGCCCATTTTTCCAAATCACTCTGCAAGCTTTGAAAACCTTCCCCACTGTCCACTATGCCTTCAATCTTTTATCCTCAGCAAATTTGCTGATCCAAAATCTTAAATTGGCCCTACAAGTGGAGGATGTGGTCAAGAAGGCGTGTGGTGTACTGGCCTTCATTAATAAAGGAATTGAGTTTAGGAGTTGGGAGGTAATGCTGCAACTTTATAAGACCCTTGTCAGACCCCACTTGGAGTACTGTGTGCAGTTCTGGTCGCCTCACTATAGGAAGGATGTGGAAGCTATTGACAGGGTGCAGAGGAGATTTACAAGGATGTTGCCTGGATTGGGAGGCAGGCCTTATGAAGATAGGTTGAGGGAGCTGGGACACTTCTTCCTGGAGAGACGAAGGTTGAGAGACGACCTGATAGAGGTTTATAAAATGTTGAGAGGAATAGATAGGGTGGATTCTTTGAGGCTATTTCCCAGGGCTGAAATTGTCGCTACGAGAGGACACAGGTTTAAGGTGCTGAGGGGCAAGTACATAGAACATAGAACACTACAGCACAAACAGGCCCTTCGGCCCACAAGTTGTGCTGAACACATCAAAACCTACCCAGCCATAGACCTATCTATAACCCCTAATCCCATTGGATCCCATATACTCATCCAGAAGTCTTTTAAAAGACCCCAGCGAGTTCGCCTCGACCACCACCGACGGCAGCCGATTCCATTCACTCACCACCCTCTGAGTGAAAAACTTTCCCCTAGCATCCCCTCTGTACTTGCTTCCCTGCACCTTAAATCTGTGCCCTCTCGTCGCGACCATTTCAGCCCTGGGAAATAGTCTCTGAGAGTCCACCCTATCTATTCCTCTCAACATCTTGTAAACCTCTATCAGGTCGCCTCTCAACCTTCGTCTCTCCAGGGAGAACAGTCCCAGCTCCCTCAACCTGTCTTCATAAGGCATGCCTCCCAATCCAGGCAACATCCTTGTAAATCTCCTCTGCACCCTTTCAATAGCTTCCACGTCCTTCCTATAGTGAGGCGACCAGAACTGCGCACAGTACTCCAAGTGTGGTCTGACAAGGGTCCTATAAAGCTGCAGCATTACCTCCTGACTCCTGAACTCAATCCCTCGATGAATGAAGGCCAGTACACCGTAAGCTTTCTTAACCACATCCTCCACCTGGGAGGCCGATTTGAGAGTCTTATGGACCCGGACCCCAAGATCCCTCTGCTCTTCCACACAGCTAAGACTCCTACCTTTGATAGTGTACTCATTCATCCCGTTGGATCTGCCAAAATGGACCACAACACATTTATCCACGTTGAAGTCCATCAGCCACTTCTCCGCCCAGTCTTGCATCCTGTCGATGTCATGCTGCAACTTCTGACATCCCTCATTATTTGACATTATCTGACATCCCTATTATTTGATAGTAAATTTAGTGATATACTATCAGACCTCTTACTGTGTTCACCCCAGTCCAATGCCAGCATCTCTACATCATATTCTCCTTTAACCAGTAGTGCAACTCCCCCATCCTTTTTACATCCTCCTCTATCCCATCTGAAACATCTGTATCCTGGAATGTTAAGTTGCCAATCCTGTCCTTCCCTTAGCCAAGTCTCTGTAATGGCAACAACATTGTAGTTCCAAGTACTAATCCAAGCTCTAAGTTCATCTGTTACACTTTGTGCATTGAAACAAATGCACATCAATCCACCAGACCCTCTCTGATCATAGATCATAGAAATCCTATAGTGCAGAAAGAGGCCCTTCAGCCCATCAAGTCTGCACTTAACACAATCCCACCAAGGTCCTATCCCAATATCTCTATATATCATACCCATTAATCCCTCTAACCTACGCATCCCTGGATACTAAGGGGCAATTCCTTAGCATAGCCAATCAACCTAACCCGCACATCTTTGGACTTGGGAGGAAACCAAAGCACCCGGAAGAAACCCACACAGACAGGAGAATGTGCAAACTCCACACAGACAGTGATCTGAGCTTGGAATTGAGCCAGGACCCTAGCGCTGTGAAGCAGCAGTGCTAACCACTGTGCTATAATGCCGCCCATGATTAGCAACCCCACCCTGCCTGCTGTTTCTCTGAGTCTTACTGGTCCTACTCTCTGGTTCCCCTTCAGTTAATTCACCTTTGCTTTGGTTCCCATCCCCCCTGCCAACTTGTTTCAATCCTCCCGTGTGACACTAGCAAATCTCCCATTCAAAATACTCGTGTCTTTCCAGTTTATATGCAACCCATCCTTCTTGTGCAGGTCCCATCTGCCCTGGAAGAGATCCCAATGGTCCAGTCATCTGAAACCCTCCCTCCTACACCAGCTGTTTAGCCACGTCATTGAGGCAAACAAAATGATCAGAGGGTTAGATATGGTGGACAGTGAGAGCTTTTTTCCTTGGATGGTGATGGCTAACACTAGGGGACATAGCTTTAAATTAAGGGGTGGTAGTTATAGGGCGGATGTCAGAGGTGGGTTCTTTACTCAGAGGGTAGTAAGGGCGTGGAATGTCCTGCCTGCAGCAATTGTGGACTCACCAACTTTAAGGGCATTTAAATGGTCATTGAATAGGCATATAGAACATCGAACATAGAACATCGAACATAGAACATCGAACATAGAACATTACAGCACAGAACAGGCCCTTCGGCCTTCGATGTTGCGCCGACCAATATAAAAAGCAATGCCCCTCCAAACTAAACCATTCCCTTCTCTTCCATATACTTATCAACTAACCTCTTAAACGCCACCAAACTTGGCGCATCTACAACAGCTGCAGGCAGGGCATTCCACTCCCTAATCACTCTTTGAGTAAAGAACCTCTGATATCCGTCCTATAACTCATACCCCTTAATTTAAAGTTGTGTCCCCTCGTGCTAGCAAATATGGATAACATTGGAATAGTTTAGGATAGAGGATCATTAGATTGGTTCCACTGGTTGGCGCAACATTGAGGGCCGAAGGGCCTGTACTGTGCTGTAATGTTCTATGTTCTATGTTCTACATGTTGAGCTGCACTCTCTTCCTATTCCGAGTCTCACTGGCACATGGCACAGGGAGTCATCCTGAGATTACAATCCTAGAGGTCCTGCTTTTTAACTTTCTATCTAACTCCCTAAACTGCTGCTGCAGGACCTCTTCACTCTTCCTACCTGTATCATTAGTATCAATATATACCACAACCTCTGGCTGTTCACTCTCTCCCTTCAAAATGCTTTCTGTCCGTTCAGGGACATCCTGGACCCTGGCACCAGGAAGGCAACTTACCATCCTGGAGTCTCTTTCACATCCACGGAAACACCGATCTGCACCCCTAACTATAGAATCCCCCTATAACTACTGCTCTGGTGCCCTTTCTCCCTCCTTACTTAACAACAGAGCCAGCCGTGGTACCACTGCTTTAGCTGCTGCAGCTGGTATCCCCTAATAGCCCATCTTCTCCAACAGTATCCAAAACGGTTAGAGGGGAGGATGACCAGAGCAGATTCCTGCACTGACTGTCTGCCCCTTCTGGTGGTCACCCATCTATCTGCCTGCACCTTCGGTGTGACCACATCTCTAAAGCTCCTATCAAAGACACTTTCAGCCTCCTTCATGCTCCTCAGTGCTTCCAGCTGTTGCTCTGACCTATCCATGCGGTCTGTAAGGAGCTGTATTGGATACACTTTCTGCAAACACTGTTGTCTGAGACACTGTCTCCCACACCTCACAAGTACAACATTAACCCCACTGACCGATACTTTGAGCACCAATTAAATTATTTAAGGAAATTTATAAAACTCTTATCTTCACTTTTACCTTCTTACAGTGGTTTCTTTCTTGTCAGAGGGGGAGGGAGGGAAGAAAACATTAATATAGCGTCTCAGGCTTACCGCTCCTTGATACCCGATTTCTGCTTCCCACTTCTTAGTCGAGGAAGTGGGTATTGATTCAGTGCTGGCTTCACTGTGATCTTAAAGCCCCCACAGATTCTCACCACACACTTGTCTTCAAATCTGGAACCATTGGAGTGGTTTATTCACTGCTGATTACTGGTCCCAGCACTCTCGTCTTCACCAGCCGTTCCAGTTCAACCAGGGCACCAGATGCCCCTTTGCGGGGTAATCCTCCCATCCGGCTGTGCTGCTTTTGTAGTGTAATGGATCAGGAGACTGGGGCTGAGGCTGTGTGATAGACTTCTTGCTAGGCACAACAGCCTCTAACAGCCTTTGGTAGCCAGAATTCCAATCAACTCTGCACCAGAAATCGGCGTGGAGCCACACAAATTATACAGATGGCAATTTAAATCTATTTTACATTTCATTAACATGCCCTGAAGTCTCCGGGCCCATAAGAATCTATCCCCCACAAGGAGGGATTCACTCCAGTGGGGTTTAGTATGGCTCCCTTTGAATGGGGGGTTAGAAACCCAACCCTGCTGGGGTGAAGGAAACCATCGAGACCTCACAGAGTGTCAGGAGCCAGGAGGGGGTACCCCTGGGCATTGCCACCATAGCAGTGCCAGCCTGGCCCCCTGGCACTGCCCAAGGGACAAAATGCCAATGCCCGGTGGGGGGGGTACCTTGGCACTGCCCATCAGGCATACGGGCAGTGCCCAGGATGTAGTCTAATGATACAGAGCCTGATGGGGGGGAAGCCCCGGGGGGAGGGAGGGTGCAGGCAATCAGTGTGAGTGGGAGGTCCTGCTGCAAATCTGCACTGTGGCTGGGTAATAGAGGGAAGGAGGCCAGCGATCGGAGTTGGACATTGGGATGGGGGGAAGGGTCAGCCTGCTTGGGGGGGGGGGGGTCGTTCAAAGCCGCAGGGGAAAGGTTGGGGCTGTCGATGGGGAAATTGGGCTGCAGAGAAAGGTGTGGTGGGGAGATTGAATGGGCTGGGGAAGGGGTGGGCAGTGGCATGGCTGGTCCTGACACACCCGGAGGGGTCAGCGATCAGTGGAGGTGGTGGGGGTGCATGACCAGTGATCGGGAGGCCAACAGTGTGGGGGTTACTATGCACATACCAGTCTCGGTGCTGATATAATGGTGCACAGGCAGTGACCTGCTCAGCGTTATACTGCCAGCTTCTCCAGTGGGATTTTCACGCTGAGATATCCTGTGATGCACAAACAGCGGGAGATTCACTTTGAAACTCTCACTGAGTAAACACTGCGATTGATTCCAGGTTTTATGCGATTTCAATACTTTGAATTGTTTTGGGAGAACTGGAGTTTAATGTGGAAAAGTGTGAGGTAATGCACTTTGGCAGGAATAATAAATGTGTAGAGTATAGGGCTAATGGTAGGATTCTTAATAGTGTAGATGAACAGAGGGATCTTGGTGTATTTGTGCATAGATCCCTGAAAGTAGGCAGTCAAGTCGATAAGGTTGTTAAGAAGGCATATGGAGTCTTAGCTTTTATTGGTAGGGGGATTGAATTTCGGAGCCGCAACGTCATGTTGCAACTGTACAAAACTCTAGTGCGGCCGCACTTGGAGTATTGTGTGCAGTTCTGGTCCCCACATTATAAGAAAGATGTGGAGGCATTGGAGAGGGTACAGAGGAGGTTTACCAGGATGTTGCCTGGTATGGAGGGCAGGTCTTATGAAGAGAGGCTGAGGGATTTGAGGTTGTTTTCGTTAGAAAGGAGGCGGCTAAGAGGGGACCTTATTGAAACATATAAGATGATTAGAGGTTTAGATAGGGTGGACAGAGATAGCCTTTTTCCTAGGATGGAGAAAGCTAGCACGAGGGGACACAGCTTTAAATTAAGGGGTGATAGTTATAGGACGGATATCAGAGGTAGGTTCTTTACCCAGAGGGTGGTTAGGGAGTGGAATGCCCTGCCTGCGGCAGTTGTAGATGCGCCAAGTTTGGTGGCGTTTAAGAGGTTAGTTGATAAGTTTATGGAAGAGAAGGGAATGGATTAGTTTGGAGGGTCATTGCTTTTTTCATAATTGGTCGGCGCAACATTGAAGGCCGAAGGGCCTGTTCTGTGCTGTAATGTTCTATGTTCTATGTTCTATGTTCTAACTTTTCCCGAGTCTTTGACTTTACCCAAATTTTTAGTTTTGACCCACCCTCCCCCCCCACCTTTATTCCACCCAGGGTCCCTTGGAACATAATCTTATCCTTGCCTAGTATGTGTTGTGAGCTTGTTCTCGAATTCCCCCAACATATTCACTATGCCCCATTTCAATTTTAATTGCTACAGTCAATAGCATCTAAACAAATCAGGGTAGTTGTCCTTGACTGTGTTCAATGGTGAATCCACACACCGAGCCCTGAGCTGTACTATCACCAGTACATATCCGCACACTTGATGAAGGAGCAGTTCTCTGAAAGCTCGTGACTCCAAATAAACCTGTTGGACTTTAACCTGGTGTTGTGAGACTTCTTACTGTGTTTGTGACTCCAGTCCAACGCCGGCATCTCAGCACCATTGTAACATGCTCAAGCACACCATTGTTAACAAGTCATACAAATTCTTCCATCTTCAGATGAATTGCATATGGCACTGCTCTCGTTCTGAGACTTTTTTGGTCAACCCTGAGACTTTATCTTGGATTTCTTCACTCAGTGAAGTGTCCGTTCGAATGATGAGGCAAAGGCTTAGTGGTATTATCACTAGACTATTAATCAGAAACTGGATTAACACTGAGATATTATACAGAGATATTAATACTGGGATAGTATACACTGATATTAGTACTGGAATGTTTATAGACATATTATGTTTATATATATAATATATACAAGATATATATTGTAGAGATATTATGTTTATAGAGATATAGAGGACGGATGTTAGAGGTGGGTTCTTTACTCGGAGGTAGTAAGGACATGGAATGCCCTGCCTGCAGCAGCTGTGGACTCGACAACTTTAAGGGTGTTCAAATGGTCAGTGGACAGGCATATGGATAACATTGGAATAGTTTAGGTTAGAGGGTTATAAAATTGGTTCCATTGGTTGGTGCAACATCGAGGGCCGAAGGGCCTGTACTGCGCTGTAATGTTCTATGTTCTATGAAATAGTGTGCAGTGATGTTAATACTGGAATATTACACAGTAATGTTAATACTGGGATACTATAGAATGGTATTAAAATTGGGACATTATACAGTGATATTAATATTTGGATAGTGTACAGTGATAGTAAATACCAGGATATTATACAGAGATATTATTACTGGGATAGTGTACAGTGATATTAATACTGGGATAGTGTATAGTGATATTAATACTGTGATAGTGTACACTGACATTAATACTGGGATGGTGTACAGTGATATTAATACTGTGATAATGTACACTGACATTAATACTGGGATAGTGTACAGTGATATTAATACTGGGATAGTGTATACTGACATTAATACTGGGATAGTGTACAGTGATATTAATACTGGGATAGTGTACACTGATATTAATGCTGGGATAGTGTATAGTGATATTAATACTGTGATAGTGTACACTGACATTAATACTGGGATAATGTACAGTGATATTAATACTGTGATAATGTACACTGACATTAATACTAGGATAGAACATAGAACATAGAACATTACAGCACAGAACAGGCCCTTCGGCCTTTGATGTTGTGCCGACCAAAATAAAAAGCAATGCCCCTCCAAACTAAACCATTCCCTTCTCTTCCATATACTTATCAATTAACCTCTTAAACGCCACCAAACTTGGCGCATCTACAACAGCTGCAGGCAGGGCATTCCACTCCCTAATCACTCTTGAGTAAAGAACCTACCTCTGATATCCGTCCTATAACTCATACCCCTTAATTTAAAGCTGTGTCCCCTCGTGCTAGCTTTCTCCATCCTAGGAAAAAGGCTATCACTGTCCACCCTATCTAAACCTCTAATCATCTTATATGCTTCAATAAGATCCCCTCTTAGCCGCCTCCTTTCTAACGAAAACAACCTCAAATCCTTCAACCTCTCTTCATAGGACCTGCCCTCCATACCAGGCAACATCCTGGTAAACCTCCTCTGTACCCTCTCCAATGCCTCCACATCTTTCTTATAATGTGGGGACCAGAACTGCACACAATACTCCAAGTGCGGCCGCACTAGAGTTTTGTACAGTTGCAACATGATGCTGCGGCTCCTAAATTCAATCCCCCTGCCAATAAAAGCTAAGACTCCATATGCCTTCTTAACAACTTTATCCACTTGACTGCCTACTTTCAGGGATCTATTGACACATACACCAAGATCCTTCTGTTCCTCAACACTATTAAGAGCCCTACCATTAGCCCTATACTCTACACATTTATTGTTCCTGCCAAAGTGCATTACCTCACACTTTTCCACATTAAACTCCATTTGCCACCTCTCGGCCCAGCTCTGCAACTTGTCCAAGTCACTCTGTAAACTATAACACCCCTCTTCACTATCAACCACTCCACCAACTTTAGTGTCATCTGCAAATTTACTGATCCATCCCTCAATACCCTCATCCAGATCATTTATAAAAATTACAAACAGCAGGGGCCCCAAAACAGACCCCTGAGGCACACCACTCGTCACCGAACTCCACGATGAATATCTCCCATCAACCACCACCCTCTGTCTTCTATCTGCCAGCCAATTCCTAATCCAATTAGCTAAATCACCCTCAATTCCACACATCTGCATTTTCTGTAGAAGTCTTCCATGGGCCACCTTATCAAACGCCTTAGTGTACAGTGATATTAATACTGGGATAGTGTACACTGATATTAATACTGTGATAGTGTACACTGATATTAATACTGGGATAGTGTACAGTGATATTAATACTGGGATAGTGTACACTGACATTAATACTGGGATAGTGTACAGTGATATTAATACTGTGATAGTGTACACTGATATTAATACTGGGATAATGTATAGTGATATTAATACTGTGATAGTGTACACTGACATTAATACTGGGATAGTGTACACTGACATTAATACTGGGATAGTGTACAGTGATATTAATACTGTGATAGTGTACACTGATATTAATACTGGGATAGTGTACAGTGATATTAGTACTGTGATAGTGTACACTGATATTAATACTGAGATAGTGTATTGTGATATTAATACTGTGATAGTGTACACTGATATTAATACTGGGATAGTGTACAGTGATATTAATACTGGGATAGTGTACAGAAATACCAATTCTAGGATATGATATCGATCATAACACGGGAATAGTGTACAATATAAATGCAGGGATATCATACAGTGATATTAATACTGGAATATTGTACAATGATATTAATTCTGGGATATTACACAGTGACACTCATATAGGGATAGTGTATAGTGATATTGATACTGGGATCTTATAGAGTGATATTAATACTGGGATAATGTACAGTGATATTAATAATGGGATAGTGCACAGTGATATTAATAGTGTGATATTTTACAGTGATATTAATACTGGATAGTGCATAGTGATATAATAATGGGATAGTGTGCAGTGATATTAATACTGGATAGTACACAGTGATATCAATAATGGGATAGTGTGCAGCGATATTAATATTGTAGTATTATGCAGTGATAGTAATACTGGTATACTGTACATGGTATTAATACTGCAATATTTTACAGTGATATTAATACTGGATAGTGCACAGTGATATTAATAATGGGATAGTGTGCAGTGATATTAATATTGCAGTATTACGCAGTGATATTAATACTGAGATACTGTACAGTGATATTAATACTGGGCTAGAGTACTGGGATGTTATGCAGTAATATTAATGCTGTTATAGTGCTCAGTGATATGAACAGTGGGATATTGTACAGTGATAGTAATACTGGGACAGTGTACAGTGATATTAATACTTTGGCATTATACACTGATATTAACATTGCAATAGTGTACAGTGATATGAATATTGGGATATTATACAAAGATATTGATACTAGGATACTGGACAGATATTAACACTGGAATTGTGCACAATATTAAAGAAGGGATGTTACACAGTGATAGTAACACTGGGTATTATACAGTAATATTATTATTGGGATATTATACAGTGATATTAATACTCTGGTATATAGTGATATTAATACTGTTATATTACACAGTGATTAATACTGCAATAGTGTACAGAGATATTAATACTGAGGTATTAGGTTAGAGGGATTAGTGGTTAAATATGTAGGGATGTGGGGATAGGGCCTGGGTAGGATTGTGGTCGGTGTAGACTCAACAGGATGAATATCCTCTTTCTGTGCTGAAGGGTTTCTATGTTTCTATGATTTCTTAATCCACACAAGAGACATGAATACTGGGATATTGTGCAGTGAAATTAATATTGGGATGTTATATAGTGATATTAATACTGGATAGTGTTCAGTGATATGAATACTGGGATATTATATGGTGACATTAATACTGGTATAGTGTACAGAGATACCAATTCTAGGATATGATATAGATATTAACACTGGAATAGTGTACAATATAAATGCAGGGATATCATACAGTGATGTTAATATTGGAATATTGTACAATGATATTAATTCTGGGATATTGTACCATGATATTAATACTGGGGTAGTATATAGTGATATTTATACTACAATATTTTGCAGTGATATTAATACTGTTGTATTATACACTGATATTAATACTGCAATATAGTGTACAGTGATATGAATACTGGGATATTATACAGAACTATTAATACTAAGATATTAACATTGGAATTGTGCACAATATTAATGAAGGGATGTTATCCATTGATAGTAACACTCGGGTATTATACAGTAATATAAATATTGGGATATTATACAGCTATATTAATGCTGGGATTGTTTACAGCGCCATTAATACTGGGATAGTGTACAGTAATTTTAATACTGGGGTATTGTACAGTGATATTAATACTGAAGATAGTGTACATGGATATTAATATTGGGATAGTGCACAGATATTAATAGTGGGGTAGTGTACAGGATATTAATACTGGGATGTTATACAGTGATATTAATATTAGAGTATTATATAGTGATATTAGTGCTGAATATTGTACAGGGATATTAATATTGAGGTATTATACAGTGATGTTCATACTGAGGATAGTGTACATGGATATTAATATTGAGATAGTGCACATGTATTAATACTGGGGTAGTGTATAGGATATTAATACTGGAGTATTATACATGACATTAAAACTGGATATTGTACAGGGATATTAATATTGGGATATTATACAGTGATATTAATAATGAGACATTATACAGGGATATTAATTCTGGGATATTTTACACTGATATTAATAGTGGGATGTTATTCATTGGGAAGTTTATGATATATCTGAAGCCCTGCTATGTGCATTAACATTGGGGGGAGGCACAAAGCTTTGCTGAATGGGGAGTCCGGTTAAAGGAGCCGATTCAATGGACAGTGCGCACTCCCGCAGCCTTCGTGCGCGTGCCCGGGTCCAGGCAGACGGAAGCGGCAGAAAGAGAAACTAACGGGTCACCTCGAACTGGGAGGACAGAGAATGATGGAGTGATAGAGGTAGAGAGATTGCTAAAGAGATGGAGAGAGGGAAGGGGCTGAATGACTGAGAGAGAGCAGGGAGGGTGGGACAGGGACAGGGACAGGGACTGAGAGAGAAAGAGAGAGAGAGAGAGACTGCAACATGGAGATATAAATAGAGAGAATGACAGAGTGAGTGTGAGCGGATAACTGCAGCCGGAGGAGCCAGAGGGACAGACAGACAGAGAGATAGAGACAGGGGGAGAGAGAGATAGAGATAGAGAGATAGCGACAGACAGATAGAGGACAGGGGGAGAGATCCAGGGGGAGAGGGGGCTCCCAGTTTGGGGGCTGGTGTTTAGGGTTAGGGTTGAAGGTTTATTATTTGGGGGGGGATTTGGGTGTTGGGGTGTTTAGTGTTGAGGTTTTTCAGGGTCCGATTTTATTGTTCAGGGTGGGGTGGTGTTATTTTGGGGGGGGGTTATTTTGGGGGGGGGGTGTTAGTGTTCAGGGTGGGGTGGGGTTTTTTGTGGGGGGTGTTAGTGTTCAGGGTGGGGTGGGGATGGATCCCTGGCGCCAGTGCGCTCTCTGGCTGATCAGTTGTGGGGTTTAGTGTTTTGGGGGTTTGGAGGGGCTAGGGTTTTGGGGTTAGGGTTTAGTGTGGGGGTTCCGGGTGAGGGGTTAGTGTCCAGGGTTAGTGGGAGGGGTTAGGGTGGGGATGGAGCCCTGGCGCCAGTGTGCTTTCTGGCTGATCAGTTGCGGGGTTTTGCCCCGGGACCACAGGGTGAGCTGGCCTGGGGCGCAGCTCTTTGAGCTGGCTCAGTCTCTCCGGGATGGGGTGCTGCTGTGCCGGTTACTGCACACCCTCCAACCCCGCTCCCTCAGCCTCAAGGACATCCACCAGCGGCCACACATGTCCCAGGTAAGGAGCACCGGGATAGAGAGGGATTAACCCGGGATCGCAGACCGGGGTTAACCCGGGATCGCAGACCGGAGTTAACCCAGGATCGCAGACCGGGGTTAACCCGGGATCGCAGACCGGGGTTAACCCGGGATCGCAGACCGGAGTTAACCCAGGATCGCAGACCGGGGTTAACCCGGGATCGCAGACCGGTCGCAGCCGGACAAACCCCGGGAGCTGTGGTGAAGCTTCACCAGGTTGAAGAGCTGCGTGTATCTATATTGGGGGGAGGGGAGGGGGGGAGGGGGGAGGGGGGGGGGGGAGGGAGGAGAGGGGGGAGGGGGGGGAGGGGATGGGGGTGGGGGTGGGGGGGGGGAGGGGAGGGGATGGGGGAGGGGAGAGGGGATCGGGGTGGGGGGAGGGGGAGGGAGGGAATGGGGGTGGGAGGGAGGGAGGGAATGGGGGGTGGGGGGGAGGGGAGGGAGGGAATGGGGGTGGGAGGGAGGGAGGGAATGGGGGTGGGGGGGAGGGAGGGGAGGGGGGAGGGGGTGGGGGGGAGGGGATCGGGGTGGGGGGGGGGAGGGAGGGGATGGGGGGAGGGGGAGGAGAGGAATGCCCAAATCCCTGCCGGATTGGTGGTGGGGAGGGGGGGAGGGAATGGGGGTGGGGGGGAGGGAGGGGAGGGGGTGGGGGGGAAGGGAGGGGAGGGGGTGGGGGGGAGGGGGGAGGACGCTGGGAAGTGAAGGGAAATGTTGATGTGAATATGGTGACAATCTGTGGTTGTAAAAGGTGAGAGTGTGAGTGAATACAGAAGGATTAAACACTCCAAACTCACTTTAAAATGTTCATCCTGGGCTGAATGTTGCCAAATACTGCAGATGCTGGAGCTTTGACCGAGGGTCATCCTGACTGGAAGCTTTGGCTCCATTCTCTCTGCACAGACACTGTCAGAGATGCTGAGATACTGCTGTGTGTTTGTGACATTGAAATCAGAATGCTGCAAATACTCCTCCTGCCAGCCATGGTCTGAGACACAGCATCAGCCAGATTCCTCTCCCAAAGCAACAGTGCAAGAAGAGGTCCTTCGGCCCACCAAACCTGCCCCGATACCTGCATTCTATCCCTCTGTTCACCTTCCATTCATGTGTTTACCAAGATCCTTCTTAACTGTTGCTGATCTACCTGCTTCACCCCCACCTTTGCAGCACTTTCCAGGCATTCACCACTCTCTGTGTCGAAAACTCCCCCCCACATATTTCCCCTTAACCTTCCCCCCTCTCAGCTTGAACTGTGCCACCTTGTAATTGATGCTTCTACCCTGGGAAAAAGCCTCTGACTATCCACTCTGTCTATGCCTCTCATTTTGTAGACCTCTCTCAGGTCTCCCCTCAGCCTCTGTTTTTCCAGTGAAAACAATCCCAGTTTATTCGATCTCTCCTCATAGTCAGTGAGACCAGGCACTAATACAGACACTGAACCCTCACACAACAGTTGCTGTGAACCCCACAGTGGATTCTTGAAGTCACTGTTCTAATCAGAACACTGTGGTGCCGGGAGACCCTCAGGAGGACAATGTTAGGAATATCCTCGGAGCATATCCTGAACAGCTCAAACATACCAACTAACATCAAATGAAAACAGAATGTGTAGGAAACACTCAGCAATCCGGCAGCACCTGCTGCGAGAGAATTACGTTAATGTTTCAAAGTGAATTCCAATGAAGAGTCATTTTGGATGTGAGTCATTAACTCTATTTCACTCTCTGCAGCTGCTGCCAGTCCAGTTGCATCTGTTCCCCATTTTTATTTTTTATTAGATAGAAAACCGATTAGCAAATAGGAAGCAAAGAGTTAGCATAAATGGGTCTTTTTCTGATTGGCAGTTAGTGACTAGTGGGGTTTTATGGGGATCTGCGCTGGGACCCCAACTGTTCACATTATATATTAATGATCTAGAAGAGGGATCTGAATGTATTAACTCCAAATTTGCAGATGATACAAAGTTGGGTGGGAGAGTGAGCTGTGAGGGGGACGCAGAGATGCTTCAGTGTGATTTGGATAGGCTGAGTGTGTGGGTATCTGTGGGGCAGATGCAGTACAACGTGGATAAATGTGATGTTGTCCATTTTGGTAGCAATAATAGGAAGACGGATTATTACTTGAATGGGTATAAATTGAGAGAGGTGGATACTCAATGACTCCTTGGTGTCATCATTCATAGAGAGTCATAGAGATTTACAGCAGTAAACAGGCCCTTCGGCCCAACTTGTCCACGCCGCCATTTTTTTTAAACCCCTAAGCTAATCCCAATTGCCCCCGCTTGGCCCACATCCCTCTATACCCATCGTATGCATGTAACTGTCTAAATGCTTTTTAAAATTGTATCTGCCTTTACTACCACCTCTGGCAGCTTGTTCCAGATACTCACCACCCTCTGTGAAAAAATCGCCCCTCTGGACACTTTTGTATCTCCCCCTCTCACCTTAAACCTATGCCCTCTAGTTTTAGACTCCCTTATCTTTGGGAAAGGATATTGACTATCTACCTCGTCTGTGCCCCTTGTTATTTTATACTCTATAACGTCAACCCTCAGCCTCTTACACTCCAGAGGAAAAACATCCCAGTCTATTCAGCCTCTCCTTAGAACTCAATCTATCAAGTCCCAATGGCATCCTAATAAATCTTTTCTGCACTCTTTCTAGTTTAATATTCTTTCTATAATAGGGTGGCCAGAATTGCACACAGTATTCCAAGTGTGGCCTTACCAATGTCAGAGACAGTAGTGGGAAGTTGTGCGTGGAGCCTGTCGAGATTGGTGAGGCACTGAATGAATATTTTTCGTCAGTCTTCACGCGGGAAAATGTCAATGGAGTTGGGGACAATACTAGGATACAGGGTTGTAGACTAGACAGGATAGAGGTACATAAGGAGAAGATGTTAGCTATTCTTGAGAGTATGAAAATAGATAAATCCCTTGGGCCGGATGGGATTTATCCCAGGTTACTCTGGGAGACTAGAGAGGAGATTGCAGAGCCTTTGGCTTTGATCTTCATGTCATCGTTGGCTACAGGTGTAGTGCCGGAAGACTGGAGGATGGCAAATGTTGTCCCCTTGTTTAAGAAGGGGAGCAGAGACCATCCTGCAAATTATGGACCAGTGAGCCTTACATCTGTAGTGAGGAAAGTTTTGGAAAGAATTATAAGGGATAGGATTTATAGTCATTTAGAAAGAAATGAATTGACTGGGGATAGTCAGCATGGATTTGTGAAGTGAAGGTGGTGCCTCACAAACCTTATTGAGTTTTTTGAAAAGGTGACCAAAGAGGTGGATGGGGGTAAGGCAGTTGATGTGGTATATATGGATTTTAGCAAAGCATTTGATAAGGTTCCCCATGGAAGACTACTGCAGAAAATGAAGATGCATGGGATTGAGGGAGATTTAGCAATTGAGATTAGGAATTGGCTAGCTGATAGAAGACAGAGGGTGGTGATTGATGGGAAATATTCAACCTGGAGTTTAGTTACAAGTGGTGTACCTCAGGGATCTGTTTTGGGGCCACTGTTGTTTGTTGTTTTTATAAATGATCTGGATGAGGGTGTAGAGGGATAGGTTAGTAAATTTGCTGACGACACCAAAGTCGGAGGAACTGTAAACAGTGAGGATGGATGTTACAGTCTGCAGAGGGACATAGATAAGTTGCAGAGCTGGGCCAAGAGATGGCAAATGGAGTTTAATGTGGAAAAGTGTGAGGTGATTCACTTTGGTAAGAGTAATATGTGTGCAGAATATAGGGCTAATGGTAGGACTCTTAGTAGTGTAGATGAGCAGAGAGATCTCGGTGTACAGGTGCATAGATCCCTGAAAGTTGGTACTCAAGTTGATGAGGTTGTTAAGAAGGCGTATAGTGTGTTAGCATTTATTGGTAGAGGGATTGAATTTCAGAGCCGAGATGTTATGTTGCAACTGTATAAAACTCTGGTGCGGCCGCACTTGGAGTATTGTGTACAGTTCTGGTCGCCACATTATAAGAAAGATGTGGAGGCATTGGAAAGGGTGCAGAGGAGGTTTACCAGGATGTTGCCTGGTATGATGGGTAGGTTTTATGAGGAAAGGCTAAGGGACTTGAAGTTATTTTCATTAGAGAGAAGAAGGCTAAGAGGTGACTTAATTGAGACATATAAGAAGATCAGAGAGTTAGATAGGGTGGATAGTGAGAGCCTTTTTCCTCGGATGGAGATGGATAACACGAGGGGACATAGCTTTAAATTAAGGGGTGGTAGTTATAGGACAGATGCTAGAGGTGGGTTCTTTACTCAGAGGGTAGTAAGGGCATGGAATGCCCTGCCTGCAGCAGTTGTGGACTCATCAAGTTTAAGGGCGTTCAAATGGTCAGTGGGTAGGCATATAGAACATAGAACATTACAGCGCAGTACAGGCCCTTCGGCCCTCGATGTTGCGCCGGCCAGTGGACCCTCTAACCTAAACTATTCCAATATCATCCATATGCCTATCCACCGAACATTTGAATGCCCCCCAAGTAGGCGAGTCCACAACTGCTGCAGGCAGGGCATTCCACGCCCTCACCACACTCTGTGTAAAGAACCTGCCTCTGACATCCGTCCTATAACTACCACCTCTTAATTTAAAGTTATGTCCCCTCATGTTGGTCATCGCCATCCGAGGAAAAAGGCTCTCACTATCCACCTTATCCAGTCCTTTGATCATCTTATACGCCTCAATTAGGTCACCGCGTAACCTTCTTCTCTCTAATGAAAATAACCTCAGGTCCCTCAGCTTTTCCTCATAAGGCCTTCCCACCATACCAGGCAACATCCTGGTAAACCTCCTCTGCCCCCTTTCCAATGCTTCCACATCTTTCTTATAATGCGGCGACCAGAACTGTACGCAATACTCCAAGTGCGGCCGCACCAGAGTTTTGTACAGTTGTGACATAACCTCACGGCTCCTAAATTCAATCCCTCTACCAATAAAAGCTAACACACCGTACGCCTTCTTAACAACTTTATCAACCTGGGTGCCAACTTTCAAAGAGCTATGTACTTGTACCCCAAGATCCCTCTGCTCGACAACACTATTAAGGGTCCTTCCATTAGCCCTATATTTCATATGCCTGTTATTCCTACCAAAGTGAATCACCTCACACTTATCCGTATTGAATTCCATTTGCCACCTCACGGCCCAGCTCTGCAACCTATCTATGTCCCTCTGCAAACTGTAACATCCATCCTCGCTGTCTACAACTCCCCCCACTTTGGTATCGTCAGCAAATTTACTAATCCAACCCTCTACACCCTCATCTAGGTCATTTATAAAAATGACAAACAGCAGTGGCCCCAAAACAGATCCTTGAGGTACACCACTTGTAACTGCACTCCAGGTTGAATATTTCCCATCAACCACCACCCTCTGTCTTCTATCAGCTAGCCAATTCCTAATCCAACCTGCTAAATCACCTTCAATCCCATGCATCTGCACTTTCTGCAGTAGCCTACCATGGGGAACATTATCAAACGCTTTGCTAAAATCCATATACACTACATCAACTGCCTTACCCTTATCTACCTCTTTGGTCACCTACTCAAAAAACTCAATAAGGTTTGTGAGGCACGACCTACCCTTCACAAAACCGTGCTGACTATCCCTAATCAATTTATTCCTCTCTACATGCTTATAAATCCTATCCCTTATACCTTGCCCACAACAGAAGTCAGGCTCACCGATATGGATAGCATTGAAATAGTTTAGGATAGAGGGTCATAAAATTGGTTCCATTGGTCGGCGCAACATCGAGGGCCGAAGGGCCTGTATTGCGCTGTAATGCTCTATGTTCTAATATCTTGTACAACTTCAACAAGCCATTCCAACTCTTGTATTCGATGTTTTAACCAATGAAACCAAGCATACTTAATGCCTTCTTCACAACTCTGTCCACCTGTGACTCCACTTTGAAGGA
This sequence comes from Sphyrna mokarran, assembly GCA_024679065.1. Classification (NCBI taxonomy): domain Eukaryota; kingdom Metazoa; phylum Chordata; class Chondrichthyes; order Carcharhiniformes; family Carcharhinidae; genus Sphyrna; species Sphyrna mokarran. The sequence goes on from JAGIQG010000009.1 coordinate 1,421,998, forward strand.
GCTATGAATGTGTACTCCTAGATACCTTTGCTCTGTAATTCTCCCCAAAGCCCTAACGTTAACTGAGTAAATTCTGCCCTGGTTCAATCTACCAAAATGCATCACCTTGCATTTGTCTAAATTAAACTCCATCTGCCATTCGTCAGTCCACCTGCCCAATTGTACCTGCATGCTTACTTTCATCAGTTGCAAATGGAATGTTGGCCTTTGTAGCGAGAGGATTTGAGTCTAAGGATAGTGATGTTTTGCTGCAATTGTATAGAACATAGAACATTACAGCGCAGAACAGGCTCTTCAGCCTTCGATGTTGCGCCGACCAATTATGAAAAAAGCAATGACCCTCCAAACTAAACCATTCCCTTCTCTTCCATAAACTTATCAACTAACCTCTTAAACGCCATCAAACTTGGCGCATCTACGACTGCCGCAGGCAGGGCATTCCACTCCCTAACCACCCTCTGGGTAAAGAACCTACCTCTGATATCCGTCCTATAACTACCACCCCTTAATTTAAAGCTGACAGCTAGCTTTCCCCATCCTAGGAAAAAGGCTATCACTGTCCACCCTATCTAAACCTCTAATCATCTTATATGTTTCGATAAGATCACCTCTTAGCCGCCTCCTTTCTAACGAAAAAAACCTCAAATCCCTCAGCCTCTCCTCATAAGACCTGCCCTCCATACCAGGCAACATCCTGGTAAACCTCCTCTGTACCCTCTCCAATGCCTCCACATCTTTCTTATAATGTGGGGACCAGAACTGCACACATACTCCAAGTGCGGCCGCACTAGAGTTCTGTACAGTTGCAACATGACGTTGCGGCTCCGAAATTCAATCCCCCTACCAATAAAAGCTAAGACTCCATATGCCTTCTTAACAACCTTATCGACTTGACTGCCTACTTTCAGGGATCTATGCACAAATACACCAAGATCCCTCTGTTCATCAACACTATTAAGAATCCTACCATTAGCCCTATACTCTGCACATTTATTTCCTGCCAAAGTGAATTACCTCACACTTTTCACATTAAATCCATTTGCCATCTCTCAGCCCAGCTCTGCAACTTGTCCAAGTCTCTCTGCAAACTAAACACCCCTCTTCACTATCTACCGCTCCTCGACTTTGGTGTCATCCGCAAATTTACTAATCCATCCTTCTATACCCTCATCCAGATCATTTATACAGGGGTGTCCTTGTGTCCCCTCTAGCTCTCCTCAACTCTCTTTAGCTCCCTCCTGGCTAATCTATAGCTATCCATTGCACTAACTGAGCCTTCAAGCCTCATCCTGACATAAGCCTCCTTTTTTCTTTTAACCAGCGAATTAACTTTTTTAGTACACCATGGTTCCCTTACTCGACCATTTCCTCCTTGCCTGACAGGGACATACTTATCAAGGACTCGCAGCAGCTGCTCCTTGAATAAGCTCCACATTTCAGATGTTCCCAGTCCCTGTAGTTTCCTAGTCCAATCTATGCACCCTAATTCCCTCCTGATGGCCTCATAATTACCCTTCCCCCAGCTATAACTACTGCCCCCAGCTTCATGCCTATCCCTATCCATCACTAAGGTGAACGTAACCGAATTGTGGTCACTATCACCAAAATGTTCACCAACTTCCAAGCCTAACACCTGGTCTGGCTCATTGCCCAGCACCAAATCCAATGTAGCCTCACCTCTAGTTGGCCTATCTACATACTGAGTCAAAAAACCTTCCTGCACACTTTGTACAAAAACTGACCCCTCTAACGAGCTAGAGCTATAGCTATTCCAATCAATATTAGTAAAGTTAAAGTCCCCCATCACAATTACCCTACTACTTTCACTCCTGTCCAGGATCGACTTTGCAATCCAAAGGGCATAAGTGAGGCCACAGCTGGAGTATTGTGTGCAGTTTTGGTCTCCTTATCTGAGGAAGGATGTCCTTGCTGTACAGGGAGCACAGCAAAGGTTTACCAGGCTGATTCCTGGGATGGCAGGTCTGTCATCTGAGGAGAGACTAAGTTGGTTCGGATTATATTCACTGGAGTTTGAAGTGAGAGGGGATCTCATGAAAACTTATAATATTCTAACAGGGTTAGACAGGGAAGATTCAAAAAGAATGCTCCCAATGGTAGGGGAGGTTAGAGTTTGAGGATAAGGGTAAACTTTTTAGAACCAAAGTAAGGAGAAATTTCTTTACCCAGAGGGTGGTGAACGTGTCCAATTCACTATCACAGAAAGTAGTTGAGGCGAAAATATTGTCTGATTTCAAGAGGAAGCTAGATTTTTCTTTTGGAGCTAAAGGGATTAAGGAATATGTGGGGGAAGCGGGGATCAGGATATTGAATTTGATGATCAGCCATGAGCAAAATGAATGGTGGAGCAGGCTCGAAGGGCCGAATGGCCTCCTCCTGCTCCTAGTTTCTGAGTTTCTGTGCATTTCAGATTTCCAGCGTATGCGGATTTTGGTTTTGACTCATAGAGGTTTCTCGAACCACCGACTCTCTGACAGTGTGGCGCACCCTCGGCACTATGTTTTGAAATGTCAGTATCTATTTTAAGTGTGTTTCTTTGGAGTGGGATTTGATCCTCTGACATGATGTGATGGGGTAAACCCTCCTGAGCTATTGCAGCCTCCCGAGGGAGTAGTGATAGTGAAACCTGCATCCTGTCTCCCTGTGGCAGAAGCGTTTTAAGCTGTGCTGAGTTTGTCCTTGTTGCAGGAGTTGGGGAAGTTGAACTGTTTGCTGTTGTTTCCGTCTCTGTGTCTCGGTGGAGACAGAACAGTTCACCAACCTTTCCCCTGACTTGGAAACAGAAGTGGGAAATTTCCAGGGGAGGAAAGGTCAATAGCTGAGGTCTCTGGCCAGAGATTCGCACGATGAAATGCTATAAAGAGTGAGATGGTGTTGAGCGAATGGGACAATAAATGAAAAAGATGATGTGATTATTTATAACAGAACATAGAACATAGAACATGATACATAGAACATTATAACAGAAAGGGAGGATGTGAGGCTCCAGGGATGAAGAAGTGGATCCCAGGTTTGGGAATGTTGCCCATCTTTTGAATGTTGCCCATTTTTATGGATGAAAAGGGAATGGTTTAGGTTAGAGGGTCACTGCTTTTTCCTAATTGGTCGGCGCAACATCGAGGGCCGAAAGGCCTGTTCTGCGCTGTAATGTTCTATGTTCTATAATATCTGGAAGCTGAATTTCACTGTACCCCTATAGTGTCCTCCTTAAGGTGCTGGATTGTAGGAAGCTGAGGGGTGATCTTATAGAGTTCTATAAAATAATGAGGGGCACAGATCAGCGAGATAGTCAATATCTTTTCCCCAAAGGTAGGGGAGACTAAAATTAGAGGGCAGAGGTTTAAGGTGAGATGGGAGAGATAGAAAAGTGTTCAGAGAGGCAATGTTTTCACACAGTGGGTGGTGAGTGTCTGGAACAAGCTGCCAGAGGTAGTAGGAGAGGTGGGTACAATTTTGTCTTTTAAAAAAAGCGTTTAGGTAGTAAGATGGGTAGAAGGATAGGGGCCAAATGTGGGCAATTGGGATTAGGGATTTTAAAAATAGGGTGGCATGGATAAGTTGGGTCAAAGGGCCTTTCCCATGCTGTAAACTTCTATCTCTCTCTCTATGCTAATTAAACATTCTCCACCTTCAGATGAATAGGTCACGCCTAACATTGTATTTAGGGTACATTATTCCCGAGCCTGTACATAGCCCAGTGGCAGTCCGAACAGCTCTCAGTGCCACCTCCCCCCCCCCCCCCCCCCCCTATAGCGCTCAGTGCCACCCCACATCTGGCCTACCCACATCTGCAAATGATATATCAGTGATAAGGAAGGACTATAGAAAAAGAGATAATCAGTCATGGATATTGAAGGAAATAAAGGAGGGGATCAAATTGAAAGAAAATGCATACAAAGTGGGAAAGATTAGTGAGAACCTCAAGGAATGGGAAATCTTTAAAGGTCAGTAGAAAGCCATGGAAAAAGCAATAAATTGGAACATAGAACATTTACGGCGCAGAACAGGCCCTTCGGCCCTCGATGTTGCGCCGACCAATTAGGAAAAAGCAATGACCCTCTAACCTAAACCATTCCCTTTTCGTCCATAAACTTATCTACTAACCTCTTAAACGCCACCAAACTTGGCGCATCTACAACTGACACAGGCAGGGCATTCCATACCCTTACCACCCTCTGGGTAAAGAACCTAACTCTGACATCCGTCCTATAACTACCACCCCTTAATTTGAAGCTATGTCCCCTCGTGCTAGCTTTCTCCATCCTAGGAAAAAGGCTATCACTGTCCACCCTATCTAAACCTCTAATCATCTTATATGTTTCAATAAGGTCTCCTCTTAGCCGCCTTCTTTCCAATGAAAACAACCTCAAATCCCTCAGCCTCTCTTCATAAGACATGCCCTCCATACCAGGCAACATCCTGGTAAACCTCCTCTGTACCCTCTCCAATGCCTCCACATCTTTCTTATAATGCGGGGACCAGAACTGTACACAATACTCCAAGTGCGGCCGCACTAAAGTTTTGTACAGTTGCAACATGACGTTGCGGCTCCGAAATCCCCCTACCAATAAAAGCTAAGACTCCATATGCCTTCTTAACAACCTTATCGACTTGATTGCCAACTTTCAGGGATCTATTAACATATACACCAAGATCCCTCTGTTCATCAACACTATTGAGAGTCCTACCATTAGCCTTATACTCTACACATTTGTTATTCCTGCCAAAGTGAATTACCTCACACTTTTCCAAATTAAACTCCATTTGCCACCTCTCGGCCCAGCTCTGCAACTTGTCCAAGTCTCTCTGCAAACTATAACACCCCTCTTCACTATCTACCACTCCTCCGACTTTGGTGTCATTCGCAAATTTACTAATCCATCCCTCATCCAGATCATTTATAAAAATTACAAACAGCAGGGGCCCCAAAACAGATCCCTGAGGTACTCCACTTGTAACCAAACTCCACGATGAATATCTTCCATCAACCACCACCCTCTGTCTTCTATCTGCTAGCCAATTCCTAATCCAATTAGCTAAATCACCCTCTATCCCACACATCTGCAGTTTCTGCAGAAGCCTTCCATGGGCCACCTTATCGAACGCCCTACTAAAGTCCATATATACCACATCAACTGCCTTACCTCCATCCACCTCTTTGGTCACTTTTTCAAAAAACTCAATAAGGTTAGTAAGGCACGACCTACCCTTCACAAAACCATGCTGAATATCCCCAATCAATTCATTTCTCTCTAAATAACTATAAATCCTATCCCTAATAATTCTCTCCAATACTTTGCCCACAACAGAAGTAAGACTCACTGGCCTATAATTCCCCAGAAAGTCTCTCTTTCCATGCTAAGGACACCAAATAAGATGGCTTATGAGAATAAACTAGCTCAGAATATAGAAATAGATAGCAAAAGTTTCTACAAATATATAAAATGAAAAAGAGTAGCTAAAATAAACATTAGTCTGTTAGAGGATGAGAGGAAGAAAACTCTCAGAACTTTCCATTCTCCTGACGAAGGGGCAAACCCCGAAAGCTTGTGAATTACTATCAAATAAATTGGTTGGACTTAAACCTGATGTTGTCAGACTCCTTACTGTCTCATGGAAGACAGAGGGTGGTGGATGGAAAATTTTCATACTGGAGGCCAGTTACCAGCAGTGTATTACAGGGAACAGTGCTGGGTCCTCTCCTATTTGTGATTTTTATCAATGACTTGGAAGAAGGGGCTGAAGGGTGGGTTAGTAAATTCACTGATGACACCATGATTGGTGGAGTAGTGGATGAGGTGGAGGGCTCTTGTAGGCTGCAGAGAGACATTGATAGGATGCAGAGCTGGGCCAAAAAGTGGCAGAAGGAGCTTAACCCTGATCAATGCAAGGTGATTCATTTTGGTAGGATAAAGTTGAATGTGGATTACGGGGTCAACAGCAGGGCTCTGAGGATTGAGGAGGAATGGAGAGATCTTGGGAATCACATCTACAGATCTCTGAAGGTTGCACCTCAAGTGGATAGAGTCGTGAAGAAGGCCTATAGTGTGTCAGAGTTTATTAATAGGGGGTTTGAGTTTATGAGCCGTGGGGTTATGCTACAACTATACCGGACATTGATGAGACCATATTTGGAATATTGTGTGCAGTTCTGATCACCTTGTTATAAGTAGGATGTGGAAGCATTGGGGAGAGTGCACAGGAGATTTACCAGGATGCTGCCTGGTTTAGAGGGTAGGTCTTATGAGGAAAGGTTGAGGGAGTTGGAGCTTTTCTCCTTAGAGCGGAGGAGGAGAGGTGACTTAATAGAGGTTTATAAAATTATGAGGGGGGTAGATAGAGTGGACATGCAGAGACTACTTCCTCAGGTGGAGGTAGCTGTTACGAGGGGGCATAACTATAAGATTCATGGTGGGACGTAGGTTCTTGACTCAAAAAGTGATTGGGGTATGGAGTGGACTGTCTCCTGTGATAGTGGAGTCGGACACTTTAGGAACTTTCAAGCGGTTATTGGATAGGCACATGGAGCACAGCAGAATGATAGGGAGTGGATAGCTTGATCTTGGTTTTGGACAAAGCTTGGCACAACATCAAAGACCGAAGGGCCTGTATTGTATTGTACTATTCTACGTTCTCGGTAGTAATGTTCTATGTTCTCTAAGGCATTTGACAAGGTGTCACACCAAAGACTACTGCATAAGATAAAGATGCACAGTATTACGGGTCATGTATTAGCATGGATAGAGGATTGGTTAACTAACAGAAAGCAGAGAGTGGGGATAAATGGATATTTTTCTAGTTGGCGAACAGTGACTAGTGGTGTGCCTCAGGGATCAGTGTTGGGACCACAATTGTTTATGATTATTTGGAGTTGGGGACAAGTGTCAAAATTCACAGATGACACTAAGATGGGTAGAAGAGGAAGAGCAAAGTGTGCAGAGGACACTGAAAGTCTGCAAAGGGATATAGATAGTCTAAGTGAGTGGGCGAGGGTCTGGCAGATGGAGTAAATGTTAGTAAATGTGAGGTCATCCATTTTGGTAAGAATAACAGCAAAATGGACTATTATTTAAATGGTAAAAAATTGCAGCATGCTGCTGTGCAGAGGGATCTGGGTGTCCTTGTGCAGGAATCACAAGGAGTTGGTTTGCACGTACAGCAGGTAATTAAGAAGGCGAATGGAATTTTGTCCTTCATTGCTGGAGGGATGGAGTTTAAAAACAGTGAGGTTATGTTGCAGCTGTATAAGGTGCTGATGAGGCCACACCTGGAGTTACTGTGTACAGATTTGGTCTCCTTACTTGAGAAAGGATAGACTGGCACTGGAGGGGGTGCAGAGGAGATTCACTAGGTTGATTCTGGAATTGAGAGGGTTGGTTTATGAGGAGAGACTGAGTGGACTGGGGCTACACTCATTGGAATTCAGAAGAATGAGGGGAGATCTTATAGAAACATATAAGATTATGAAGGGAATCGATAAGATAGAAGCAGGGAAGTTGTTTCCACTAGAACATGGAACATAGAACATGGAACATAGAACATTACAGCGCAGAACAGGCCCTTCGGCCTTCGATGTTGCGCCAACCAATTAGGAACAAGCAGTGACCCTCTAACCTAAACCATTCCCTTCTCGTCCATAAACTTATCTACTAACCTCTTAAACGCCACCAGATTCGGCGCATCTACAACTGCAGCAGGCAGGGCATTCCATACCCTAACCACCCTCTGGGTAAAGAACCTACCTCTGACATCTGTCCTAAACACCACCCCTTAATTTAAAGCTATGTCCCCTCGTGCTAGCTTTCTCCATCCTAGGAAAAAGGCTATCACTGTCCACCCTATCTAAACCTCTAACCATCTTATATGTTTCAATAAGGTCTCCTCTTAGCCGCCTCCTTTCTAACGAAAACAACCTCAAATCCCTCAGCCTCTCTTCATAAGACCTGCCCTCCATACTAGGCAACATCCTGGTAAAAACTGGCGGGTGAAACTAGAACTAGGGGCCATGGTCTCGAAATAACGGGGAGCAGATTTAGGACTGAGTTGAGGAGGAACTTCTTCACCCAAAGGGTTGTGAATCTGTGGAATTCCCTGCCCAGGGAAGCAGTTGGGGCTCCCTCATTGAATGTTTTTAAGGCAAGAATAGCCCCTAGCCCCCCTCCCTATCTCTATAACCACCTCCGGCCCCTAAAATTTCCCTATCTCTGTAACCTCCTCCAACCCCCTACACCCCCTCCCTATCTCTGTAACCTCCTCCAGCCCCTACACCCCCTCCCTATCTCTGTAACCTCCTCCAACCCCTACACCCCCTCCCTATCTCTGTAACCTCCTCCAGCCCCCTTACCACCCCCCTATCTCTGTAACCTCCTCCAACCCCCTACACCCCTCCCTATCTCTGTAACCTCCTCCAAACCCTACACCTCCTCCCTATCTATAACCTCCTCCAACCCCTACACCTCCTCCCTATCTATAACCTCCTCCAAACCCTACACCTCCTCCCTATCTATAACCTCCTCCAACCCCTACACCTCCTCCCTATCTACAAACTCCTCCAAACCCTACACCTCCTCCCTATCTATAACCTCCTCCAAACCCTACACCCCCTCCCTATCTATAACCTCCTCCAAACCCTACACCTCCTCCCTATCTATAACCTCCTCCAACCCCTACACCTCCTCCCTATCTATAAACTCCTCCAAACCCTACACCTCCTCCCTATCTATAACCTCCTCCAAACCCTACACCCCCTCCCTATCTATAACCTCCTCCAAACCCTACACCCCCTCCCTATCTCTGTAACCTCCTCCAGCCCCCTACACCCCTCCCTATCTCTGTAACCTCCTCCAGCCCTACACCCCTCCCTATCTCTGTAACCTCCTCCAGCCCCCTACACCCTCCCTATCTCTGTAACCTCCTCCAGCCCCCTACACCCCTCCCTATCTCTGTAACCTCCTCCAGCCCCCTACACCCCTCCCTATCTCTGTAACCTCCTCCAGCCCCCTACACCCCTCCCTATCTCTGTAACCTCCTCAACCCCCTACACCCCCTCCCTATCTCTGTAACCTCCTCCAGCCCCTACACCCTCCCTATCTCTGTAACCTCCTCCAGCCCCCTACACCCCTCCCTATCTCTGTAACTCCTCCAACCCCCTACACCCCTCCCTATCTCTGTAACCTCCTCCAGCCCTACACCCCCTCCCTATCTCTGTAACTCCTCCAGCCCCCTACACCCCTCCCTATCTCTGTAACTCTCTCCAGCCCCTACACCCCCTCCTTATCTCTGTAACCCCTTCCAGCCCCTACACCCCCTCCCTATCTCTGTAACCTCCTCCAGCCCCTACACCCCCTTCCTATCTCTGTAACCTCCTCCAGCCCCTACACCCCCTTCCTATCTCTGTAACCTCCTCCAGCCCCCTACACCCCTCCCTATCTCAGTAACCCCCTCCAGCCCCTACACCCCTCCCTTTCTCTGTAACCTCCTCCAGCCCCCTACACCCCCTCCCTATCTCTGTAACCTCCTCCAGCCCCCTACACCCCCTCCCTATCTCTAACCTCCTCCCAACCCCCTACACCCCCTCCCTATCTCTGTAACCTCCTCCAGCCCCCTACACCCCCTCCCTATCTCTGTAACTCTCCAGCCCCTACACCCCCTCCCTATCTCTGTAACCTCCTCCAACCCCCTACACCCCCTCCCTATCTCTGTAACCTCCCACAACCCCTACACCCCTCCCTATCTCTGTAACCTCCTCCAACCCCCTACACCCCCTCCCTATCTCTGTAACCTCCTCCAACCCCCTACACCCCCTCCCTATCTCTGTAACCTCCTCCAGCCCCCTACACCCTCTCCCTATCTCTGTAACCTCCTCCAGCCCCCTACACCCCCTCCCTATCTCTGTAACCTCCTCCAGCCCCTACACCCCCTCCCTATCTCTGTAACCTCCTCCAGCCCCTACACCCCCTCCCTATCTCTGTAACCTCCTCCAGCCCCCTACACCCCTCCCTATCTCTGTAACCTCCTCCAGCCCCTCCCTATCTCTGTAACCTCCTCCAGCCCCTACACCCCCTCCCTATCTCTGTAACCTCCTCCAGCCCCTACACCCCCTCCCTATCTCTGTAACCTCCTCCAGCCCCTACACCCCTCCCTATCTCTGTAACCTCCTCCAAGCCCCTACACCCCCTCCCTATCTCTGTAACCTCCTCAGCCCCCTAACCTCCCTATCTCTGTAACCTCCTCCAGCCCCTACACCCCCTCCCTATCTCTGTAACCTCCTCCAGCCCCTACACCCCCTCCCTATCTCTGTAACCTCCTCCAGCCCCCTACACCCCTCCCTATCTCTGTAACCTCCTCCAGCCCCTACACCCCCCCCTCCCTATCTCTGTAACCTCCTCCAACCCCCTACACCCTCCCTATCTCTGTAACCTCCTCCAGCCCCCCTACACCCTCTCCCTATCTCTGTAACCTCCTCCAGCCCCTACACCCCCTCCCTATCTCTGTAACCTCCTCTCGTTTCACTGATCTGAGATTGCTATACTCTTCCCATTCCAGTTTCTGGACAATGTTTATTTTCTATCTTTCCTCACTCTGACCTGTATCTTCAGCTGTGTGAATCCTAAGCTCTGGAATCCCCTCCCTTGCCCCTCTCCTGAAAACCCAACCCTTTGATGAAGCTTTTAGCCACTTGTTCTATCTCCCTCTGTGCCAGTGTCTGAATTTGTCTGAGTTCTGTTGCCACGCAGCAACCTGGGATGTCTAACTATGAAGGTGCTATATAAATGCAAGTTGTTGGTAGCTGCTTATCCCTTTCCTGGTAATGACTGATCCATTCAGCTGCACTTTCTTCTTCTTGTTGCAGTTTCTGTGTTTGAAGAACATTCGAATGTTTCTCACCACTTGTTGTGACACCTTCGGCATGAGGAAGAATGAACTTTTTGACGCTTTTGATCTTTTTGATGTCCGGGATTTTGCAAAGGTAAGGAAGAGTTGGCTCCTTTACTGTCCAATCAGGATGTGCTGTTTCCGTATTGACCAATCAGGATAGTTGAACCATTCCTATCCAGTTCAGAGCATTGACCTTGATGTCCAATCAGGAATGACTGGACTCTGTTGGTGATAGAACATAGAACATTACAGCACAGAACAGGCCCTTCGGCCTTCGATGTTGCGCTGACCAAAATAAAAAGCAATGCCCCTCCAAACTAAACCATTCCCTTCTCTTCCATATACTTATCAATTAACCTCTTAAACGCCACCAACTTGGCGCATCTACAACAGCTTCAGGCAGGGCATTCCACTCCCTAATCACTCTTTGAGTAAAGAACCTACCTCTGATATCCGTCCTATAACTCATACCCCTTAATTTAAAGCTGTGTCCCTCGTGCTAGCTTTCTCCATCCTAGGAAAAAGGCTATCACTGTCCACCCTATCTAAACCTGTAATCATCTTGTATGTTTCGATTATGTCCCCTCTTAGCCGCCTCCTTTCTAACGAAAACAACCTCAAATCCCTCAGCCTCTCTTCATAAGACCTGCCCTCCATACCAGGCAACATCCTGTAAACCTCCTCTGTACCCTCTCCAATGCCTCCACATCTTTCTTATAATGTGGGGACCAGAACTGCGCACAATACTCCAAGTGCGGCCGCACTAGAGTTTTGTACCGTTGCAACATGACGTTGCGGCTCCGAAATTCAATCCCTCTACCAATAAAAGCCAAGACTCCATATGCCTTCCTAACAACCTTCTCGACCTGACTGCCTACTTTCAGGATCTATGCACATACACACCAAGATCCCTCTGTTCATCTAGACTACTAAGAATCCTACCATTTGCCCTATACTCTACACATTTATTATTTCTGCCATAGTGCATTACCTCACACTTTTCCACATTTAACTCCATTTGCCACCTCTCGGCCCAGCTCTGCAACTTGTCCAAGTCCCTCTGCAAACTATAACACCCCTCTTCACTCTCTACCACTCCACCGACTTTAGTGTCATCTGCAAATTTACTAATCCATCCTTCAATACCCTCATCCAGATCATTTATAAAAATTACAAACAGCAGGGGCCCCAAAAAAGACCCCTGAGGCACAACACTCGTCACCGAACTCCACGATGAATATCTCCCATCAACCACCACCCTCTGTCTTCTATCTGCTAGCCAATTCCTAATCCAATTAGCTATATCACCCTCAATCCCATACATCTGCAATTTCTGCAGAAGCCTTCCATGTGACCCCTTATCGAACGCCTTACTAAAGTCCATATATACCACATCAACTGCCTTACCCCCATCCACCTCTTTGGTCACTTTTTTCAAAAAACTCAATAAGGTTAGTAAGGCACGACCTACCCTTCACAAAACCATGCTGACTATCCCCAATCAATTCATTTCTCTCTAATAACTATAAATCCTATCCCTAATAATTCTCTCCAATACTTTGCCCACAACAGAAGTAAGACTCACTGGCCTATAATTCCCTGGAAGGTCTCTCTTTCCCTTCTTGAACAATGGGACCACATTCGCTATCCTCCAGTCCTCCGGAACCACACCCGTAACCAACGACGACCTGAAGATCATAGCCAGAGGCTCTGCAATCTCCTCTCTTGCCTCCCAGAGAATCCTAGGGTAAATCCCGTCCGGCCCAGGGGACTTATCCAACTTCAAACCCTCGAGAATATCTAGCCCATCCTCCCTATCTACTTCGATACTTTCCAGTTTGCTACCCTGTACCTCAGTGTTCTCCATAACTACATTTACATCACCCTGCGTGAATACCGAAGAGAAATATTTATTCAGTGCCTCTCCAATCTCTTCAGGCTCCACGCACAACTTCCCACTGCTGTCTGTGACTGTCCCTAATCTTGTCCTAACCAATCTTCTATTCTTAACATATCTAAAGAAAGCTTTAGTATTCTCCTTAATCCTATCAGCCAAAGTCTTCTCGTGTCCTCTCTTAGCTCTCCTCAATTCACTCTTTAGCTCCCTCCTGGCTAATCTATAGCTATCCATTGCACTAACCGAGCCTTCAATCCTCATCCTGACATAAGCCTCCTTTTTCCTTTTAACCAGCAAATCAACTTTTTTTCGTACACCAAGGTTCTCTTACTCGACCATTTCCTCCTCGTCTGACAGGGACATACTTATCAAGGACCCGCAGCAGCTGCTCCTTGAATAAGCTCCACATTCCAGATGTTCCCAGTCCCTGTAGTTTCCTAGTCCAATCTATGCACCCTAATTCTCTCCTGATGGCCTCCTAATTACCCTTCCCCCAGCTATAACTACAGCCCCCAGCTTCATGCCTATCCCTGTCCATCACTAAGGTGAACGTAACCGAATTGTGGTCACTATCACCAAAATGTTCACTAACTTCCAAGCCTAACCCCTGGTCTGGCTCATTGCCCCGCACCAAATCCAATGTAGCCTCACCTCTAGTTGGCCTATCTACATACTGAGTCAAAAAACCTTCCTGCACACTTTGTACGAAAACTGACCCCTCTAACGAGCTAGAGCTATAGCTATTCCAATCAATATTAGTAAAGTTAAAGTCCCCCATACCAATTACCCTATTACTTTCACTCCTGACCAGAATTGACTTTGCAATCCTTTCCTCTACCTCTCTAGAACTTTTAGGAGGTCTATAAAAGACTCCCAACAGGGTGACCTCTCCTTTCCTGTTTCTACTCTCAGCCCATACTACCTCAACAGACAAGTCCTCATCAAACTTCTTCTCTGTCACTGTGATACAGTCTTTGACTAATAATGCCACTCCTCCCCCCCTTCTACCTCCTTCTCTACTCCGACTAAAGCATTTGAACCCTGGAACCTGCAACCTCCATTCTTGTCCCTGCTCTACCCAAGTCTCTGAAATGGCCACAACATCGAAGTTCCAGGTACTGGTCCAAGCTGCAAGTTCCTCCCCCTTATTGCGAATACTCCTTGCATTAAAGTATACGCATTTCAAACCATGCCTTTATACCATGATGGTATAAAGGTTTAAATATTGTGGATTGGGGAACACACTCCAATCTCTTCCACATCCAGACAGCAGTGGGAAGTTGTGCGTGGAGCCTGAAGAGATTGGTGAGGCACTGAATAAATATTTCTCTTCGGTATTCACGCAGAGTGCTGGAAATGTAGCTATGGAGAACACTGAAGTACAGGGTAGCAAACTGGAAAGTATTGTAGCAGATAGGGAGGATGTGCTAGAAATTCTCGAGGGTTTGAAGTTGGATAAGTCCCCTGGGCCGGACGGGATTTACCCTAGGATTCTCTTGGAGGCAAGAGAGGAGATTGCAGAGCCTCTGGCTCTGATCTTCAGGTCCTCGTTGGTTACGGGTGTGGTTCCGGAGGAATGGAGGATAGCGAATGTGGTCCCATTGTTTAAGAAGGGGAAGAGAGACCTTCCAGGGAATTATAGGCCAGTGAGTCTTACTTCTGTTGTGGGCAAGGTATTGGAGAGAATTATTAGGGATAGGATTTATAGTTATTTAGAGAGAATGAATTGATTGGGGATAGTCAGCATGGTTTCGTGAAGGGTAGGTCATGCCTTACTAACCTCATTGAGTTTTTTGAGAAAGTGACCAGAGAGGTGGATGGGGGTAAGGGGGTTGATGTAGTATATATGGACTTTAGTAAGGCGTTTGATAAGGTGGCCCATGGAAGACTTCTACAGAAAATGCAGATGTGTGGAATAGAGGGTGAGTTAGCTAATTGGATTAGGAATTGGCTGGCAGATAGAAGACAGAGGGTGGTGGTTGATGGGAGATATTCATCGTGGAGTTCGGTGACAAGTGGTGTGCCTCAGGGGTCTGTTTTGGGGCCCCTGCTGTTGTAATTTTTATAAATGATCTGGATGAGGGTATTGAGGGATGGATCAGTAAATTTGCAGATGACACTAAAGTCGGTGGACTGGTAGATAGTGAAGAGGGGTGTTATAGTTTACAGAGTGACTTGGACAAGTTGCAGAGCTGGGCCGAGAGGTGGCAAATGGAGGTTAATGTGGAAAAGTGTGAGGTAATGCACTTTGGCAGGAACAATAAATGTGTAGAGTATGGGGCTAATGGTAGGGCTCTTAATAGTGTTGAGGAACAGAAGGATCTTGGTGTATGTGTCAATAGATCCCTGAAAGTAGGCAGTCAAGTGGATAAAGTTTTTAAGAAGGCATATGGAGTCTTAGCTTTTATTGGTAGGGGGATTGAATTTAGGAGCCGCAGCATCATGTTGCAGCTGTACAAAACTCTAGTGCGGCCGCACTTGAGTATTGTGTGCAGTTCTGGTCGCCACATTATAAGAAAGATGTGGAGGCATTGGAGAGGGTACAGAGGAGGTTTACCAGGATGTTGCCTGGTATGGCGGGCAGGTCCTATGAAGAGAGGTTGAAGGATTTGAGGTTGTTTTCGTTAGAAAGGAGGCGGCTAAGAGGGGATCTTATTGAAGCATATAAGATGATTAGAGGTTTAGATAGGGTGGACAGTGATAGCCTTTTTCCTAGGATGGAGAAAGCTAGCACGAGGGGACACAGCTTTAAATTACGGGGTATGAGTTATAGGACGGATATCAGAGGTAGGTTCTTTACTCAAAGTGATTAGGGAGTGGAATGCCCTGCCTGCAGCTGTTGTAGATGCGCCAAGTTTGGTGGCGTTTAAGAGGTTAATTGATAAGTATATGGAGGAGAAGGGAATGGTTTAGTTTGGAGGGGCATTGCTTTTTATTTTGGTTGGCACAACATCGAAGGCCGAAGGGCCTGTTCTGTGCTGTAATGTTCTATGTTCTATGTTCTATGTTCTATCCCTGCTGCATTCAACTGGTCAGAGTCAATGCCAAACCCAACCAAAGAACCTTCGTGTGGACACTGGGTGAAACATGGGACTAAACAATTTAAAGGTGATTTTCTCACATTCACAAGGGAGCCGTGATCCTCTCTGTGATGTTAGAGGCAGTGAATCGGTGATGAACAGTGTCTGAGTTATCTCTGTTCCCGGGAGTCCTGACAGATAACTTGGCACAAACAGAGTGCAGAAGTGAAGTCACTTCTGCTCTAGAAGGATAGTTAACAAGTTAAAATAATAATCATCATTGCACAGGAGAGTGAGTGGGGAGATCATTGCATCAGGGATTGAAGTGTTGAAGATAGTTATTGGAGAGTGAGTTAGTTCAGGAAGGACTGAGTGATTGGGAAAGTATGGAAAGTTTGTATTTAGAAACGTTAAAATCGAGCTTTCGCCCTGTCCAACCCTCACTCCTGCAGTACTGCCTCCCTGCTCCTCAGAATCCACTCAGTGACCAGCCCCCAGTACTGACCCCTTCACCAATACTGAACACTCTCAGGCTTTACAAAGAAAATGGACCCTGAAATATTCATCCCAAAAGTGAAACCGTTTTACTCCTGCCTTTATACAATTTAACAGATTTGAAATCGATCATACGGGGAATCTGAATTTCTTAATTCACAGGAGGAGGCCATTCAGCCCATCCTGAGTAACACTGACCCTGTAAAAGAGGTATCCAATTAGTCCCAGTCACCCTACAAATTTCCATTCTACAAATTTTTCCCCTTTAACTCGTTCTTTTGGGAGTCAGGAGGTAATGCTGCAGCTTCATAAGACCGTTGTCAGACCCCACTTAGAATAATGTGCACAGTTCTGGTCACCTCACTACAGGAAGGATGTGGAAGCTATTGAAAGGGTGCAGAGGAGATTTACAAGGATGTTGCCTGGATTGGGAGGCAGGCCTTATGAAGACAGGTTGAGGGAGCTGGGACTGTTCTCCCTGGAGAGACGTAGGTTGAGAGGCGACCTGATAGAGGTTTATAAGATGTTGAGAGGTATTGATCAAGTGGATTCTCAGAGACTATTTCCCAGGGCTGAAATGGTCGCTACGAGAGGACACAGGTTTAAGGTGCTGGGAGGTAAGTACAGAGGAGATGTTAAGGGTAAGATTTTCATTCAGAGGGTGACGGGTGAGTGGAATCGGCTTCCATCGGTGGTGATGGAGGCAAATTTGATAGAGTCTTTTAAGAAACTTCCAGATGAGTAATGGGACTTAATAGGATTGAGGGTTATGGGTAAGCCTACTAGGTCGGAGCCCCAGAAACTGGAATCAATGGGAATCAGGGGACAAAGTCTCTGCTGGTTGGAGTCATATCTGGTACATAGTGATATGGTTGTAGGGGGTCAATCATCTCGGCTCCTGGACATCTCTGTAGGAGTCCCTCAGGCTGGTGTTCGAAGCCCAACAATCTTCAGCTGCTTCATCAATGACCTTCCCTCCATCATAAGATCAGAAATGGGGATGTTCGTTGATGATTGCACAATGTTCAGCACCATTTGTGACTTATAGAATCATAGAATCCTTCCACTGCAAAAGGAGGTCATTCAGCTCATTGAATTTCCACCGACTCTGTTACCCAGACCCTCTTCCCCACCCTATCCCTAAAACCCCATATGTTTACCGCGTCTAATCCATCTCTTCAACACATATTGGACATCGAGGAGCAATTTGGCATGGCCAATCCACCTAACCTGCACATCTTTGTAGTGTGGGAGGAAATTTAGACTTGGGGAGAATATGCAAACTCCACGCAGACAGTGACCCAAGCTGGGAATTAAACTCGGGTCCCTGGCGTTGAGACAGCAGTGCTAACCGCTGTGCTGTCCCAGGTCCCTGGCACTGTGAGATAGCAGTGCTAACCACTGTGTGCCCCAGGTCCCTGGCACTGTGAGATAGCAGTGCTAACCACTGTGTACCCCGGGTCCCTGGCACTGTGAGACAGCAGTGCTAATCACTGTGTGCCCCGGGTCCCTGGCACTGTGAGACAGCAGTGCTAACCACTGTGCTGCCCCAGGTCCCTGGCACTGTGAGACAGCAGTGCTAATCACTGTGTGCCCCAGGTCCCTGTGCTGTGAGATAGCAGTGCTAACCACTGTGTGCCCCGGTCCCTGGCACTGTGAGACAGCAGTGCTAACCGCTGTGCTGCCCCAGGTCCCTGGCACTGTGAGACAGCAGTGCTAACCACTGTGTGCCCCAGGTCCCTGGCACTGTGAGACAGCAGTGCTAACCACTGTGCTGTCCCAGGTCCCTGGCACTGTGAGACAGCAGTGCTAACCACTGTGCTGTCCCAGGTCCCTGGCACTGTGAGACAGCAGTGCTAACCACTGTGTGCCCCAGGTCCCTGGCACTGTGAGACAGCAGTGCTAACCACTGTGTACCCCGGGTCCCTGGCACTGTGAGACAGCAGTGCTAAACCACTGTGTGCCCCAGGTCCCTGGCACTGTGAGACAGCAGTGCTAATCACTGTGTGCCCCGGTCCCTGGTGCTGTGAGACAGCAGTGCTAACCACTGTGTGCCCCGGGTCCCTGGCACTGTGAGACAGCAGTGCTAACCACTGTGCCCCCCACGGAGACAGCAGTGCTAACCACTGTGCTGCCCCAGGTCCCTGGCACTGTGAGACAGCAGTGCTAACCACTGTGCTGCCCCAGGTCCCTGGCACTGTGAGACAGCAGTGCTAACCACTGTGTACCCCGGGTCCCTGGCACTGTGAGACAGCAGTGCTAACCACTGTGCTGTCCCAGGTCCCTGGCACTGTGAGACAGCAGTGCTAACCACTGTGCTGCCCCAGGTCCCTGGCACTGTGAGACAGCAGTGCTAACCACTGTGTACCCCGGGTCCCTGGCACTGTGAGACAGCAGTGCTAACCACTGTGTACCCCGGGTCCCTGGCACTGTGAGACAGCAGTGCTAATCACTGTGTGCCCCGGGTCCCTGGTGCTGTGAGATAGCAGTGCTAACCGCTGTGTGCCCCGGGTCCCTGGCACTGTGAGATAGCAGTGCTAACCACTGTGCTGCCCCAGGTCCCTGGTGCTGTGAGATAGCAGTGCTAACCGCTGTGCTGCCCCAGGTCCCTGGTGCTGTGAGATAGCAGTGCTAACCGCTGTGCTGCCCCAGGTCCCTGGCACTGTGAGATAGCAGTGCTAACCACTGTGTGCCCCGGTCCCTGGTGCGTGAGATAGCATGCTAAACACTGTGTGTCCCGGGTCCCTGGCACTGTGAGACAGCAGTGCTAACCACTGTGTGCCCCGGGTCCCTGGCACTGTGAGATAGCAGTGCTAACCCTGTGTACCCCGGGTCCCTGGCACTGTGAGATAGCAGTGCTAACCACTGTGTGTCCCGGGTCCCTGGCACTGTGAGACAGCAGTGCTAACCACTGTGTGCCCCGGGTCCCTGGCACTGTGAGACAGCAGTGCTAACCACTGTGCTGCCCAGGTCCCTGGCACTGTGAGATAGCAGTGCTAACCACTGTGTGCCCCGGGTCCCTGGCACTGTGAGACAGCAGTGCTAACCACTGTGCTGCCCCGGGTCCCTGGCACTGTGAGACAGCAGTGCTAACCACTGTGTGCCCCGGGTCCCTGGCACTGTGAGACAGCAGTGCTAACCACTGTGTGCCCCGGGTCCCTGGCACTGTGAGATAGCAGTGCTAACCACTGTGCTGCCCCAGGTCCCTGGCACTGTGAGACAGCAGTGCTAACCACTGTGTGCCCCGGGTCCCTGGCACTGTGAGACAGCAGTGCTAACCACTGTGCTGCCCCAGGTCCCTGGCACTGTGAGATAGCAGTGCTAACCACTGTGTGCCCCGGGTCCCTGGCACTGTGAGATAGCAGTGCTAACCACTGTGCTGCCCCAGGTCCCTGGCACTGTGAGACAGCAGTGCTAACCACTGTGTGCCCCGGGTCCCTGGCACTGTGAGACAGCAGTGCTAACCACTGTGTGCCCCGGGTCCCTGGCACTGTGAGATAGCAGTGCTAACCACTGTGCTGCCCCAGGTCCCTGGCACTGTGAGACAGCAGTGCTAACCACTGTGTGCCCCGGGTCCTGGCACTGTGAGACAGCAGTGCTAACACTGTGTGCCCCGGGTCCCTGCACTGGAGATAGCAGTGCAACCACTGTGGCCCCAGGTCCCTGGCACTGTGAGACAGCCGTGCTAACCACTGTGCTGTCCCAGGTCCTGGCACTGTGAGACAGCAGTGCTAACCACTGGTGCCCCAGGTCCCTGGCACTGTGAGACAGCAGTGCTAACCACTGGTCCCCGGGTCCCTGGCACTGTGAGATGCAGTGCTAATCACTGTGTGCCCCAGGTCCCTGGTGCTGTGAGATAGCAGTGCTAACCACTGTGTGCCCCGGGTCCCTGGCACTGTGAGACAGCAGTGCTAACCGCTGTGCTGCCCCAGGTCCCTGGCACTGTGAGATAGCAGTGCTAACCGCTGTGCCACCACAGATACTGAAGCAGTCCATCCAAATGCAAAAGAATCTGAACAATATCCAGGCTTGGGCTCGAGTAGTAAATAACATTCACACCACATAAATGTCAGAGAATGACTGCCTCCAGCAAAAGAATCTAACCATCGTCCTTTGACAATCAATGGCATTACGTTGCTGAATTCCCCAATATTGCTGTACTGGAATTACCACTGAAACTGAACTGGACTATATGTATAAATACTGCGGCTATTCACAGCCAGTCCAAAGTGGCATGGTGGTACAGTGGTTAACACTGTTGCCTCACAGCGTCAGGACTGGGTTCAGTTCACAGACTGTATAGAGTTTGCATGTTCTCCCTGTGTCTGAATGGGTTTCCTCCCACATTCTGAAAGATGTGCTGGTTAGGTGCATTGGCCATGCTAAATTCTCCCTCAGTGCAGCCGAACAGTGTGGCAACTCGGAGATTTTGACAGTAACTTCATTGCAGTGTTAATATAAGCCATTGTTACCTAATAAATAAAGTTTAAAAGCTAGGAATGATGTGGTGAATAATTCACCCTCTTACCGCACCCCCCCCCCCCCCCCCCCCCCCCCCCCCCCCCCCCCCAAAAGCCTGTCCACCACCTACAAGGCACAAGTTGGGAGTGTGATGGAATACTCTGCACACTCTGTCTGGGTGGGGGCAGGTTCCACCAACAGTGATAGCCTTTTCCTAGGATGGAAAAAGCTAGCACGAGGGGACACAGCTTTAAATTAAGGGGTGATAGTTATAGGACGGATATCAGAGGTAGGTTCTTTACCCAAAAGGTGGTTCGGGAGTGGAATGCCCTGCCTGCAGCAGTTGTAGATGCGCCAAGTTTGGTGGCGTTTAAGAGGTTAATTGATAAGTATATGGAAGAGAAGGGAATGGTTTAGTTTGGAGGGGCATTGCATTTTATTTTGGTCGGCACAACATCGAAGGCCAAAGGGCCTGTTCTGTGCTGTAATGTTCTATGTTCTATGTTCTAACACTCAACAAGCTCAACACCATCCAGGACAAAACAGCCCTATCCACAAACATTCACTCCCTTCACCACCGATGCTCAGTAACAGCGGTATGTACTATTTATAAAGCTGCACTGCAAGAACTCATCAAGGTTTTTTAGACAGCACCTTCCAAACCCAGGACCTCTACCATCTAGAAGAACAAAAGAAGCAGATACCTGGGGAACACCATACCTGTCCAAGTCACTCACTATCCTGACTTGCAAATATATTGCCGCTCCTCCACTGTCACTGGGTCAGAATCCTAGAACTCCCTCCCTAACAGCACTGTGGGTGTACATACACCACAGGGATTGCAGAGGTTCCAGAAGGCAGCTCACCTCCACCTTCTAAAGGGCAATTAGGGATGGGTAATAAATGCTGGCCAGCCAATGATGCCCACATCCCATAAATGAAATAAAAAAGCATGTCTTTCCCATTTCTGTTTGTTCTTTTATTGGAGCGCTGCTTGTAACTGACCTTTGACCTACAGCTTGATTCCTCGTGGGTTGCGGATTGCTTCACACGTTTTTTTTCCTCGTTCCTGGTGTTAGACAGGATTGTTACATTGATTCCTGATCCAATTCTCAATGAGTGATGTGTCCACTGGGGCAAATCTCTGAATTGAATCTTTTATCTTGCCCCTTGATGAGAATCTTCATTCACGGCCTCACATGCAAAGATTCTCTTGTGATCCTTTGCAAATCACAAAGTTTTTATTCTTTCCAGTGTGCCCAATCCATTCTCAATAATACTCTCGGCAGTATTTACAGAACAATGCTCATGGCCATGAGGCTTTTGGACCCTGGGCAGGTGTTAACGGCTCACGGAGGTTTCCAGCATGAAAACAAGCCCTTCAGCCCATCTTCTCCATGCTGCCCAGTTTTTACCACTAAGCTAGTCCCAACTGCCCGCATTTGGCCCACATCGTGAGCTTTCGTTTGATAAGGTCCCCCATGCAAGACTTATTGAGAAGGTGAGAGGGCATGGGATCCAAGGGGCTTTGGCCTTGTGGGTCCAGAACTGGCTTGCCTGCAGAACTCAGTAAAGTTTTGCAACACCAATTTAAAATCCAACCAATTTATTTGATAGTAAATCCACGAGCTTTCGACACTATGTTGTGCCTTCGTCAGGCAAATGCAGTGTTCGCCTGACGAAGGCACAACATAGTGTCGAAAGCTCGTGGATTTACTATCAAATAAATTGGTTGGATTTTAAATTGGTGTTGCAAAACTTTACTGAGTTTACCCCAGTCCAATGCCGGCATCTCTACATCTTGCCTGCAGAATGCAGAGAGTAGTTGTGGATGAGTCGTCTTCTGCATGGAGGTCGGTCACCAGTGGAGTGCCCCAAGGATCTGTTCTGGGACCCTTGCTGTTTGTTATTTTCATAAATGACCTGGATGAGGAAGTGGAGGGATGGGTTAGTAAGTTCGCCAACGATACAAAGATCGGTGGTGTTGTGGATGGTCTGGAGAGATGTCAAAAGTTGCAGCGGGACACAGATAGGATGCAAAACTGGGCAGAGAAGTGGCAGATGGACTTCAACGCGGATAAATGTGTAGTGGTCCATTTTGGCACGAATAATGGGATGAAGAAGTACAATATCAAGGGTAGGAGTCTTAGCTGTGTTGAAGAGCAGAAGGAATTTGGGGTCCGGGTCCATAGGACTCTTAAATCGGCCTCGCAGGTGGAGGAAGTGGTCAAAAAGGCGTACGGAGTACTGGCCTTCATTAATCGAGGGATTGAGTTTAGGAGTCGGGAGATAATGATGCAGCTTTATAAGACTCTTGTCAGACCCCACTTGGAGTACTGTGCGCAGTTCTGGTCGCCTCACTATGGGAAGGATGTGGAAGTTATTGAAATAGTGCAGAGGAGATTTACAAGGATATTCCTGGATTGGGAGGCAGGCCTTATGAAGATAGGTTGAGGGAGCTGGGACTCTTCTCACTGGAGATACGAAGGTTGAGAGGCGACCTGATAGAGGTTTATAAAATGTTGAGAGGAATAGATAGGGTGGATTCTCAGAGGCTATTTCCCCAAGCTGAAATGGTCACTACGAGAGGACACAGATTTAAGGTGCAGGGAAGCAAATACAGAGGAGATGTTAGGGGTAAGTTTTTCACTCAGAGGGTGGTGAGTGAATGGAATCGGCTGCCATCAGAGGTGGTTGAGGCAAACTCGCTGGGGTCTTTTAAAAAATTTCTGGATGAGTATATGGGAACTAATGGGATAGGGGGTTATAGATAAATCTATGGCTTGGTAGGTATAGATGTGATCGGCGCAACCCGTGAGCCGAAGGGCCTGTTTGTTCTGTAGTGTTCTATGTTCTATGTTCTATCCCTCCATACCCATCTTATCCTTGTACACTTACACATCTTTAAATGCTTTTTAAAAGATAAAATTGTACCCATCTCTACTATTACGGGTAGGTTGTGCCTTACTAACCTCATTGAGTTTTTTGAAAAAGTGACTAAAGAGGTGGATGGGGGTAAGGCGGTTGATGTGGTATATATGGGCTTTAGTAAGGCGTTTGATAAGGTGGCCCATGGAAGACTTCTGCAGAAAATGCAGATGTATGGGATAGAGGGTGATTAGCTAATTGGGTTAGGAATTGGCTAGCAGATAGAAGACAGAGGGTGGTGGTTGATGGGAGATATTCATCGTGGAGTTCGGTGACAAGTGGTGTACCTCAGGGGTCTGTTTGGGGGCCCCTGCTGTTTGTAATTTTTATAAATGATCTGGATGAAGGTATTGAAGGATGGATTAGTAAATTTGCAGATGACACTAAAGTCGGTGGAGTGGTAGATAGTGAAGAGGGGTGTTATAGTTTGCAGAGAGACTTGACAAGTTGCAGAGCTGGGCCGAGAGGTGGCAAATGGAGTTTAATGTGGAAAAGTGTGAGGTAAGGCACTATGGCAGGAATAATAAATGTGTAGAGTATAGGGCTAATGGTAGGATTCTTAATAGTGTTGATGAACAGAGGGATCTTGGTGTATTTGTGCATAGATCCCGGAAAGTAGGCAGTCAAGTCGATAAGGTTGTTAAGAAGGCATATGGAGTCTTAGCTTTTATTGGTAGGGGGATTGAATTTCGAGCCGCAACGTCATGTTGCAACTGTACAAAACTCTAGTGCGGCCGCACTTGGAGTATTGTGTGCAGTTCTGGTCCCCACATTATAAGAAAGATGTGGAGGCATTGGAGAGGGTACAGAGGAGGTTTACCAGGATGTTGCCTGTATGGAGGGCAGGTCTTATGAGGAGAGGCTGAGGGATTTGAGGTTGTTTTCGTTAGAAAGGAGGAGGCTAAGAGGGGACCTGATCGAAACATATAAGATGATTAGAGGTTTAGATAGGCTGGACAGTGATAGCCTTTTTCCTAGGATGGAAAAAGCTAGCACGAGGGGACACAGCTTTTAATTAAGGGGTGATAGTTATAGGACGGATATCAGAGGTAGGTTCTTTACCCAAAGGGTGGTTCGGGAGTGGAATGCCCTGCCTGCAGCAGTGTAGATGCGCCAAGTTTGGTGGCGTTTAAGAGGTTAGTTGATAAGTATATGGAAGAGAAGGGAATGGTTTAGTTTGGAGGGGCATTGCTTTTTATATTGGTCGGCGCAACATCGAAGGCCGAAGGGCCTGTTCTGTGCTGTATTGTTCTATGTTCTATGTTCTATTACCTCTGGCAGCTTGTTGCCAGACACTCACAACCCTCTGATGAAAAATTATTCCTCTGGACCCTTTGATATCTCTCCCCCTGCGTGTTGATGATGGAGGAAGTGAATGTTTGTAAGAGGAGTACCAATTAAACAGGGCCTGCTTTGTCCTGGATGGTGTTGAGCTTCTTGAGTGTTGTTGGAGCTGCACCCATCCAGACAAGTGGGGAGTATTCTTCACACTCCTAATTTGTGCATTGTAAACTGTGGAGAGTCACGAGGTGAATTTCTTGCCACAAGTTACCTAGCTTTTGAACTTTATTTATTAATGCCGCAAGTAGGCTTATAATAACAGTGCAATGAAGTTACAGTGAAAATCCCCTAGTTGCTGCACTATTTCCTCTAGTTTTAGACTCCCTTATCTTTGGGAAAAGATATTGACTATCTAACCGATCAATTATTTTGTAGACTTCCCTCAGCCTTCCAAGCTCCAGGAAGAATAGAACATAGAACATTACAGCGCAGAACAGGCCCTTCGGCCTTCGATGTTGCGCCGACCAATGTAAAAAGCAATGCCCCTCCAAACTAAACCATTCCCTTCTCTTCCATATACCTATCAACTAACCTCTTAAACGCCATCAAACTTGGCACATCTACAACTGCTGCAGGCAGGGCATTCCACTCCCGAACCACCCTTTGGGTAAAGAACCTACCTCTGATATCTGTCCTATAACTATCACCCCTTAATTTAAAGCTGTGTCCCCTCGTGCTAGCTTTCTCCATCCTAGAAAAAAGGCTATCACTGTCCACCCTATCTAAACCTCTAATCATCTTATAGAACATAGAACATAGAACAATACAGCACAGAACAGGCCCTTCGGCCTTCGATGTTGTGCCGACCAAAAAAAAAGCAATGCCCCTCCTAACTAAACCATTCCCTTCTCTTCCATATACTTATCAACTAACCTCTTAAACGCCACCAAACTTGGCGCATCTACAACAGCTGCAGGCAGGGCATTCCACTCCCTAATCACTCTTTAAGTAAAGAACCTACCTCTGATATCCGTCCTATAACTCATACCCCTTAATTTAAAGCTGTGTCCCCTCGTGCTAGCTTTCTCCATCCTAGGAAAAAAGGCTATCACTGTCCACCCTATCTAAACCTCTAATCATCTTATATGTTTCGATTAGGTCCCCTCTTAGCCGCCTCCTTTCTAACGAAAACAACCTCAAATCCCTCAGCCTCTCTTCATAAGACCTGCCTCCATACCAGGCAACATCCTGGTAAACCTCCTCTGTACCCTCTCCAATGCCTCCACATCTTTCTTATAATGTGGGGACCAGAACTGCACACAATACTCCAAGTGCGGCCGCACTAGAGTTTGTACAGTTGCAACATGACGTTGCGGCTCCGAAATTCAATCCCCCTACCAATAAAAGCTAAGACTCCATATGCCTTCTTAACAACCTTATCGACTTGACTGCCTACTTTCAGGGATATATGCACAAATACACCAAGATCCCTCTGTTCATCAACACTATTAAGAATCCTACCATTAGCCCTATACTCTACACATTTACTATTCCTGCCAAAGTGAATTACCTCACACTTTTCCACATTAAACTCCATTTGCCACCTCTCGGCCCAGCTCTGCAACTTGTCCAAGTCCCTCTGCAAACTATAACAACCCTCTTCACTATCTACCACTCCACCGACTTTAGTGTCATCTGCAAATTTACTAATCCATCCTTCAATACCCTCATCCAGATCATTTATAAAAATTAGAAACAGCAGGGGCTCCAAAACAGACCCTGAGGTACACCACTTGTAACCGAACTCCACGATGAATAGGCCCAGTCTATCAGCCTCTCCTTATATACAAACCATCAAATCCCAGTAGCAACCTTGTAAATCTTTTCTGCATTCTTTCTAGTTTAATGATATCCTTTCTATAATCGGGTGACCAAAACTGTACACAGTATTCCAAGTGTGGCCTTACCAATGTCTTGTACAACTTCAACAAGACGTCCCAATTCCTATATTCAATGTTCTGACCAATGAAACCAAAGATGCTAAATGCCTTCTTCACCACTCTGTCCAGCTGTGACTCCACTTTCAAGGAGCTATGAACCTGTACCCCGAGATCTCTTTGTTCTGTAACTCTCCCCAATTCCCTAACATTAACTGAGTAACTCCTGCCCTGGTTCAATCTACCAAAATGCATCACCTTGCAGTTATCTAAATTAAACTCCATCTGCCATTCGCAGCCCACTGGCCCCAATTGATCAAGATCCCATTGCAATTGGAAATAACTTTCTTCACTGTCCACTATGCCACCAATCTTGGTGTCATCTACAAACTTACCAACCATGACCCCTATATTGTCCTCCAAATTTTTATATAAATGACAAATAACAGTGGGCCCAGCACTGATCCCTGAGGCGCACCGCTGGTCACAGGCCTCCAGTTTGAAAAATAACTCTCTACAACCACCCTCTGGCTTCTGTTATCAAGTCAATTTTGTATCTAATTGGCGACCTCACATGTGATTTAACTTTATGCAACAACCTACCATGCGGTACCTTGTCAAAGGCCTTGTTAAAGTCCATGTAGACAACATCAACTGCACTGCCCTCATCTACCTTCTTAGCTACTCCTTCAAAAAACTCAATCAAATTTGTGAGACATGATTTTCCACTCACAATCCGCAATCCATGCTGACTGTCCCGATCAGTTCTTGTATCTCTAAATGCCTATAGATCCTGTCTCTCAGAATATCTTCTAAGATCTTACTGATGACAGATCTGACACTCACTGGCCTGTAGTTAATAGAACATAGAACACTACAGCACAGACAGGCCCTTTGGCCCACAAGTTATGCCGAACACATCATAACCTACCCAGCCATAGACCTATCTATAACCCCCAATCCCATTGGATCCCATATACTCATCCAGAAGTCTTTTAAAAGACCCCAGCGAGTTTGCCTCGACCACCACCGACGGCAGCCGATTCCATTCACTCACCACCCTCTGAGTGAAAAACTTTCCCCTAGCCTCCCCTCTGTACTTGCTTCCCTGCACCTTAAATCTGTGCCCTCTCGTCGCGACCATTTCAGCCCTGGGAAATAGTCTCTGAGAGTCCACCCTATCTATTCCTCTCAACATCTTGTAAACCTCTATCAGGTCGCCTCTCAACCTTCGTATCTCCAGGGAGAACAGTCCCAGCTCCCTCAACCTGTCTTCATAAGGCATGCCTCCCAATCCAGGCAACATCCTTGTAAATCTCCTCTGCACCCTTTCAATAGCTTCCACGTCCTTCTTATAGTGAGGCGACCAGGACTGCGCACAGTACTCCAAGTGTGGTCTGACAAGGGTCCTATAAAGCTGCAGCATTACCTCCTGACTCCTGAACTCAATCCCTCGATGAATGAGGGCCAGTACACCGTAAGCTTTCTTAACCACATCCTCCACCTGGGAGGCCGATTTGAGAGTCTTATGGACCCGGACCCCCAGATCCCTCTGCTCTTCCACACAGCTAAGACTCCTACCTTTGATAGTGTACTCATTCATCCCGTTGGATCTGCCAAAATGGACCACAACACATTTATCCACGTTGAAGTCCATCTGCCACTTCTCTGCCCAGTCTTGCATCCTGTCGATGTCATGCTGCAGCTTCTGACATCCCTCCAGACCATCCACAACACCACCGACCTTCGTGTCATCAGTGAACTTACTCACCCATCCCTCCACTTCCTCATCCAGGTCATTTATGAAAATGACAAACAGCAAGGGCCCTAGAACAGATCCCTGGGGCACTCCACTGGTGACCAACCTCCATGCAGAAAAAGAGCCATCCACAACCACCCTCTGCCTTCTGCAGGCAAGCCAGTTCTGGATCCACAAGGCCAAAGCCCCTTGGATCCCATGGCCTCTCACCTTCTCAAGAAGTCTTGCATGTGGGTAAAGTTCTTAGGCTTTTCCTTGCAGCCCTTCTTAAACAAAGGCACAGGATTTGCCTCTCCCCATTCTTCAGGCTTCTTCAAGATTTGTTCCATGGGCTGATGGGGAGAGTAGCCGTGGGGCAGTGTTGGGGGTAGAGGAGGGCAGTGGGGTAGGGGAGAGTGGAGCAAAGCAGGGGTACAGTGGTGTAGGTGTAGAGAAGGGGCAGTGGGGTGGGGATTGTAGAAAGAGGGGGCAGTGGAGTCAGGGGACGGAGGCAGAGGAGAGGCAGTGCAGTGGGGGATGGAGTGAGAGAGGGCGAATAAAGGTGATGGGACGAGGAGGTAGATTGATGAGGGGGTGGGGAAGGGAGGAAGGAGCGGTGGGGGGGTGGGAAGGAGAAGAAGGGGCACGGGAAACGGGGTCGTGGGTGGAGAGGATGGAGGATTGGGAGCAGCCGGGGGGGGGGTGGGGGGGGAGATTGGTTTCAGAATCCTGTTTTTTTTTTCCCTGTCTCCCAGTACAGCTGGTGTTTTGCTGATGGCACAGTGATTCCCTGACTAACTCTCCTTTTCCAGAATGAACACGTTGTGGACTGCAGTCAGTCAGAGTTTTCACAGTAATTGCTGAGAGTTACTCTCCAGCTCGTTTTATCCCCACTGGAGAACGTGTTTGAGAAAGCAAATTTATTTTGTCTATTGCTGCCTCAAGTCATTACGAGTAGTCACACTGATCTCAGACTGATGTTCCACGGGATATGGAATTCCACATGTGCCGCCAGTTTATTATACCACTGGAAGTTTTTCCCTCTGTTATTCTTGGGATCTTTGACCCTGCTGTCGGTTTGAGATTTTTCTTGCTCTCCCCACACCGTTACGTTGTACACCTCTCAGTCAGTTGTTCTGTTTCTCTGTCTCTCTGCTTCCATGTGTCTGCCATGGAACTTTTTAAAAAATCTTCAGCTAACTTCAGAAGATATTGAGTTTTTGTAACATTTTTCAGGATAGACTTGCAAATATTTTGAAAGTTGAGTTTCAGAGATTTTGGTGATATTCATAGCTGCCACTTTGTTGTATTTTGGGCTAACAAGTGGCAGCAAAGGCATAGATATGTCTGAACAATAAATGCGGAAAAGTGTGAGGTGATTCACTTGGGCAGGAATAATAATTGTGTAGAGTATAGGGCTAATGGTAGGACTCTTAATAGTGTTGAAGAACAGAGGGATCTTGGTGTGTATGTGCATAGATCCCTGAAAGTAGGCAGTCAAGTCGATAAGGTTGTTAAGAAGGCATATGGAGTCTTAGCTTTTATTGGTAGGGGGATTGAATTTCGGAGCCGCAACGTCATGTTGCAACTGTACAAAACTCTAGTGCGGCCGCACTTGGAGTATTGTGTGCAGTTCTGGTCCCCGCATTATAAGAAAGATGTGGAGGCATTGGAGAGGGTACAGAGGAGGTTTACCAGGATGTTGCCTGGTATGGAGGGCAGGTCTTATGAAGTGAGGCTGAGGGATTTGAGGTTGTTTTCGTTAGAAAGGAGGCGGCTAAGAGGGGACCTAATCGAAACATATAAGATGATTAGAGGTTTAGATAGGGTGGACAGTGATAGCCTTTTTCCTAGGATGGAGAAAGCTAGCACGAGGGGACATAGCTTTAAATTAAGGGATGGTAGTTATAGGACGGATGTCAGAGGTAGGTTCTTTACCCAGAGGGTGGTAAGGGTATGGAATGCCCTGCCTGCTGCAGTTGTAGATGCGCCAAGTTTGGTGGTGTTTAAGAGGTTAGTCGACAAGTTTATGGATGAAAAGGGAATGGTTTAGATTAGAGGGTCCTTGCTTTTTCTTAATTGGTCAGCGCAACATCGAAGGCCGAAGGGCCTGTTCTGTGCTGTAATGTTCTATGTTCTCTAACTAAATTTTTGCATGAATCTGCTGATATAAAAGACCACAGTGTGACTCAGTCCTCAGGATTGGACATTCTCCTCCCAGACTCCTGGTCGTGTGCCCCTCTCTCATATCATCATGTGGGCAGTGCAGTTGCTACAGTCCCCACATTAATCCATTCAACCCCAATGCCATCATTCAACGAGATAATGGCAGATCTTTGACCATTTCCAGCACCATCCCCATATTTCTTCAAGTTATTAGTGTTTAGAAATTTATTGACTTCTGATTTAAACCTACTGAAGATCTACAAGCCTTCGGAGTAGAGAATTCCAAAGATTCCCACCCTCTGAGAGAAGGAATTCCTCCCTATGTCTATCCTCAATGAGTTGTTCCTTATTCTGTAATTCTGCCCGTGGTTCCTGACTCCCCCAGCCAGGGGACAACACCCTTCCTGTATCTATACTTCACTGAGATCACTTCTCATTTTTCTAAACTCTGGAAAGCACAGGCCCCATCTCCTCCATCTCTCCTCGTGACAGTGCAGAGATTTGATTGTCTTTGCACCCTGTCCTGCAGGGGAATGTGTACAACTAGGATCTCAATTTCTGTAACCCTTTAAAAATTGCACATTCAGTTTAACTTGCATCATCTTCCTCCTTCATCCTAAATTGAAGCATCTAACCACTGTAGGAAGGATATGATTGCAGTAGCGGGGTTACAGAGGATATTCACCAGGATGCTGCCTAGTTGAAGTGTTTCAGGTATGAAGAGAGGCTGGATAGAGTTGCTGGTGTTCTCCTTAGAGCAGGGAAGGCTGAGGTGGACCTGATTGAGATGTACAAAATTACATGAGATGTTCATAGATAGGGTAGATATAAAGAAACATTCCCCCTTAGTAGAGGGGTCATTAATCAGGGAATGTAGACTTAATTTGAACATAAGAACTAGGAGCAGGAGTCGGCCATTCGGCCCCTCGATCCTGCTCTGCCATTCAATAAGATCATGTCCATCTTTTTATGGACTCAGCTCCACTTACCCATCCGTTCACCATAACCCTTAATTCCTTTACTGTTCAAAAATGTATTTATCCTTGCCTTAAAAACATTCAATGAGGGAGCCTCAACTGCTTCCCTGGGCAGGGAATTCCACAGATTCACAACCCTTTGTGTGAAGAAGTTCCTCCTCAACTCAGTCCTAAATCTGCTTCTTCTTATTTTGAGGCTCTGCCCCCTAGTTCTAGTTTCACCCACCAGTGGAAACAACTTCCCTGCTTCTATATTAACTATTTCCTTCATAATTTTATATGCTTCTATAAGATCTCCCCTCATTCTTCTGAATTCTAATGAGTATAGTCCCAGTCCATTCAGTCTCTGCTCATAAACCAACCCTCTGGAATCAACCGAGTGAATCTCCTCTGCACCCCCTCCAGTGCCAGTCTATCCTTTCTCAAGTAAGGAGACCAAATCTGTACACAGTAACTCCAGGTGTGGCCTCACCAGCACCTTATACAGCTGCAGGTTTTAAAGTAAGGGGCTGGGGATTTGATGAAAAAACATCTTCACCAGAGTAGGAATCTGGGACTCACTACCTGAAAGGATGAGAGAGGCAGGAATACTCAAAACATTTAAGAAGCATTGAGATAAACTCTTGAAATGCCACAGCCTACAAGACTACAGACCAATGCTGGAAAATGGGATTAGGACTGATAGGTGCTTGATAGCTGGCACATTCAAGATGGGCTGAAGGGCCTCCTTTGTACTGTAAAAGACTGTGACTCCATCCGTACTTTGCCTGAAATCTTATCCACTCTGTCTGTTCTGCCTGTGATTTTGCCGTCACTGACTATCCTTGTGGAGATTTGCACTCAGGTGGTTTAAGTTATCAAGCAGGAGTACCCAGAGACACCAATCTATAACCCACTCCAGTCAGAACATTACTGTTCACCGAGCTGTCTGCGTTCTGTCTCCAAGCAATCAAATATTCACTGCCCCGAATTCTTATAATCCCTGTGTTTGAATTTTAACCAAGCCTCGTCTCTGATCAATAACCTCACGATCATTAGCCTTGATACAGACTGATCGTCCTGATCAGGTAACATCTGCATCCTTTACAATGTAGAAATCACAACACAGAAGGCATTAAATGGACCTCAGCATCTTTTCAAAACTGCGAGTGAACTCGTTTACAAAAATCCATGGCTTCATCATGGCTTTGATTGGAGCAGAATTCTTTATTTCCAGCTTTTAAAAACACCATTCAAAATTGACAAACTGTGAGATTTCAGCAGAAATCTCGAGGTTGAGTCCAAAAACAGAACAACTGGTGCAAGTCAAACCTTTAGGGGAACTTCAGTAAGACTGAGATCTCAGAATAGAAACACGGCCAAATCAATTTCCTGTGAAAGAACATTTCCTGTCAGACTTCACACTTCTCACAAACTCAGGCCCATCTTAAACACAGGAATGGTTCCTTTATACTCACTGTTATAATGTAGGGAAAGCAACAGCCAACTTGTACACAGCAGGATCTCATAAACAGTCATGTGAAAATGATCGCACAATTTAAGTGACATCACTTCAATGATAATTACTGGACAAGATATGAGGAAAATGACAGTGCGGCACTCCCTCGGCACTGACCCTCTGACAGTGCGGCACTCCCTCGGCACTGACCCTCTGACAGTGCGGCACTCCCTCGGCACTGACCCTCTGACAGTGCGGCACTCCCTCGGCACTGACCCTCTGACAGTGCGGCACTCCCTCGGCACTGACCCTCTGACAGTGCGGCACTCCCTCGGCACTGAACCCTCTGACAGTGCGGCACTCCCTCGGCACTGACCCTCTGACAGTGCGGCACTCCCTCGGCACTGACCCTCTGACAGTGCGGCACTCCCTCGGCACTGACCCTCTGACAGTGCGGCACTCCCTCGGCACTGACCCTCTGACAGTGCGGCACTCCCTCGGCACTGACCCTCTGACAGTGCGGCACTCCCTCGGCACTGAACCTCTGACAGTGCCGCACTCCCTCGGCACTGACCCTCTGACAGTGCCGCACTCCCTCGGCACTAATATCTTGGGGGGATATTTTGCTAAAGCTATGCAGGGGGCTTTAAACTGATTCGGGGGGGGGTGTGGGATCCTAAGTAGTTGGGGTGCTAAGAGGGATGAGAGTAACGGGGTCATAGAGGAAAGCTGTTTTACAGCTTTTACAGCAGCGTACGGGTGGGGTAGGGCATGGTTTGAAATGCGTATACTTTAATGCAAGGAGTATTCGCAATAAGGGGGAGGAACTTGCAGCTTGGACCAGTACCTGGAACTTCGATGTTGTGGCCATTTCAGAGACTTGGGTAGAGCAGGGACAAGAATGGATGTTGCAGGTTCCGGGGTTCAAATGCTTTAGTCGGAGTAGAGAAGGAGGTAGAAGGGGGGGAGGAGTGGCATTATTAGTCAAAGACTGTATCACAGTGACAGAAAGGAAGTTTGATGAGGACTTGTCTGTTGAGGTAGTATGGGCTGAGATTAGAAACAGGAGAGGAGAGGTCACCCTGTTGGGAGTCTTTTATAGACCTCCTAAAAGTTCTAGAGAGATAGAGGAAAGGATTGCAAAGTCAATCCTGGACAGGAGTGAAAGTAATAGGGTAATTGTTATGGGGGACTTTAACTTTACTAATATTGATTGGAATAGCTATAGCTCTAGCTCGTTAGAGGGGTCAGTTTTCGTACAAAGTGTGCAGGAAGGTTTTTTGACTCAGTATGTAGATAGGCCAACTAGAGGTGAGGCTACATTGGATTTGGTGCTGGGCAATGAGCCAGACCAGGTGTTAGGCTTGGAAGTTAGTGAACATTTTGGTGATAGTGACCACAATTCGGTTACGTTCACCTTAGTGATGGATAGGGATAGGCATGAAGCTGGGGGCAGTAGTTATAGCTGGGGGAAGGGTAATTATGAGGCCATCAGGAGAGAATTAGGGTGCATAGATTGGACTAGGAAACTACAGGGACTGGGAACATCTGGAATGTGGAGCTTATTCAAGGAGCAGCTGCTGCGAGTCCTTGATAAGTATGTCCCTGTCAGGCAAGGAGGAAATGGTCGAGTAAGAGAACCTTGGTGTACGAAAAAAGTTGATTTGCTGGTTAAAAGGAAAAAGGAGGCTTATGTCAGGATGAGGCTTGAAGGCTCGGTTAGTGCAATGGATAGCTATAGATTAGCCAGGAGGGAGCTAAAGAGTGAAGAGGAGAGCTAAGAGGGGACACGAGAAGACTTTGGCTGATAGGATTAAGGAGAATCCTAAAGCTTTCTTTAGATATGTTAAGAATAGAAGATTGGTTAGGGCAAGATTAGGGCCAGTCATAGACAGCAGTGGGAAGTTGTGCGTGGAGCCTGAAGAGATTGGAGAGGCACTGAATAAATATTTCTCTTCGGTATTCATGCAGGGTGATGTAAATGTAGTTATGGAGAACACTGAGGTACAGGGTAGCAAACTGGAAAGTATTGAAGTAGATAGGGAGGATGTGCTAGATATTCTCGAGGGTTTGAAGTTGGATAAGTCCCCTGGGCCGGACGGGATTTACCCTAGGATTCTCTGGGAGGCAAAAGAGGCGATTGCAGAGCCTCTGGCTCTGATCTTCAGGTCGTCGTTGGTTACGGGTGTGGTTCCGGAGGACCACACCCGTAACTAACCTCTTTTTACCCAAAGGGTGGTTCGGGAGTGGAATGCCCTGCCTGCAGCAGTTGTAGATGCGCCAAGTATGGTGGCGTTTAAGAGGTTAGTTGATAAGTATATGGAAGAGAAGGGAATGGTTTAGTTTGGAGGGGCATTGCTTTTTATATTGGTCGGCGCAACATCGAAGGCCGAAGGGCCTGTTCTGTGCTGTAATGTTCTATGTTCTATGACTGGAGGATAGCGAATGTGGTCCCATTGTTTAAGAAGGGGAAGAGAGACCTTCCAGGGAATTATAGGCCAGTGAGTCTTACTTCTGTGGTGGGGAAAGTATTGGAGAGAATTATTAGGGATAGGATTGATAGTTATTTGGAGAGAAATGAATTGATTGGGGATAGTCAGCATGGTTTTGTGAAGGGTAGGTCGTGCCTTACTAACCTCATTGAGTTTTTTGAAAAAGTGACCAAAGAGGTGGATGGGGGTAAGGCGGTTGATGTGGTATATATGGACTTTAGTAAGGCGTTTGATAAGGTGGCCCATGGAAGACTTCTGCAGAAAATGCAGATGTATGGGATAGAGGGTGATTTAGCTAATTGGGTTAGGAATTGGCTAGCAGATAGAAGACAGAGGGTGGTGGTTGATGGGAGATATTCATCGTGGAGTTCGGTGACAAGTGGTGTACCTCAGGGGTCTGTTTTGGGGCCCCTGCTGTTTGTAATTTTTATAAATGATCTGGATGAGGGTATTGAGGGATGGATCAGTAAATTTGCAGATGATACTAAAGTTGGTGGAGTGGTAGATAGTGAAGAGGGGTGTTTTAGTTTACAGAGTGACTTGGACAAGTTGCAGAGCTGGGCCGAGAGGTGGCAAATGGAGTTTAATGTGGAAAAGTGTGAGGTAATGCACTATGGCAGGAATAATAAATGTGTAGAGTATAGGGCTAATGGTAGGATTCTTAGTAGTCTTGATGAACAGAGGGATCTTGGTGTGTATGTGCATAGATCCCTGAAAGTAGGCAGTCAAGTCGATAAGGTTGTTAAGAAGGCATATGGAGTCTTAGCTTTTATTGGTAGGGGGATTGAATTTCGGAGCCGCAACGTCATGTTGCAACTGTACAAAACTCTAGTGCGGCCGCACTTGGAGTATTGTGTGCAGTTCTGGTCCCCACATTATAAGAAAGATGTGGAGGCATTGGAGAGGGTACAGAGGAGGTTTACCAGGATGTTGCCTGGTATGGAGGGCAGGTCTTATGAAGAGAGGCTGAGGGATTTGAGGTTGTTTTCGTTAGAAAGGAGGCGGCTAAGAGGGGACCTTATCGAAACATATAAGATGATTAGAGGTTTAGATAGGGTGGACAGTGATAGCCTTTTTCCTAGGATGGAGAAAGCTAGCACGAGGGGACACAGCTTTAAATTAAAGGGTGATAGTTATAGGACGGATATCAGAGGCAGGTTCTTTACCCAAAGGGTGGTTCGGGAGTGGAATGCCCTGCCTGCAGCAGTTGTAGTGGTGTTTAAAAGGTTAGTTGATAAGTATATGGAAGAGAAGGGAATGGTTTAGTTTGGAGGGGCATTGCTTTTTATATTGGTCGGCGCAACATCGAAGGCCGAAGGGCCTGTTCTGTGCTGTAATGTTCTATGTTCTATGACCCTGTCTTAGTACTGACCCTCC
This sequence comes from Sphyrna mokarran, assembly GCA_024679065.1. Taxonomy (NCBI): domain Eukaryota; kingdom Metazoa; phylum Chordata; class Chondrichthyes; order Carcharhiniformes; family Carcharhinidae; genus Sphyrna; species Sphyrna mokarran. The sequence goes on from JAGIQG010000009.1 coordinate 1,459,101, forward strand.
TGTTAGCAGTCTGTAGATGGAGTGTTGATGTCTACGGAAGAGAATTGAATGCCTGAGTTTGTGTCACGGAGGTGAGTGTTAACCACTGCCACTGTTGGTGTGAGCTCAGGGAGTGTGAACTGGTTTCTCTGACTCTTCACACAGCCTCTCGTGCTGAAGCATTGGCCACAGTTTGGGGAGGCAGATGGTTTCTGAACCACTTCCTGTTTCATGTGACATTGAGATTGTACAGTCTGCTTCACAGAGTGGTTAACTGTTTAAACAGCGGAAATCACTAACAGATGGACAGCCTTTTATTTACTTAAGCACATTTCAGCTTCCCTGAAGTGTGAGCTCCTACTCACATTCAGCAATATCAGAATCCACTCGAACGCTTCACTGCTCAAACCCCACTGCAAACATAGAATCCAGGCAGATTCGCACAACAAACTGTGAGAGGGTCAGTGCTGAGGGAGTGCCGCACTGCCAGAGGGTCAGTGCTGAGGGAGTGCCGCACTGCCAGAGGGTCAGTGCTGAGGGAGTGCCGCACTGCCAGAGGGTCAGTGCTGAGGGAGTGCCGCACTGCCAGAGGGTCAGTGCTGAGGGAGTGCCGCACTGCGAGAGGGTCAGTGCTGAGGGAGTGCCGCACTGCGAGAGGGTCAGTGCTGAGGGAGTGCCGCACTGCGAGAGGGTCAGTTTGTGATGGTCTCATTTACAGACAGTGATGACTTTAGCCTGTCAGCCTCATTTACATTTTATTTAGTTATTTTTTATCTTTTGAGCCCAGTGTTGAGCAGAATTCCCTTTCTGTCCGCTGGAAGACACACAGAGACCCGGTAAACTGAATTGAATAGCTAATAATGCATAGGGAGGTAATGCTGCAACTTTATAAGACCCTTGTCAGACCCCACTTGGAGTTCTGTGTGCAGTTCTGGTCACCTCACTACAGGAAGAATGTGGAAGCTATTGAGAGGGTGCAGAGGAGATTTACAAGGATGTTGCCTGGATTGGGAGGCATGCCTTATGAAGACAGGTTGAGGGAGCTGGGACTGTTCTCCCTGGAGAGACGAAGGTTGAGAGGCGACCTGATAGAGGTTTATAAGATGTTGAGAGGAATAGATAGGGTGGATTCTTGGAGGCTATTTCCTAGGGCTGAAATGGTCACTACAAGATGACACAGGTTTAAGGTGCTGGAGGGCAAGTACAAAGGAGGTAGAACATAGAACATTACAGCACAGAACAGGCCCTTCGGCCTTCGATGTTGCGCCGACCAATATAAAAAGCAATGCCCCTCCAAACTAAACCATTCCCTTCTCTTCCATATACTTATCAACTAACCTCTTAAACGCCACCAAACTTGGCGCATCTACAACCGCTGCAGGCAGGGCATTCCACTCCCGAACCACCCTTTGGGTAAAGAACCTGCCTCTGATATCCGTCCTATAACTATCACCCCTTAATTTAAAGCTGTGTCCCCTCGTGCTAGATATTAGAGATAAGTTTTTCACTCAGAGGGTGGTGAATGAATGGAATTGGTTGCCGTCAGTGGTGGTAGAGGCGAACTCGCTGGGGTCTTTTAAAAGACTTCTGGATGAGTATAAGGGATCTAATGGGATTGGGAGTTATAGATAGTTCTATGGCCTAGTAGATATGGGTATGATCGATGCAACTTGTGGGCCGAAGGGCCTGTTTGTAGTGTTCTATGTTCTATGTCTTAGACACGTTAATAAGGATGTAAAGTACAAAAACAACAAGTTTAGTTAGAACTCGTATCAGGTTCCCAGTCACCTCAGCCGGTGAATTATGAAGCTCTGGGTCACTCACTGCAGGAAGAGTGTGAAGACTTTCCCGTGTGAGGACAGTGAGATTTACCCGCCTGGTTCCAGAGATGGGAAATCTCAGTTCTGAGGATAGATTGGAGATATTAGGAATGTTCTCCTTGAACAGGAGAAGGTGAAGAGGTGATTTGATAGAGATGCTCCAAACCATGAGGGAGCTGGACAGAGTGGACAGAGAGAAACTGTTCCCATTGGTGCTTGTCAGTAAAGCTAATCAGTAAAATAATCCTTGTGATATGAGGAAAAGCCTTTCATCCAGTATGTGGCTGGAGTTCGCTGGAGACAGGCTTCAGGGAACCTTTCGACAGAGGATCAGGAGATTGTCTGAAAAGAACGTTCTGAATCACAGGTGGGAATTGGTAATTTGGAGAGATTCCGTGCCCTGAAATGGCCTCTTTCTCTGCACTAATAATTCTGTCTCCTGCTCAGCCCCTTCACATCATGACTAATGAACACACTCTCTCGGGGTCTGAGTGCCTTGTCCTCCCGAGGGTCACTATCCTGGGTTTAAATTAATATTGCAAACTGTAAAGCATTGAAATTTCACTCTGTTTTCTGAGCTCACCTCCAGGTTCCTGATAACAAACAGACACTGCTGGGATTCCAGTGTCCGCTCTGCCTTGCCAACTATTTATAGTTTCTGCTTTCATTGCTGATCCAGACTCTGACACAGTTATTCATTGGCTGAAATCGCCACCAATATTCTGCAGTCTGACCAGCAAACTCAAAGCTTCCTGATTTCGATCCGCCTGTTAGTGATTGTGAGGCTTGGTCCTGTATATTCCAAATATCCAGTGTTTATAGACATGGCAGACTCTCAGGAATGGTAGTCCCGGGGTTGGGGGTAGGGGACAGCTTTGGTTCCTGGCATTAGTTCCTGTCCACTAATCAAAGCCCTCCATAAACCTTTCTCCCACACATTGCCGAGCCCCCAGCTTCCTCTGGAGAAGGGCGAGCTCTATGTTCCCTGTCCCTCTACTAATCCCATCCACAATGTCTCTGAACTTGTCGATGGGAGCCCCATCCCTTGATGCATGCCCACCAGCAATTGGTCCACATGCCAACAGCAAACTAACTCATCCTGCCTTTCCGCCGTACGGGATATTCTCCCCGTCTTGGTTACAATCACGGCTGGAACCGCTTCGCTCCTGAAAAGTAGCTTCTGGCAAGCACCAACTCACCCTTCTGGAATGTCTTCATCTTGGCATGTTACATAGAACATAGAACACTACAGCACAAACAGGCCCTTTGGCCCACGATTTGCGCCGATCACATCAATATCTACCAATCCACAGACCTATCTATAATCCCCTATCCTATTCGTTTCCACATACACATCCGGAAGTCTTTTAAAAGACCCCAGCGAGTTCGCCTCTACCACCTCCAATGGCAGCTGGTTCCATTCACTCACCACCCTCTGAGTGAAAAACTTACCCCTAACATCTCCTCTGTATTTGCTTCCCTGCACCTTAAATCTGTGTCCTCTCGTAGTGACCATTTCAGCTCGGGGAAATAGTCTCTGAGAGTCCACCCTATCTATTCCTCTCAACACCTAATAAACCTCTATCAGGTCGCCTCTCATCCTCTGTCTCTCCAATGAGAAGAGTCCTAGCTCCCTCAACCTATCTTCATAAGGCCTGCCTCAAATCCAGGCAGCATCCTTGTAAATCTCCTCTGAACCCTCTCAATAGCCTCTACATCCTTCCTATAGTGAGACGACCAGAACTGCACACAGTACTCCAAGTGGGGTCTGACAAGGGTCTTATTGAGCTGCATCATTACCTCCTGACTCCTAAACTCTATTCCTCGATTAATGAAGTCCAGTACACCGTACGCCTTCTTAACCACTTCCTCCACCTGCGAGGCCGATTTAAGAGTCCTATGGACCTGGACCCCGAGATCCTTCTGCTCTACAACACAGCTGCGACTCCATCCCCTTATATTATACTCCTTCATCCCATTATTCCTGCCAAAATGGACCACTACACATTAATCCACGTTGAAGTCCATCTGCATTTCTCCACCCAGTCTTGCATCCTGTCTGTGTCCCGCTGCAACTTTTGACATCCCTCCAGACTATCCACAACACCATCAACCTTTGTATTGTCGGCGAACTTACTAACCCATCCCTCCACTTCCTCATCCAGGTCATTTATGAAAATGACAAACAGCAGGGGTCCCAGAACAGATCCCTGGGGCACTCCACTGGTGAGCGACCTCCATGCAGAACAAGACCCATCCACAACCACTCTCTGCCTTCTGCCGGCAAGCCAGTTCTGGATCCACGAGGCCAAAGACCCTTGGATGCCATGCCCTCTCACCTTCTCCAGAAGCCTTGCATGGGGGACCTTATCAAACACCTTACTAATGTACACTATGTCCACCGCCCTTCCTTCGTCAATGTGTTCAGTCACATTTTCGGAGAACTCAACTCGGCTCGTAAGGCATGACCTGCCATTGACAAAACCATGCTGACTATTTCTGATCAGTCTAAACTTCTCCAAATGTTCATAAATCTTATCTCTCAGAAGCCTCTCCATCAGCTTACCAACCACTGAAGTCAGAATCACTGGTTGGTAATTTCCTGGACTATCCCTGTTCTCTTTCTTAAAGATAGGAACCACATCCGCAATCCTCCAATCCTCCGGAACCTCTCCCGTTTCCATGGACAGCGCAAAGATCATCGCCAGGGGCTCTACAACCACTTCCCTCACCTCCCACAATAACCTGGGGTACATCCCATCTGATCCCAATGACTTGTCTATCTTGATAGAATTTAACAGGTCTAACACTCAGAGGGTGGTGAGTGAATGGAACCGACTGCCGTCGGAGGTTGTTGAGGCAAACTCACTGGGGTCTTTTAAGAGACTTCTGGATGAGTATATGGAAAAGAATAGGATAGGGGGTTATAGATAGGTCTGTGGATTGGTAGATGTGATCGGCGCAACTCGTGGGCCGAAGGGCCTGTTTGTGCTGTAATGTTCTATTTTCTATGTTCTAACACATCCTCTTTCCTAACATCCACATACTCAATCCTTTCCGTATGCCTCAAACCTGCAGTGCAATCTCCCAGATCACTTTCCACCGTGAATACCGAGGCAAAGTACTCGTTAAGCACCTCTGCCATTTCTTCCGGATTCACACAGACTTTTCCCCCTTCACCTTTTATAGGTCCTATCCCTTCTCTTCTCATCCTTTTACTTTTCACATATTTGTAGAAGGCATTGGGATTCTCCTTAATCTTCCCTGCCAAGGCCTTCTCATGACCCCTTCTGGCTCTCCTAATTTCCTTTTTAAACTCCCTTCTACACACCTTATACTCCTCTAGATCCCTAACATCTCCTAGCTCTCTGAACCTTTTATACAGTGAAGAGGGGTGTTTTAGTTTACAGAGTGACTTGGACAAGTTGCAGAGCTGGGCCGAGAGGTGGCAAATGGAGTTTAATGTGGAAAAGTGTGAGGTAATGCACTTTGGCAGGAACAATAAATGTGTAGAGTATAGGGCTAATGGTATGGCTCTTAATAGTGTTGAGGAACAGAAGGATCTTGGTGTATGTGTCAATAGATCCCTGAAAGTAGGCAGTCAAGTGGATAAAGTTGTTAAGAAGGCGTATGGAGTCTTAGCTTTTATTGGTAGGGGGATTGAATTTAGGAGCTGCAGCATCATGTTGCAACTGTACAAAACTCTAGTGCGGCCGCACTTTGAGTATTGTGTGCAGTTCTGGTCCCCACATTATAAGAAAGATGTGGAGGCATTGGATAGGGTACAGAGGAGGTTTACCAGGATGTTGCCTGGTATGGAGGGCAGGTCCTATGAAGAGAGGTTGAAGGATTTGAGGTTGTTTTCGTTAGAAAGGAGGCGGCTAAGGGGGATCTTATTGAAACATATAAGATAATTAGAGGTTTGGATAGGGTGGACAGTGATAGCCTTTTTCCTAGGAGGGAAAAAGCTAGCACGAGGGGACACAACTTTAAATTAAGGGGTATGAGTTATAGGACGGATATCAGAGGTAGGTTCTTTACTCAAAGAGTGATTAGGGAGTGGAATGCCCTGCCTGCAGCTGTTGTAGATGCGCCAAGTTTGGTGGCGTTTAAGAGGTTAGTTGATAAGTATATGGATGAGAAGGGAATGGTTTAGTTAGGAGGGGCATTGCTTTTTATTTTGGTCGGCACAACATTGAAGGCCGAAGGGCCTGTTCTGTGCTGTATTGTTCTATGTTCTATGTTCTACACCTTTCTTTTCTTCCTGACTAGGTTCACCACTACCTTCGTGCACCACGGTTCCTGTGTCCTATCAAAACCTCCTTGTCTCCTCGAAACGTTGTCCGGCCAAGCACCTCCCACCTCGTGGATCAAACATTGTTCACATCTGTCTCCCAAACATCCACACTGCTGGGGAGTATTGAGTTATTTCACGGGGAGAGTTCCTGCACTCACTCAAAAACTGGTTTAATCTCCATGTCAATGAATCCACTCCCTGTGAAGCTCCCTCAGGAATGTTTCACAGACTGTACGGAGCACTCTGCTATCCCATTTGAATCTGTGTGATAGGAACAGGCTGTAAAGGACACCCACTCTGCAGCTCCATCTACTCTACAAAGTCTCGCAACATGAACTGCATCGACCTTTGACCGCCCCTTCCATCCGCCTCACCCTTGGGTGCCCCTGGTGCAGTTACTCCAATACTTTCCTCCTGAAGGAAGGGTGATTGATGATCTGCATTTCCCACACAGCAAACGACCGGCCTGTACTAACAATTCCCACTGCCAGCTTCCATACCTCCTCAGTTCTGGAATCTTGTCTGCACAGTGTGCAAAAAATAATACTTTCTACAATATCCCAATGCATGTGACAATAATAAATCAGATCAAATCAAAAACTTCAGTATTCTCTCTGCCAACCTACAGTCTCTTCAATGTCCTTTATAAATTCCACCAATGTTTTTCATCTGTGGAATACACCACCAGGATATTGTCGGTAACAGCTGCACCCCCAAGACATCGCACAAACTCTGCTCCATTGCTGTTTGAAAAACAGTCAGAATAGACATGATCCCAAAGGCCTGTTGTTTGGAACGGAATAATCTTTTTAGATGATGTTGGTTAATGATGGCTGAGGGTCTTTGGCCATTCCCAGCTGCAGAGAAAGTAAAGTTTATTTATAAATCACAAGTAAGTTTTACATTAACACTGCAATGTAGTGACTGTGAAATTCCCCCAAGCCTGAGAGAGATCCATGTTGGTAAATGTCTAAATTTTTGATCAGGGCAACTGATCTGCACATAACACAGAGTTCACTGTGACTTTAAAACCCTCACCCACATGGCCTCACTCAGCTATCAGTCTTCATGACAAGAGCAGTGGATGTGGCCCACCCACTCATGGCAACTTGCTCCAGTTACCCCAAACCTGCTAATCCCTCGCACTCAGTCTGTACCCTGGTTGGGATTGTATCTGGCACTGGCTCTGCTTTGGACATGCATCTGGCTTCAGCCACAGACTCATTTTTACTCCCAACATCTGGTCAGTGGTTCCACTGGACACACACGTGCACTTCTCCAAAATATCCTTCATGCCTGAATGAGTTCACCAGCTCCCAGTTCAAATTCAATTGGTTCAGCTAGGACAGCATGAACAACACGGGATAATCACTCCGTGGCACAGAAATAACGACACACTGATCCCTCAGCCATACCTCGAGTGAGACACAATCCTTCAGAGGAACCAACCATTTCGTGTACATCCTCAGAGAGATGTACAGACACTCACATTCACACACACACGCAAACGCTCTCACACATTCACACTCACACTCACTCACACTTGCTCACACATGCACACTCGTGCACATGCACACACACATGCACGCACACTCACGCGTGCATACTCACGCACACTCGCACACACTCACATATACAAATCACAATTCACACTCACTCACACATTCTCACACAATCGCTCTCACTCTCACACACTAACACATTCACACACACTCATACTCATGCACACTCAGATTCGCACACATTCACACTCACAATCACGCTCACACTCTCATACGATCACGGTCTCGCTATCGCTCTCTCCCTATCGCTCTCTCGCTATCGCGCTCTCTCGCTATCGCGCTCTCTCGCTATCGCGCTCTCTCCCTATCGCGCTCTCTCCCTATCGCGCTCTCTCCCTATCGCGCTCTCTCCCTATCGCGCTCTCTCCCTATCGCGCTCTCTCCCTATCGCGCTCTCCCCCTATCGCGCTCTCCCCCTATCGCGCTCTCCCCCTATCGCGCTCTCCCCCTATCGCGCTCTCCCCCTATCGCGCTCTCCCCCTATCGCGCTCTCCCCCTATCGCGCTCTCCCCCTATCGCGCTCTCCCCCTATCGCGCTCTCCCCCTATCGCGCCTCTCCCCCTATCGCGCTCTCCCCCTATCGCGGCTCTCCCCTATCGCGCTCTCCCCTATCGCGCTCTCCCCTATCGCGCTCTCCCCTATCGCGCTTCCCCCTATCGCGCTCTCCCCCTATCGCGCCTCCCCCTATCGCGCTCTCCCCCTATCGCGCTCTCCCCTATCGCGCTTCCCCTATCGCGCTCTCCCCCTATCGCGCTCTCCCCCTATCGCGCTCTCCCCCTATCGCGCTCTCCCCCATCGCGCTTCCCCCTATCGCGCTCTCCCCCTATCGCGCTCTCCCCCTATCGCGCTCTCCCCCTATCGCGCTCTCCCCCTATCGCGCTCTCCCCCTATCGCGCTCTCCCCCTATCGCGCTCTCCCCCTATCGCGCTCTCCCCCTATCGCGCTCTCCCCCTATCGCGCTCTCCCCCTATCGCGCTCTCCCCCTATCGCGCTCTCCCCCTATCGCGCTCTCCCCCTATCGCGCTCTCCCCCTATCGCGCTCTCCCCCTATCGCGCTCTCCCCTATCGCGCTCTCCCCCTATCGCGCTCTCCCCCTATCCGCGCTCTCCCCCTATCGCGCTCTCCCCCTACCGCGCTCTCCCCCTATCGCGCTCTCCCCCTACCGCGCTCTCCCCCTATCGCGCTCTCCCCCTATCGCGCTCTCCCCCTATCGCGCTCTCCCCCTATCGCGCTCTCCCCCTATCGCGCTCTCGTACACAATGACTGACTCATTAACTAATGCAATGCCTCATCCTTTTTTACTCCCTTACCCGTCTCGCCTGAAGGCTGTACACTTCCACCTGTTAATCCTCACCCTGAAGACATTGTTTTACCTGCAATCCACCTGGTATTAAAGTAGATTTCACCCAGCCTGGCCTCACTTCCCAGATTGTTGCATGTGGCAGTAAAGAGTGAGAATGAGAGGGTGATCTGGCTTTGTTCGTCATGTTGGTTGAATAAACACATTGGCCCAGAACAATTCTGGAGAATGGGCTGAAATTACTTTCAAATAATGGAACAAGATTTCACATTCACTTCAGCATATCCCTCCGCACTGACCCTCTGACAGTGCAGCACTCCCTCCGCACTGACCCTCTGACGGCGCGGTGCTCCCTCCGCACTGACCCTCTGACGGCGCGGTGCTCCCTCCGCACTGACCCTCTGACGGCGCGGCGCTCCCTCCGCACTGACCCTCTGACGGCGCGGTGCTCCCTCCGCACTGACCCTCTGACGGCGCGGTGCTCCCTCCGCACTGACCCTCTGACAGTGCGGCGCTCCCTCCGCACTGACCCTCTGACGGCGCGGCGCTCCCTCAGCACTGACCCTCTGACAGTGCGGCGCTCCCTCCGCACTGACCCTCTGACAGTGCGGCACTCCTCAGCACTGACCCTCTGACAGTGCGGCACTCCCTCAGCACTGACCCTCTGACAGTGCGGCGCTCCCTCAGCACTGACCCTCTGACAGTGCGGCGCTCCCTCAGCACTGACCCTCTGACAGTGCGGCACTCCCTCAGCACTGACCCTCTGACAGTGCGGCGCTCCCTCAGCACTGACCCTCTGACAGTGCGGCGCTCCCTCAGCACTGACCCTCTGACAGTGCGGCGCTCCCTCAGCACTGACCCTCTGACAGTGCGGCGCTCCCTCAGCACTGACCCTCTGACAGTGCGGCACTCCCTCAGCACTGACCCTCTGACAGTGCGGCACTCCCTCAGCACTGACCTTCTGACAGTGCGGCGCTCCCTGAGGAACAATGTTAGGAGTAGATAGACGTGAACTGGTGGATGTGGTGTTTTTAGATTTCCAGAAGGCGTTTGATAAGGTGCCTCACAAAAGGTTGCTGCAAAAGGTTAGGGTGCAGGGAGTTGGGGGTGAGGTATTAGTGTGCATTGAGGATTAATTGTCTAATAGGAATCAGAGAGCTGGAATCAGTGGGTGCTTTTCTGGTTGGCAGCTGGTGACTAGTGGAGTGTCCCAGGGATCGGTGCTGGGGAATAAACTATTTACCATTTACACGGACAATCTGGAGGAAGGGGCTGAGTGCAGGGTGACAAAATTTGCTGATGACACGAAGATGAGTGGAAAAGTAAATTGCGTGGAGGGTGTGGAAAGCCTGCAGAGGGATCTGGATAGGTTGAGTGAGTGGGCGAGGAACTGGCAGATGGAGTAAAATGTTAGCATGTGTGAGGTTATCCACTTTGGGAAGAATAACGGTAGGAAGGATTACTATTTAAATGGCGAAAAGCTGCAGCATGCGGTGGTGCAGAGGGACCTGGAGGTCCTTGTGCACGAATCGCAAAAACCCAGTCTGCAGGTGCAGCAGGTGATTAAGAAGGTGAATGCCATGTTGGCCTTTATAGCGAGGGGGATAGAATATAAAAGTAGGGAGGTTCTGTTGCAGCTGTATTAGGGTGCTGATGAGGCTGCAGCTGGAGTACTGTGTGCAGTTTTGGTCACCACACTTGTGGAAGGATATATTGGCCTTGAAGGGGGTGCAGAGAAGATTTACTAGGCTGATACCGGAGATGAGAGGGTTAGCCTATGAGGAGAGATTGAGTAGACTAGGTTTGTACTTGTTGGAGTTTAGAAGATTGAGGGGGGATCTTATAGAGTCATATAAGATAATGAAGGGGATGGATAGGATAGAGGTAGAGAGATTCTTCCCGCTTAGAAAGGATAGCAGAACTAGAGGGCACAGCGTTCAAATAAGGTGGGGGAGGGTGGTTTAGATCGGAGTTGAAGAGGAACTTCTTCACTCAAAGGATGGTGAATCTCTGGAATTCTCTGCCCATTGAAGTGGTGGAGGTTTCCTCGCTGAATATTTAAATCACAGGTAGACAGGTTTCTGATAGTCAAGAGAATTAAGGATTATGGGGAGAAAGTGGGAAAGTGGAACTGATCCACTTCAGATCAGCCATGATCTTATTGAATGGTGGGGCAGGCTCGAGGGGTTGGATGGACTACTCCTGCTCCTATTTCTTGTGTTCTTATGTTCTCTCCAATCCTCTAGCACCTCATCCTCAAAGAGAACATAATGATTTTGGCCAAATTTTTGGCAATTTCTCACCCTGCCTCTCTGAGTATTTGTGGATAGACCCTATCAGGCCCTGGGGACTTGTCCACCTTAATGTTTATCAAAACCTTCAATACTTCCCTTCTTTTAATGTCCTATAATGTCAACATCCTCTTTTCTACATTCCCCATCCACTACATCCTTCTCCTTTGTGAATGCTGATGCAAGGTACTCATTAAAGACCTCACCCACCCTATCGGGCTGCAGAACCAGAGCCCATCGGGCTGGAGGGGCACAGATCAGCCAGATAGTCAATATCCTTCCCAAAGATTGGGGAGTCGAAAACTAGAGGGCGTGGGTTTAAGGTGAGAGGGGAGAGATAGAAAAGTGCTCAGAGGGGCATTTTTTTCACCTAGAGGATGGTGAGCGTCTGGAACAAGCTGCCAGAGGTAGTAGTAGAAGTGGATAGAATTTTGTTTTTTAAAAAGCATTTAGACAGTTACATGGATAAGATGAGTATAGAGGGATATGGGCCAAATGTGGCCAAATTGGGATTAGCTTAGGGTTTTTAAAAAAATGGTGACATTGTCAAGTTGGGCCGTAGATCCAGTTTCCATGCTGTAAACCTCTATGACTCTACGGTACATAAATTGTCTCCATTGCTCTTGAGTGGATCTACCCTTTCCTTAGCTACCCTCTTCCTCTTTATGCAGAAGCGTTGAGTGAGAAGCTGGTGTAGCTGGGAGTGAGGTCTTGGGGTTTGTGACACTGACTCAGAATCATGAGATTTCAGTCTTGCAACAGTAAAGTTCAAACCCTCACTGCCTGCAAGTGTTGCTGGAGGCAACATTAAAGAGGCACTCAAAATACCACAATGTACAAGTGCTCAAAAATTTAATTAAGATAGGTGCTTGTTGGCTAGGACAAATACATAGAACATAGAAAACTACAACCCAAACAGGCCCTTCGGCCCACAAGTTGTGCCGATTGTATCCATACCTACCAGGCCATAGAACTATCTGTAACTTCCAATCCCATTAAATCCCATGTACTCATCCAGAAGTCTTTTAAAAGACCCCAGCGAGTTTGCCTCTACCACCACTGACGGCAACCGATTCCATTCACTCACCACCCTCTGAGTGAAAAACTTACCTCTAACATCCCCTCTGTATTTGCCCCCCAGCACCTTAAACCTGTGTCCTCTCATAGTGACCATTTCAGCCCTGGGAAACAGCCTCCGAGAATCCACCCTATCTATTCCTCTCAACGTTTTATAAACCTCTGTCAGGTCGCCTCTCAACCTACGTCTCTCCAGTGAGAAGAGTCCCAACTCCCTCAACCTATCTTCATAAGGCCTGTCTCCCAATCCAGGCAGCATCCTTGTAAATCTCCTCTGCACTCTCTCAATAGCCTCTACATCCTTCCTATAGTGAGGTGACCAGAACTGCGCACAATACTCCAAGTGGGGTCTGACAAGAGTCTTCTTGAGCTGCATCATTACCTCCTGACTCCTAAACTCTATTCCTCGATTAATGAAGGCCAGTATACCGTATGCCTTCTTGACCACTTCCTCCACCTGCGAGGCCTATTTAAGAGTCCTATGGACCCGGACCCCGAGATCCTCCTGCTCTACAACACAGCTAAGACTCCTACCCCTTATATTGTACACCTTCATCCCATTATTCCTGCCAAAATGCACCACTAAACATTTAACCGCATTGAAGTCCATCTGCCACTTCTCTGCCCAGTCTTGCATCCTGTCTATTTCCCGCTGCAACTTTTGGCATCCCTCCCGACCATCCACAACACCACCAACCTTTGTATCGTTGGCGAACTTCCTAACCCATCCCTCCACTTCCTCATCCAGGTCATTTATGAAAATGACAAACAGCAGGGGTCCCAGAACAGATCCCTGGCGCACTCCACTGGTTACCGACCTCCATACAGAACAAGACCCATCCAAAACCACTCTCTGCCTTCTGCCGGCAAGCCAGTTCTGGATCCACAAGGCCAAAGCCACTTGGATCCCATGCCCTCTCACCTTCTCCAGAAGCCTTGCATGGGGGACCTTATCAAACACCTTGCTAAAGTCCATGTACACTATGTCCACCGCCCTTCCTTCGTCAATGTGTTCAGTTACATTTTCGAAGAACTCAACTAGGCTCGTAAGGCATGACCTGCCCTTGACAAAACCATGCTGACTATTTCTAATCAGTCCAAACTTCTCCAAATGTTCATAAATCTTATCCCTCAGAAGCCTCTCCATCAGCTTAGCAACCACTGAAGTCAAACTCACCAGTTGGTAATTTCCTGGACTATCCCTGTTCCCTTTCTTAAAGATAGGAACCACATCCGCAATCCTCCGGAACCTCTCCCGTTTCCATGGACGATGCAAATATCATCGCCAGAGGCTCTGCAACCACTTCCCTCACCTCCACAATAACCTGGGGTACATCCCATCTGGTCCCAGCGACTTGTCTATCTTGATAGAATTTAACAGGTCTAACACATCCTCTTTCCTAACATCCACATACTCAATCTTTTCCGTATGCCTCAAACCTGCAGTGCAATCTCTCAGTTCACTTTCCACTGTGAATACCGAGGCAAAGTACTCGTTAAGCACCTCTGCCATTTCTTCCGGATTCACACAGACTTTTCCCCCTTCACCTTTTATAGGTCCTATCCCTTCCCTTCTCATCCTTTTACTTTTCACGTATTTGTAGAAGGCCTTGGGATTCTCCTTAATCTTCCCTGCCAAGGCCTTCTCATGACCCCTTCTGGCTCTCCTAATTTCCTTTTTAAGTTCCCTTCTACACACCTTATACTCCTCTAGATCCCTAACATCCTCTAGCTCTCTGAACCTTTTATATACCATTTTTTTTCTTCCCAGCTAGGTTCACCACTACCTTCGTGCACCACAGTTCCCGCGTCCTATCAGAATCTCCTTGACTCCTTGGAACGTTGTCTTGCAGAGCCCCAGACTAATATTCCTTGAAAATCCGCCACTATCGTTCTGTATTCTTCCCCAAGAACACCACCTTCCAGTTTATACAGTCTTATAAAGTTGCAGCGTTATCTCCCAACTCCTAAACTCAATTCCTCGATTAATGAAGGCCAGTACACCGTATGCCTTCTTGACCACATCCTCCACTTGCAGAGCAGATTTAAGAGATCTATGGACCCGGACCCCAAGATCCTTCTGTTTCTCAACACTGCCAAGACTCCTACCCTTGATATTATACTGCTTCATGCCATTGGTCCTGCCAAAATGGACCACCACACATTTATCCGCGTTAAAGTCCATCTGCCACTTCTCTGCCCAGTCTTGCATCCTATCGATGTCTCGCTGCAACTTCAGACATCCCTCCAGACTATCCACAACACCACCAACCTTCGTATTGTCAGCGAACTTACTAATCCCTCTCTCCACTTACTCATCCAAGTCATTTATGAAAATGACAAACAGCAAGGGTCCCAGAACAGATCCCTGGGGCACTCCACTGGTGACTGACCTCCATGCAGAAGAAGACCCATCCACAACCATTCTCTACTTTCTGCAGGCAAGCCAGTTCCACAAGGCCAAAGCCTCTTGGATCCCATGCCCTCTCATCTTCTCAAGAAGTGGGCCAAAGGGCCTCTTCTTCTGCTTTTAACCTCTATGAGTTTATAACCATGCTTACTTGGAAGTATATCACTGTTTTTTCACTGGGGTCAAATCCTGGAACTCCTCCCACCAGCTAACAGCACCATGAGTGGACCTACACCTCAAGAATTGCAGCAGTTCAATAAGCCAGCTCACTGCCATTTTCTGAAGGGGTAATTAGGGATGGGCAATATATCCTGGCCTCCTCACTGAACCATGAATTATGTCCCTTAAACTGATGTATTGGGCTCAAATTGTATGGGCTGCTTTTTCTTGAATATATTTGGACTTCTTTACCCAGAGGGTGGTAAGGGTATGGAATGCCCTGCCTGCTGCAGTTGTAGATGTGCCAAGTTTGGTGGCGTTTAAGAGGTTAGTAGATAAGTTTATGGATGAAAAGGGAATGGTTTAGGTTAGAGGGTCACTGCTTGTTCCTAATTGGTCGGCGCAACATCGAAGGCCGAAGGGCCTGTTCTGCGCTGTAATGTTCTATGTTCTTGAGTGTTGATGGAGCTGCCCCATCCAGGCAAGTGGAGAGGATTCCATCACACTGCTGACTTGTGCCTTGTAGATGGTGGATAGGCTTTGGAGAGTCAGGAGGTGAGTTACTCATCCAGCCTCGGGTCTGTCCAATGACCTTGCATGTATCGATGTAACAGTGTGACTAACAGCCTCAACTTACAGCTCAGAAATGGTTTGATGAAACCAGAGGTTTATTGGACTAGGAATACAGATGTTGTGAAACAGCTGGACAAACGGATGAGCTGCAGACTTGTAACGTGTGGGATCTTGTTAAACAGCAGCACGCTTTCCGTGTTCAAACTGAGTCCCTTCCATTGCCCACACGCTGCTCATTGAATGAGCAGTCTGCGTTTAATTGGAAACACCAGTTGTTGCTGGAGTTTGTGGATAATTAGAAGCTGTTCCCAATCACTGTAAACAGCACAGATGGTTAATCTATTGAACCAACTGCAGGACATTGATGTTGGATCTGTGAGAGAGTGGGGTGCACATGCTCCTAATCATCCAGGGCCCCTATAAGGGAATGAGTAAGACCCATTAAAGATCAGAGCAGTAATTAGTGTGTGGAGCCGGAGGAGAAGGTCGGATTCTATGTGGATGCTTTGTGTTGGTGGTCACTGTGAGAGAGATGCCGTGCGTATAGGAATCGGGGAGGAGGATTGTGATACAATTCAACAAGTTAACATGGACAGAGAGGAAGGTCTGAGTGTCCCGACAGGCTTAAAGACAGATCAATCTCCAGGCCTGGGTGAAACCAATCCCAGGCTGCTGAGTGAGGAAATAGCAGGGGCAGTGGGCAATGGGTTTAGGTAAATAATCCGATATTTTTCATGTGCCAGTTCAGACTCAATGGGCTGTGATTGTGTGAGAATGAGGCAGGTTTCTGATACTAATTGACAGCTGTCTGAGAATGAATTCCTGGAAATGTCGGTGGAATCTGCACATTTGGTTTTCGCTCTGATAACAAAGTGTGATCACAGTGGCGGGGAAAATCTTCTGAATCTCAAACCCCCTCAAAAGTGAGACAGGGAGTGAGAGCTCAGAGTGAACTGGACAGGCACAACGCAGAAGAAGACCTTCGGCCCATTGATTCTGCACTGATCTGCCCACCTAATCCCATCTGCCACTCCTTAGCCCCTAGGCCTGCATGTGCAATCCAAATAGGAAATGCTGGAAAATCTCAGTGGGTCTGGCAGCATCTGTAAGGAGAGTAAAGAGCTGACGTTTCCAGTCCAGGTGACCCTTTGTCAATTTATGATGTGCCAAGTGTTCATCCAGATACATTTTAAAGGATGTGAGGCATCCCACCTCCTCCACCTTCCCAGGCAGCACATTCCAGACCTTCAGCACCCTCTGGGTAAAAAGGTTTTTCCTCACATTCCCCTAAACCTCCTGTCCCTCACCTTGAGCCCATGTCCCCTCATGACTGATCCTTCAACTAAGGGGAACAGCTGCTCCTTATCCACTCTGTCCGTGTCTCTCATAATCTTGTACACCTCGATCAGATCCCCTTCAGTCTTCTCTGCTCCAATGAAAACAGCCCAAGCCTATCCAACCTCTCTTTATAATTTAAACACTCCATCCCAGGCAGCATCCCGGTGAATCCCCTCTGCATCCCCGCCAGTACAACCACATCCTTCCGATAATGTGGTGACCAGAACTGCACACAGTGCTCCAGCTGTGGCCTTACCAGAATTTGACACAACTCCAACATCACTTCCCTGCTTTTGTAATCTCTGCCTCGATTGATAAACACAAGTGTCCCATCTGTCTTTTTCACATCCTACTAACATGTCCTTTCTCCTTCAGAGATGTGTGGACAAACACGACACAGTCCTTTTGTTTTACAGAACTTCCTATTGTCTACAATCATTGAATGCTTCCTTGTCAACTTACTCCTTCGAAAGTATCATCTTACACTTTTCAGGGTTAAATTCCATCTGCCACTTGGTGGAAGAAAGAACGTCCGGGGAGTGGGGGGTCTTTAATTATGCTGGCTGCTTTGCCGAGGGCACAGGAAGTGTAGACAGAGTCAATGGATGGGGGGTGGATTTGTGTGATGAATTGGGCTACATTCACAACCTTTTGCAGTTCCTTGCTGTCTAGGGCACAGAAAGAGCCCAGACCAAGCTGTGATACAACCAGAAAGAATGCTTTCTATGGTGCATCTGTAAAAATTGGTGAGAATTGTAGTGGACATGCCAAATTTCCAAATGGGATTTGTATAGGTTGGTATTTAATAGTCAGCGTAGACATTGTGGTAATAGCTTAAAGTCTCCTCATCCATTGAAGAGCTTCTTATCCACTCTGTACTTGACGCTGATTCCAGTAACACTGCCCTGGAAGGCATCATTCAGCAAGGCAGTAAACATCATGCTGAACAGTGTGAGTGTGAGCACACAGCCCTGTTTGATGCCATTGGTGACTGGGAATGTCTGAGAGGATTCTCCACCATCCAGTACTCTGGCATCATGGAACTGGTGTACCATCTGAATGAATTTGGGGGTGGGCAGTTGAACTTTGACATGGTCCTCCACAGGCCTTGTTGGTTTACGGTATTGAAAGCTTTCGCGAGGTCAACAAAGGTTGTGTAGAGCTCGTGATTCTGCTCCTGACACTTCTCCTGAAGTTGGCGCGCAGCAAAAATCACGTAAGCGAAAGAGTCTGTTCTGAGAGATTTCCTCTTTGCTGATGACTGCACCCTGTGTACTGGCTCAGAGCCAGAGATGTGAGTCAATATGGACAAATTTTCCACAGAATGTGACAACTTTGGATGTCAACATTAAAAAGACTGAAGTCATGCACCAGCCTGCTCCTCATGCACCGTACACAGAACCCATAATCACAATCAAAGGGCAGAAACTACAGGCAGTGGACCAGTTCACTTATCTTGGCAGCACCCTCTCCAAAGCAGTGACTATTGATATAGAAGTTGACTGCAGAATAGCAAAAGCAAGTTCTGCTTTCGGTAAACTGCACTCCACTGTATGGGAACATCGAGGAATCAGCCCAGCAACAAAACTGAAAGTCTACAGCACCGTGGTACTCACTACCCTCCTGTATGCCTGTGAAACGTGGACTGTGTATCGAAGGCATGCAAGACAACTCAATCATTCCCACATGACTTGTCTTCGCTGAATATTATGCATCAGATGGCAAGACAAAGTACCAGACACTGAAGTTCTCTTTAGAGCAAGTCTACTATCAGTCCACACACTGCTGATCAGCGCGCTGACCCAGTGGGCAGGTCACGTCATCTGTATGTCAAATGAGTACGTACCCAAGTAGCTCCTTTTTGGGGAACTCTCTGCTGGAAAACACTCGCATGGAGGGCAGAGGAAACATTTCAAAGACACACTCATGGCCTCCCTGAAGTCACTTGACATTGACACGACCACCTGGGAAACGCTGGCACAAAACCGCCCTGGCTGGCAAAGCCTCACCTATAAAAGTTGTCAAGCTCGTGAAGCAAGGTGTATTGGTGAAGGACAACTCAAGTGCGAGCTGCACAAGTCCAGAGCCACCAGCGCAACAACTACAGTGTCTACACAAGTCTGTCCAATATGTGCCAGGACATTCCATGCCCGAATTGGCCTGATCAGTCATCTCCGGACACACCGCAACCAGCTTCAAATAACTAATGGTGTCGAGGTCCTCATCGATGGCGATGGACAAACAACAACAGAGATTGTGGGCCAAAGGGCCTGTCTCTGTGCTGTGTAACTCTCTGAGACACCAGGCATCAGTGCTTAGACCCTAGATATTCACAACTGATATCAGTGATTTGGATGAGGAACTAAATGTAATATTTCCAAGTTTGCTGACAACATGAAATGTGGTGAGCATGTGAGGGGTGAGGAAAATGTGAAAAGGTTTCACAATCCTAAAGTCAGAAAGATTTAAACATGGAAACAGGCCCTTGTCTCCACCTTGTCCATGCTGCCTTTTTTTAACCATCGAGCTAATCCTAATTGCCCGTGTTTGGCCCCATATCCCTCTATACCCGTCTTACCCATATACCTGTCTAAACGCTTTGTAAAAGGCAAAATTGTATTGGCCTCTACTGCAAACTCTGGCAGCTTATTCCAGACACTCACCACCCTATCAGGGAATACCAGCAGCAGCTAAAGCAGTGGAACCACGGCTGGTTCTGTTGTTAAGCAGGGAGGGACAGAGGACTAGATCAATAGTTATAGGGGATTCTATGTTAGGGATGCTGATAGGTGTTTCCGTGGTATGAAGGAGATTCCAGGATGGTGTGTTGCCTCCCTGGTACCAGGGTCCAGGATATCCCTGAAGGGCGAAAGTGAACAGCCAGAGGTCGTGGTACATATTGGTACGAACAATATAGGCAAGAAGAGCGATGAGGTCCTGCAGCAGCAGTTTAGGAAGTAGAAAGTTAAAAAGCAGGACCTCTAGGGTTGTAATCTCAGGGTTAATCCCCGTGCCACATGCTATTGAAGCTGAGAATAATGCGGCTGAACAACTGGTGTAGAAGTGAGGATTTCAGATACCTGGACCATTGCGGTCTCTTTCAGGGCAGGTGGGACTGTTTAAAAAGGATGGCTTACATCCAAATTAGAAGGGCAAAAATATTCTGGCCAGGTTTGTTAGTGTCATACAGGAGAATTTAAGCTAGTTTGGCAGGAGAGTGGGAACCAAAGCAAAGGTGAATTAACTAAAAGGGAGCCAGAGAGTAGGGCCAGTAAGACTCAGAGGAAGAGCAGGCAGGGTGTGGTTGCTAATCAAAGAGGGTCTGGTGGACTGAAGTGCATTTGTTTCAATGCAAGTAGTGTAACAGGTAAGGCAGACGAACTTAGAGCTTGGATTAGTACTTGGAACTACAATGTTGTTGCCGTTTACAGAAACTTGGTTAGTGGAAGGACAGGATTGGCATCTTAATATTCCAGGGCACAGATGTTTTAAGCGGGATAGAGGGGGATGGAAAAAGGATGAGGGAGTTGCACTGCTGGATAAGGAGAATATCACAGCTGTACTCCAAGAGGACACCTCGGAGGGTTGATACAGCGAGGCAATATGGATAGAGCTCAGGAATAGGAAGGGTGCAGTCACAATGTTGGGGGCTTACTACAGGCCACCCAACTGCCAAGGGGAGATAGAGGAACAGATTTGTAGGCAGACTTTAGCAAGGTGTAAAAGTAACAGGGTTGTTGTGATGGGAGATTTTAACTTCCCCGATATTGACTGGGTGCTCGGGGTGTGGATAGGGCAGAGTTTGTAAGGAACATCCAGGAGGGCTTCCTGAAACAGTCTGTAGACAGTCCAACTAGGGAAGGGGGCTGTACTGGACCTGCTATTGGGGAGGAGCCCGACCAGGTTGTCAATGTTTCAGTAGGGGAGCAGTTCGGGAACAGTGACCACAATTCAGTAAGCTTTAAGGTACTGATGGATAAAGAGAAGTGTAGTTCTGAGGGGAGGTGTTAAACTCGGGGAAGGCTAATTACAACAATATTAGGCAGGAACTGAAGAATGTAGATTGGGGACAGATGTTTGAGGACAAATCAACATCTGGCATGTGGGAGGATTTCAAGTGCAAGTTGATAGGGATTCAGGACCGGCACATTCCTGTAAGGATGAAGGCAAGTTTTTGGAACCTTGGATAACGAGAGATATTGTGAGCCCAATCAAAGAGAAAAAGGAAGCATTTGTCAAAGCTCGGAGACTGGGAATACACGAAGCAAGTGTGGAATACAAGGAAAATAGGAAGAAACTTAAGCAAAGAATGAAAGAGGGAGCTAAACAGGGTCACCAGAAAGCACTGGCCAGCAGGGTTAAAGAAAATCCTATGGCTTTTTACACATATGTAAAGAACTAGACAGTAGTGAGGGAGAGGGTTGGCCCACTCAAGGACAAGGGAGAAATCTATGCACGGAGGCAGAGTTATTAAATGAATACTTTGCCTCAGTATTCTGAGGAATAGATAGAGTGGATTCTCGGAGGCTATTTCCCAGGGCTGAAATGGTCGCTACGAGAGGACACAGGTTTAAGGTGCTGGGGGGCAAGTACAGAGGAGATGTTAGGGGTAAGTTTTTCATTCAGAGGGTGGTGAGTGAATGGAATCGACTGCCGTCAGTGGTGGTAGAGGCAAACTCGCTGGGGTCTTTTAAGAAACTTCTGGATGAGTATATGGGATCTAATGGGATTGAGGGTTCTCGGAAGCCTAGTAGGTAGGGATATGATCGGCGCCACTTGTGGGCTGAAGGGCCTGTTTGTGCTGTAGTTTTTCTATGTTCTATTCACTAAAGAGAAGACTTGGTGGATGATGAGTCTGTGTTGATAGTTTGAGTTATGTTGAGATCAAAAGACAAGGGTGAGGTTAAAACCAGTCAAGGTTAGTAGTGGGAATTTGTACATGGAATCAGAAGAGATAGGTGAGGCGTTGAATGAATGTTTTTCTTCAGTGTTCACTAAGGAGAGAGGCCATGTTTTTGGGGATGGGAATGTAATACAGGCTGATAGAATGGAGGAGGTAGATGTTCTGAGGGAAGATGTATTAGCAATTCTGAAAAACCTGAGGATGGATAAGTCCCCTGGGCCAGATGGGATACATCCTAGGATTCTTTGGGAGGCAAGGGATGAGATTGCAAAGTCTTTGGCTTTGATCTTTGGGTCCTCACTGTCCACGGGGATAGTGCCAGAGGACTGGAGAATGATGAATAGAACATAGAACGTAGAACAATACAGCACAAACAAGCCCTTCGGCCCACGAGTTGCGCCGATCACATCTACCAATCCACAGACCTATCTATAACCCCCTCTCCTATTATTTTATAGACCTCTATAAGATCATCCCTCAGTCTTCTATGCTGCAGAGAAAAAAGTCCCAATCTATCCAGCGTCTCCTCATAACTCAAACCATCAAGTCCCAGTGGCATCCTAGTAAATCCCTATTGTACTCTTTCTAGTTTAATGTCCTTTTTATAATAGGATGACCAGAAATGTACACAGGATTCCAAGTGCGGCCTTACCAATGTCTTGTACAACTTCAACAAGACGTCCTAATTCCTTTGTTCAATGTTCTGATCATGTTCTGAATGTCGTCCCTCTCTTCAAGAAAGGAAATAGGAATGACCCTGGTAATTATAGGCCAGTTAGTCTTACTTCGGTGATTGGTAAATTAATGGAAAAGGTCCTGAGGGATAGGATTTCTCACCATTTAAAACGATGCAACTTAATCTGGAATAGTCAGCATGGATTTGTTGGTGAACATTTCAGCGGTCACGGGCCTTCGGCCTCTGATCTTCGGGGAAACATTCTCCAAGATGGCTTTCACAACACACGACAGTGCAGAGTCTCTGAGCAGAGACTGATAACGACACCAAAGTCGGAGGAGTTGTAGACAGTGAGGATGGATGCTACAGTTTGCAGAGAGACATAGATAAGTTGCAGAGCTGGGCCGAGAAGTGGCAAATGGAGTTTAATGTGGAAAAGTGTGAGGTGATTCGATTTGGTAGGAATAATCTGTGCAGAATATAGGGCTAATGGTAGGATTCTTAGTAGTGTAGATGAGCAGAGAGATCTCGGTGTACAGGTGCATAGATCTCTGGTACTCAAGTTGATAAGGTTGTTAAGAAGGCGTATAGTGTGTTAGCATTTATTGGTAGAGGGATTGAATTTCGGAGCTGAGATGTCATATTGCAACTGTACAAAACTCTGGTGCGGCCGCACTTGGAGTATTGTGTACAGTTTTGGTTGCCACATTATAAGAAAGATGTGGAGGCATTGGAAAGGGTGCAGAGGAGGTTTACCAGGATGTTGCCTGGTATGATGGGTAGGTCTTATGAGGAAAGACTAAGGGACTTGAAGTTATTTTCATTAGAGAGAAGAAGGCTAAGAGGTGACTTAATTGAGACATATAAGATGATCAGAGGGTTAGATAGGGTAGATAGTGAGAGCCTTTTTCCTCGGATGGAGATGGATAGTACGAGGGGACATAGCTTTAAATTAAGGGGTGGTAGTTATAGGACGGATGCTAGAGGTGGGTTCTTTACTCAGAGGGTAGTAAGGGTGTGGAATGCCCTGCCTGCAGCAGTTGTGGACTCACCAAGTTTAAGGGCGTTCAGATGGTCAGTGGATAGGCATATGGATAGCATTGGAATAGTTTAGGTTAGAGGGTCATAAAATTGGTTTCATTGATCGGCGCAACATTGATGGCCGAAGGGCCTGTACTGCGCTGTAATGTTCTATGTTCTATCTTAGCCAAGTTCCACACACATGAGGACGGCCTCAACTGGGATCTTGGGTTCATGTTGCACTATCTGTAACTCCCATGACTTGCCTGAACTTGCAACATCTCATTTACTGTTCTGCCTAGAGACAATACACATCTCTGTAACTTGGGCTTAACCCTCTCTCCACTCACACTGTCTGCACCTTTAAGATTTGATTCACTGTAAAGACTCACATTTTAATCAGTATTCTGTAAACTGTGTGTGCCTTTATATACTCTGTCTGTGATCAGAACTCCCCACTTACCTGACGAAGGGGAACAGCATTCTGATAGTTAGTGGTGTTTACTACCAAATAAACCTGTTGGACTTTAACCTGGTGTTGTGAGAATTTTACTGTCTCATAGAAGACAGAGGGTGGTGGTGGAGGGAAAATTTTCAGACTGGAGGCCAGTTCCCAGCGGGTGTACCACAGGGATCAGTGCTGGGTCCTCTACTATTTGTGATTTTTATCAATGACTTGGAGGTGGGGGCTGAAGGGTGGGTTAGTAAATTTGCTGATGACACCAAGATTGGTGGAGTAGTGGATGAGGTGGAGGGCTCTTGCAGGATGCAAAGAGACATGCGTGGATGTAGAGCTGGGCAGAAAAGTGGCAGATGGAGTTTAACCCTGATCAGTGCGAGGTGATTCATTTTGGTAGGACAAACTTGAATGCGGATTACAGGATTCTGAGGAATGTGGAGGAACAGGGAGATCTTGGGTTTCATATCCACTGATCTCTGAAGGTTGCCACTCAAGTGGATAGAACCGTGAAAAAGCTTATAGTGTGTTAGTGTTTATTAACAGGGGTTTTGAGTTTAAGATCTGTGGGGTTATGATACAATTATACCAGACATTGGTGAGACCACATTTGGAATATTGTGTTCAGTTCTGGTCACCTCACTATAAGAAGGATGTGGAAGCATTGGAGAGAGTGCAGAGGAGATTTACCAGGATGCTGCCTAGTTTGGAGGGTAGGTTTTATGAGGAAAGGTTGAGGGAGCTGGGGTTTTTCTTTTTAGAACAGAGGAGGATGAGAGACGACTTAATAGAGGTTTATAAGATGATGAGAGGGATTGATAGAGTGGACACGCAGAGACTATTTCCTCGGGTGGATGTAGTTGTTACCAGGGAGCAGAACTATAAGGTTCATAGTGAAAGGTATAAGAAGGATGTCCGAGGTAGGTTCTTTACTCGGAGAGTGCATGCGTGTGGAATGCACTGCCTGCTGTGATAGTGGAACCATTGAACCATAGAACATTACAGCTCAGAAACAGGCCTTTTGGCCCTTCTTGTCTGTGCTGAACCATTTTTCTGCCTCGTCCCACTGACCTGCACCTGAACCATATCCCTCCACACCCCTCTCATCCATGGACCTGTCCAAGTTTTTCTTAAATGTTAAAAGTGACCCTGCATTTACCACTTTATCCGGCAGCTCATTCCACACTCCCACCACTCTCTGAGTGAAGAAGCCCCCCCTAATATTCCCTTTAAACTTTTTCCCCCTTCACCTTTAACCCATGCCCTCTGGTTTTTTTCTCCTCTAGCCTCAGTGGAAAAAGCCTACTTGCATTCACTCTATCTACACCCATCAAAATCTTATCCACCTCTATCAAATCTCCCCTCATTCTTCTATGCTCCAGGGAATAAAGTCCGAACCTATTCAATCTCTTTCTGTAACTCAGCTTCTCAAGTCCTGGCAACATCCTCGTGAACCTTCTTTGCACTCTTTCAACCTTATTTACATCCTTCCTGTAACTAGGTGACCAAAACTGTACACAATACTCTAAATTCAGCCTCACCAATGCCCTATACAATCTTACCAGTGGAGTTGGACACTTTAGGAACTTTCAAGTGGTTATTGGATAGGCACATGGAGCACAGCAGAATGATAGGGAGTGGGATAGCATGATCTTGGGTTTGGACAAAACTCGGCATAACATTGAGGGCCAAAAAGCCTTTACTTTGCTGTACTGTTCTATATTCTGTGTAAAGGAAGTGGTATTGGGGTTCTTGAAAAACATTAAGGTAGACAAGTCTCCAGGGCCTGATGGGAAATACCGCAGAATACTGAGAGAACTAAGGGAGGAAATTGCTGGGGTTTTAAGGGAAATCTCTGTATCCCCACTTGCTACAGGGGAATCAAGATGTGGAGATGCCGGCATTGGACTGGGGTAAACACAGTAAGAAGTCCAACAGGTTATTTCATAGTAAAAGCCACGAGCTTTTGGCCCTCAATGTTGTACCAAGCTATGTCCGACAAGCTATCCCACTCCCTATCATTCTGGTGTGCTCCATGTGCCTACCCAATAACTGATTGAAAGTTCCTAAAGTGTCCAACTGCACTGTCACAGCAGGCAGTGCATTCCATACCCCAATCACTCTCTGGAAGGATACTGACACACTGTAAAACTGTCCCTGTCACATTAATCTCTTCCCATCAGCACAAACTCAAATAGAAACAGGTTCACTTTGATGGGAAGCTTTGAAGTCCCAGTCCACAGGGATCAAACACAATACCTTGGCCCTAAGCTTTTCTGTGCATTGATCTCACATTTTCTGCAGTGTTGTATACTGGTTACAGGGACTGGCTGTCCAATAATTCCTCAATTATGTAGTTGGGATTATCAGAAATGTTCAGACGGACAGATGTTGGTGTCTGTTTAAAGGACACCAACAGAATCCTTTAAAACTTTGAAAGGATTTGGGGCAGCACAGTGGTTCACACTGTTGTCTCAGAGCGCCACTGACTCCCGTTTGATTCCTGGCTGTGTGGAGTTTGTATGTTCTCGCCGTGGTTTTCCTCTGGGTGCTCCGGTTTCCTCCCACAATCCAAAGATGTGTGGGTCCAGTTGATTGGTCGTGTTAAATTGCCCCTCAGCCCCCCCTGACACTGGCAGGGTACATGTGTGGGGTTACCGGGATAGGGCTTGGGTGGGATTGTTGTCGGTGCAAATGGCCTCCTGGATTTTGATGTGACTGGGATCATGCTGCGACTTTGGGAAGAATTTTTCAGCCACAGGGAGATGGTGGTTGAGGAGCGCCGACAGCAGGGAAATTCCCTGTACTTCCTGCCATCGGAATTGTCACCTTCCTGGTCCCAACAACAACTTCTTGGAGATCTCCGGGAATAGAACAAAGAACAAAACAGTATAGGAAACAGCCCTTCGGCCCAATGAGCCCGCGCCGCCACCCCGATGTTCCCACCTCTACCCGTGATCCCTGTCCATGTTTATAGATCTATGGATTAAAAACCAAATTCGAGACAATTTAGGGAGAATTTGTTTTGCCAATTAGCCTAAGAGCACATTTTTGGGATGTGGGAGGAAACCGGAGCAACCGGAGAAAACCCACGCAAGCACAGGGAGAATGTGCAAACTCCCACAGACACAGGCCCAAATCCATGTATCTGCACAGCACAGCGATAGTCACTGAGCTGTTGTGTTGCCCATCAGATGGTCCAGTGCACACTTGACGGACCAAATGGCCTCCTTGTGCATTACAGGATTTTATGATTCGTTCTTGGCCAGCAGAGGGTTGGGATCTTGGGCCATCGGTGTTTTTGACTGGTGTGGACCATGCTAAAGGACTCTCTTACGTTCTGACTGCTGGACCTCCTTTAATCTTCACCATCTGTTTATTGGGCAGTGGATTTTTGGCAGGGTCTCAGCTGTCTGTCAAGTTGCTCTGAAGTTGTGTCACTGTTTCAGTTACAGAAAAGCCTCTCTCTTTCAGCATCTCCTGGTGCTGTTTGCCAACTCAGTCTTGGTGTTTCCTGGCCGAGAGACCGAGCTTGTCTTTGTGGATAGAATTTTTGAGAGTTGGGGGGCAGGTCGGGTGGCCCCACCTGCAGTTTCCAAGGTGGGAAAGGGGGGTGGGGGGAATGCTTAGGGCTCTTAAACCCTGCTGATAGGCTGGGATAAGCTGAAGGGTCCTGAAGCACTCAGTTATCCCCCAAGGGAGGTCTCTGAGACGGTACACAGTTTGTTCTTAATGTCAAACCAGGTGGAGACAGCAATCCTCCTGTGCTGCCAACACCTCGTTCTTGATCGGCCCACCGCTGCCCATCAACTCTCGCTCAGGATGACGATGCCAATGTCAACAATGGCAGTGCCACATTGTCCACGAGGGCAGTGAGGCTCCAACTCCCAAAGTTGATTGAGAGTGAGAGGTAGCTGTGTACGAGAAGGGTCATTGCACAATCACTGCCGCACAGCTTTGGGAAAGAAAGGCCTTTGTCCAAAAGGGTGACAGGAGAGCAGGCTCGACATGACCAGCGTACATCAACCTGCTGTTCTGCTTCCTCCATTCCCCAGGCTCACTTATCCTGGGATTCAGAAAGAGCAACACAGGCTTCAGGACCTCATGAGAGCAGCACTGGACACTCACTCTTACTGGCCCCATCGCTCCTCTCTCATTTTGAATGTCCCTATTACCATCCCCCCCCCCACCCCACCCCACCCCATTCTCTCTCTGATGTCTCCATTAACCCTTTCATTCTTCTGGAGTGGGTGGAAAGAGAACCTGGGGGACGTTAGCACCAACTGGAGAGAATATTGAGCAATTCTCATTTTGCGGTCTTGTGTCCAAGGTGCACTGTGAGATTAGGCTCAATGCAAGTTATCATCAGCTTGGATCCAGTCTGTCTCTCTGTGCGGCCATGAAATGGATTCAATTTGAATTTGTTTATGGACAAGCAAGGAGATGCATTAGAGGCTGTCCTGCCTACTTTTTGGGACTGGCTCCCACGGGGAGTGGGGAGAATGTGGGACTCTCTCCCAAAGGGAGTGGGGAGAATGTGAGACTCACTCCCACGGGGAGTGGGGAGAATGTGGGACTCACTCCCATGGGGAGAATGTGGGACTCGCTCCCACGGGGAGTGGGGAGAATGTGGGACTCGCTCCCACGGGGAGCGGGGAGAATGTGGGACTCGCTCCCATGGGGAGAATGTGGGACTCGCTCCCATGGGGAGAATGTGGGACTCGCTCCCACGGGGAGTGAGGAGAATGTGAGACTCACTCCCACGGGGAGTGGGGAGAATGTGGGACTCACTCCCATGGGGAGAGTGTGGGACTCGCTCCCACGGGGAGCGGGGAGAATGTGGGACTCGCTCCCACGGGGAGCGGGGAGAATGTGGGACTCGCTCCCACGGGGAGCGGGGAGAATGTGGGACTCGCTCCCACGGGGAGCGGGGAGAATGTGGGACTCGCTCCCACGGGGAGCGGGGAGAATGTGGGACTCGCTCCCACGGGGAGTGGGGAGAATGTGGGACTCGCTCCCATGGGGAGAATGTGGGACTCGCTCCCACGGGGAGTGGGGAGAATGTGGGACTCACTCCCATGGGGAGAATGTGGGACTCGCTCCCACGGGGAGAATGTGGGACTCGCTCCCACGGGGAGCGGGGAGAATGTGGGACTCGCTCCCACGGGGAGCGGGGAGAATGTGGGACTCGCTCCCACGGGGAGCGGGGAGAATGTGGGACTCGCTCCCACGGGGAGTGGTTGAGGTGAATAGTTTTGATGAATGTAAGGGGGAAGCTGGATAAAAATGTGAGGAGAGAGGAATAGAAGGAGATGCTGATAGGAGTAGAAGGGGAGAGAGTGTATGTGACAGATTCACAGTTAAAGGGCCAAATAGCCTGTTGCTGCATTGGTAATTCTGTATAATAATTTTTGAATAAAGAAATAGGTTAATTTAGTTGTGAACAAAGTGGAGAGAGCGGCGTAGCCTGGCTGTTTGTAAATGTTCAGTTAGTTCACCAATTGTGACGTTTCCCCTGCCTCTGTATTGTGTTCAATATTTTTTCTGTTCCATTTTGGGAACATTCCATAAAGCAACTGGTGGAAGCGAGGGCAGGAAATACGCAGAATTCCTCACAGGATTTCCTGTAATTCAGTCTGTATCCTCCCTGATCTATTGTTTATCCTAATGCAATATAAAATTCTTCTGGAACCTTCACCAATGTCACCTCCAGACTGGACTCGTTAGGGGAGATACTGTCCTGCTGTCCTCGTAATTCCGAGGCCCAGAACACGGGTTCAAATCCCACCACGGCAATTGGTGGAATTTAAACTCAATCAATAAAATCTGGAATATTAAACTAGTCTCAATAGCACTGACCATGAAACCGTTGTCGATTTGTTGGAAAAAACCCATCTGGTCAGAAATGTCCTTTAGAGACGGAAATCTGCCATTCTTACCTGGTTTGGTCTCCGTGTGACTCCAGAGCCACAGCAATGTGGTTGACTCTGAAATGATTGAATGAGACGTTCAGTTCAGAGGCTATTAGGGATGGGTAATGAATACTGACCCAGCCAGTGACACCCATATCCCTGAACAAATACATTTACAAGATCTCATTCCTGTCTCTTGCTCCATTGTGAGCCTCAGGCCATTGAAAACTCTGCTCTGAATGTCCTCACTCGCACCAAGTCCCATTTCCCCACAACCCGGCTCCCGCTGATTTCCATTAACTTAGAAATTCTCATCCTCATTTTAACACATCTCCATGTTTCCCCCCCACTTCCTATCTCTGTATCTGCTTCATTAACCTCGGAAATCTCTGCATTCCTCTGATTCTGGCCTCCTTATTTCAAATAAAATTTGAGGATTACTGAAAAAAGGGAACTGCCAAAGTTTTTCACCATGCACTCATCAGGATACTTTGCAGAAATACCAATGCCAGGAGAAAACAACAATTCATACAATATGAGTGGTGAGTGATGATTGGTGTCAACTCGAGTCTGAGTGTTAGAGGTGTTGTCACGGAGAGGGCACCAGTTGATAATGGCTGATAGGTAACTGCTAAGCATTGTTTGAAATTTAAACTAGGCAGCTTGACCCAGATTAGCCAAGGCATTATGATTGGCTTTTGTTTAGCTGAAACAATAGCACAATATATATACAAATGTCACACTGTAAGTCCAACCTTAAACCGGTTACCAGCGCATTGAGGATTATCCAATCACAGAATCACATCTGATGTTAGACACTTGTGCATTGATTGTGCTAACCCTACCCCCCTCCCTATCAGTAAAACCCAGAATACAATATTCTTTATTAACTGCTCTCTGCACCTGTCCTGCCACAGGAACTTCATTGCAGTGTTATTGTAAGCCGACTAATAAATAAACTAACACCCCTCAACTTTTATATTCCATTCCTCTTCAATGAACACCAACACTCTATTTGCCTTCCTCGTACTGCTGTACCTGCGTACTAACTTTTCCTAAGATGAAAACAAATTAGTGCGCATGCTGGAATCTGGAGCCAAAAGAGAAAATACTCTTTTCTCGCCTTCCAATCACTGCCAGACCTCCTGAAATTTTCCAGCATTTTCCCTTTTGGTTCCTAATTTTTCCTGATTGATATACCAGGACACCCAGATCCCTCTGTATCTCTGAGTGCTGTAATCTCTTTATTTAAATAATTTGCTTTTAATGTAGAACATAGAACATTACAGCACAGAACAGGCCCTTCGGCCTTCGATGTTGCGCCGACCAATATAAAAAGCAATGCCCCTCCAAACTAAACCATTTCCTTCTCTTCCATATACTTATCAACTAACCTCTTAAACGCCACCAAACTTGGCGCATCTACAACTGCTGCAGGCAGGGCATTCCACTCCCGAACCACCCTTTGGGTAAAGAACCTACCTCTGATATCCGTCCTATAACTATCACCCCTTAATTTAAAGCTGTGTTCCCCTCGTGCTAGCTTTCTCCATCCTAGGAAAAAGGCTATCACTGTCCACCCTACCTAAACCTCTAATCATCTTATATGTTTCGATAAGGTCCCCTCTTAGCCGCCTCCTCTCTAACGAAAACAACCTCAAATCCCTCAGTCTCTCTTCCTTTTTGTTTAATCTTCCTGCCAAAATGGACAAATTCACATTTTCCTGCATTATCCTCCTTCTGCCATTAATTTGATCACTCAGAACCTGTCAATACCCTTTTGCAAAGTCCTGAAATCCTCTTCACCATTTACTTACCAACCGATATTTGTGTCATCAGCAAATTTAGCAATGATACTTTCAGACCCTTCATTCAAGTTATTGATATAAATTGTAAAGAGTTGCAGGTCCAATACTGATCACTGTCACTCTCCTCTCATTACATCGTGTCAACTAAGAAATGATCCATATATCCCTGCTCTCTGCTTCCAGTTAGCTAACCAATCCTTTATCCATGCCAAATAGTTACCCTCAACACCATGAACTTCTATATTAAGTGGTAACCTTTGATGTGGCTCCTTATCGAATGCCCTTTGGAAATAACAGACAGTGATTCAGAGGACTAGGGTTCCATTTAGACTGGTGTAGACCAGTTCTTTAAACATTCCTACACAGGATGTGGGTGGTCAGTGTTTAATGTCCATCCATAATTGTCCTGGAGAAGGTGAGAATGAGCTGGCTTCTTAACCCGCAGTAGTTCATGTGGTGTAGGTATACCCACAGTGCTGTTAGGGACAAGTGGCCTATTTTTGTGCTGAAGATGATGTATTTTTGTATTGTTTTACTTTGTGGCATGGCTGAGGCTAACTCCTGCCCATTTCCGTGAGAATGCTGCTTATCTTAAACTGATAATTAGACCAATTAACTGTAATGTGCTTGTGAGCTGTGTTGTTAGCCAATCCTGTGCCTCTTTATACCAACAAGACCTGAATCAGTTTTCACTGTGATTGGTACAAAGATAAATAATTCCCAGATATAATCGAGAGAAATGTCAGAGTGTTTGATACAATCCAGCAAAATATCACCAGGATCAAAGTTGACTCAGTGACAGGAAGCAGAGAGTAATGCCAGTGGATATTTTTAGGCTGGGGGAGGTTTGTGGCCCTGTTCCCCAGGGGTCAGTACTAGGAGCCTGGCTTTTCCTGATGTGTAATGAATGATTGAGATCTTGGTGTGTGGGGGACAATTTCAAAATCTATGAAGGACACAAAATTTGGGAATATTGTTAACAGTGAACATTGATAAGTTGGTGGAGTGAGCAGATAGATGGCAAATACAGTTTAATATGGGGTGAGATGCTACATTTTGATGGGAAGAAATGGAGAGACAATATTAAAAAAAGGTAAAATTCTCAAAGGAATTGAGAGCAGAGGGAGCTGGGTGTATCTGTGCAGAGATCATTGAAGGTGGCAAGAGAGGTGGAGAGAGCAGTGAATAAAGCATATAGTATTCTGGGCTTATTAATAGGGGCACTGAGTACAAGAGCCAGAAGGAAATGCTGAACTTTTGGGTGTCGGCTATGAGGAGAAATTGAATAAACTAGGATTATTTTCACTGGAAAGACAGAGATTGAGGGGAGACCTGATTAGGGGTCTACAAAATGATGAGAGGCACAGACAGGGTGGATAGTCAGAGGCTTTTTCCCCAGAGTGGAAGTGTCAATTACAAGGGGCATAGGTTCAAGGTGAGGGGGGAAATGTTTAAGGGAAACATGTGGGGAAGTTTTTCACACAGAGGGAGGTGAGTGCCTGGAACTCGCTGCCAGAACAGGCACATTAGTAACACTTAAGAGGCGTATGTATGAGTACATGAAGAGAGAGGGAATAGAGGGATACGGACTGAGTGAGGGCAGAAGGAGTTTTCTTTAGTTAAGGCATCATGATCAGCACGGGTTTGGAGGGCCGAAGGGCCTGTTCCTGTGCTGTCCTTTATTTTGTTCTTTTTTAAAACTCCAGTTCAGCCTCAGATGGAATATTGTATCAAGGTCTGACTGCTGTCCTTCCAGAAGTATGTGGAGGTTTTACAGGGAGAGTGCAGAAAAGATTGAGGAGAATGGTCCCAGGGATGAGAAACTTCAGTTCTGAGAATAGATTGGAGAGATTGGGATGGTTTTCCTTGGAAATGAGAAAGCTGAGACACAATTTGAAGAGATGTTCGCAATCATGAGAGGTGCTAGACAATAGATTGAGAGAAATTGGTCCCACTTTTAAAGGGATCAAGAATGAGTGGGCACAGATTTAAAAATAATTTGCAAAAGAAACAAATCTGATATGAGAGAGAACTTTTCATGATGTGGAGATGCCAGTGTTGGACTGGGGTAAACACAGTAAGAAGTCTCACAACACCAGGTTAAAGTCCAACTGGTTTATTTGATAGTAAATAAATTTCAGCAAGGTGTTTGATAAGGTCCCCCATGCAAGACTTCTTGAGAAGGTGAGAGGCTATGGGATCCAAGGGGCTTTGGCCTTGGGGATCCAGAACTGGCTTGCCTGCAGAAGGCAGAGATTGGTTGTGGATGGGTTTTCTTCTGCATGGAGGTCGGTCACCAGTGGAGTGCCCCAGGGATCTGTTCTGGGACCCTTGCTGTTTGCTATTTTCATAAATGACCTGGATGAGGAAGTGGAGGGATGGGTTAGTAAGTTTGCCGCCGATACAAAGATCGGTGGTGTTGTGGATGGTCTGGAGGGATGTCAGAAGTTGCAGCGAGACATAGACAGGATGCAAGAATGAGCGGAGAAGTGGCAGATGGATTTCAATGCAGATAAATGTGTAGTGGTCCATTTTGGCACGACCAATGGGATGAAGGAGTATAATGTCAAGGGTAGGAGTCTTAGCTGTGTTGAGGAGCAGAAGGATCTTGGGGTCCGGGTCCATAGGACTCTTAAATCGGCCTCGCAGATGGAGGTTGTGGTCAAGAATGCATATGGTGAACTGGCCTTCACTAATAGAGGAATTGAGTTTAGGAGTCGGGAGGTAATGCTGCAACTTTATAAGACCCTTGTCAGACCCCCCTTGGAGTATTGTGTGCAGTTCTGGGTGCCTCACTACAGGAAGGATGTGGAAGCTATTGAGACGGTGCAGAGGAGATTTACAAGGATGTTGTCTGGATTGGGGGGCATGCCTTATGAAGATAGGTTAAGAGAGCTCGGTCTCTTCTCCCTGGAGAGATGAAGGTTGAGAGGCGACCTGATAGAGGTTTATAAAATGTTGAGAGGTATAGATAGGGTGGATTCTCGGAGGCTATTTCCCAGGGCTGAAATGGTCGCTATGAGAGGACACAGATTTGAGGTGCTGGGCAGCAAATATAGAGGAGATGTTAGAGGTAAGTTTTTCACTCAGAGGGTGGTGAGTGAATGGAATCGGCTGCCGTCGGTGGTGGTAGAGGCAAACTCGCTGGGGTCTTTTAAAAGACTTCTGGATGTGTACATGGGATGTAATGGGATTGGGAGTTACAGATAGGTCTATGGCCTGGTGGGTATGGGTATGATCGGCGCAACTTGTGGGCCGAAGGGCCTGTGTGTGCTGTAGTGTTCTATGTTCAGTGTAAACTCACAAGCTTTCGGGGTTTGCCCCTTCGTCAGATGCATGAAGGGTTCTAGCCTCAGACAGAGCATATAACAGCACAGACAGTTTACAGATTACTGATTAGAACCTCTCCAACCTCTCCTTACAACTGTAAACTATCTAAGCTATCGATGGTACACACGGCTATCACTGTGTGTCAGCGCTAGAGGGAGTGAGTGTTGAAGGTGGTGGATAGAATTGCTATAAATGTGTGTTGGGTCTCTAAACACTAACAACAAGGACTTTCATTCACTGACTGAGCAGTAATTTCATGCCTGTACCCTGCTCACACTCCTGCATCATCATGTTGTCACATGACCACTTGGTGTCCAACACCAATCAAGTGGATGCTTTGTCCTGGATGGTGTCGAGGGTTGTTGGAGCTGCACCCATCCAGGCAAGTGCAGAGTCTTCCATCACACTCCTGACTTGAGCCGTGTAGATGGTGGACAGGCTCTGGGAAGTCAGGAGGTGAGTTATTCACTGCAGTATTCCCAGCCTCTGACCTGCTCTTGTAGCCACTGTGTTTAGTGATGGGTGCAGTTGAGTTTCTGGTCAATGTTAACCCATTGAAAGTAATGCCATTAAATGTTGGTTAGAATGAATCTTATTGGTGATAGTCATTGCCTGGCATTTGTGTGGTGTGAATGTTACTGCCACACGTCAACCCAAGCCTGGATATTGTCCAGATCTTGTTGCATTTGAACGTGGACTGCTTCAGTATCTGAGGAATCGAGAATGGTGCTGAACATTGTGCAACCATCAGCGAACATTCTCGCTTCTGATCTTATGACGGAGGGAAGGTCATTGATGAAGTAGCTGAAGATTGTTGGGCCTCGGACACCACCCTGAGGGACTCCTGCAGAGATGTCCCGGGTATCTCTTTGTGCTCAGTATGTTTTGAAGCAGCTGAGGGCGGCAGAGAGGTTTAGGGAGGGAATTCCAGAGACTGAGGCCCGGGAAGCTGAAGGCACCATTCTGGTGGATGGATGAAAATTGGGAAGATCCAAGAAGCTTCTTCTTGGGAACATAGACATCCCGAGGGGAGTAGGAGCTGAGGGGGATTATAGAATTGGGTGAAGGTGAACACATGGAAGCATCCAAAGATAAGGATGAAACTTTTAAAATCAACTCTTGCTTCAGTTGGAAAATGATAGAGCTGAAAGTAAATGGTAACAGCAAGAGCTTACATATCAGAAACTCATCACCGGGGGAGACAGGGGCGTTCCCAGTGGGAGCGGGAGGCATTCCCAGTGGCGGAGGGGGAGGCGTTCCCAGTGAGAGATGGAAGAATGGGGGCGTTCCCAATGGAAGAATGGGGGCATTCCCAGTGGAAGAATGGGGGCGTTCCCAGTGGGAGAGAGAATCAGGAACAATGGGAATAAGTGTGATTTTGGGGCAAGAACTTCAGGATTTGCAAAGGGAAGTGAGATTGGAGCTGGGATGGTTCTTGGTGAGGGGAGAGGGATCAGAGATTGTGAAAGGGGGAAGGGGACAGGGGAATGTGAATGTGCTGGGACACAGGAGGTGTCTGACACTCTCCCTGTCTGTGATCTGTGCAGCTTCACTGATAGAGATGTTTACTGTTCCAGGTAATCGAGACGCTGTCTAGACTTTCCCACACAGCCGCTGCCCAGAGCGCTGGGGTAAGGTAAGCACCTTGTGATGTGGGTTACGATTCACAAACTTCACTTCGAGTGTCACTCAATTCAGTGTCTGGGACATCAGCTGTTCACATGTAGACGTGTGACAAAAGCACACCCAAAACTGGCACCCACATTCCCACCACATCCCCCTGCTCACTGACCCACACTGTCCCCCACCCTCCTTCCCCTGTGCTCACTGACCCACACTGCCTCCCCACCCACTGTGATCACTCACCCACACTCCCCTTCACCCCCCATCCCTTCTGCTCACTGACCCAACACTGTCCCCCCCCCCTGCTGACCCACACTGTCCCCACCCCTGTACTCACTGACCCACTGTCCCCCCAACCCCGTGTTCACTGACCCAACTGTCCCCCCACTCCCTGTGTTCACTGACCCACACTGTCCCCCCACTCCGTGTTCACTGACCCCACTGTCCCCCCCACCCGTGTGTTCACTGACCCACACTGTCCCCCCACCCCGTGTGTTCACTGACCCACACTGACCCCCCACCCCTGTGTTCACTGACCCACACTCCCCCACCCCGTGTGTTCACTGACCACACTGACCCCCCACTCCCTGTCTTCACTGACCCACACTGTCTCCCCCACCGTGTGTTCACTGACCCACACTGACCCCCCCCACTCCCTGTGTTCACTGACCCACACTGTCCCCCCCACCCCCCGTACTCACTGACCCACACTGTCCCCCCCACTCCCTGTCTTCATGACCCACACTGTCTCCCCCACCCCGTGTGTTCACTGACCCACACTGTCCCCCCCACTCCCTGTGTTCACTGACCCACACTGTCCCCCCACTCCGTGTTCACTGACCCACACTGTCCCCCCCACCCCGTGTGTTCACGACCCCACCTGTCCCCCCCCACCCCGTGTGTCACTGACCCACCTGTCCCCCCACTCCCTGTGTTCACTGACCCACACTGTCCCCCCCCCACTCCCTGTGTTCACTGACCCACACTGTCCCCCCCACCCCGTGTGTTCACTGACCACACTGTTCCCCCCACCCCCTGCACCACTGACTCACACTGTCCCCCCACCCTCTGTGTTGACCCACACTCCCCCACCCCCTGTACTCACTGACCCACACTGTCCCCCACCCCCTGTACCACTGACCCACACTGTCCCCCCCACCCCCTGTACTCACGACCACACTGTCCCCCCACCCCTGTGTTCACTGACCCACACTGCCCCCCACCCCCGTGTGTTCACTGACCCACACTGTTCCCCCACCCCCTGCATCACTGACTCACACTGTCCCCCCACCCTCTGTGTTCACTGACCCACACTGTCCCCCTGCACTCACTGACCCACACTGTGACCCACACTGTCCCCCCATCACTGACCACACTGTGTCACTGACCACACTGTCCCCCACCCCCATGACCCACACTGTCCCCCCACCCCTGTACTCACTGACCCACACTGTCCCCCCACCCCCTGTTCACTGACCCACACTGTCCCCCCCACCCCCTGTACTCACTGACCCACACTGTCCCCCCACCCCCTGTACTCACTGACCCACACGTCCCCCCCACCCCCTGTACTCACTGACCCACACTGTCCCCCACCCCCTGTGTTCACTGACCCACACTGTCCCCCCACCCCCTGTACTCACTGACCACACTGTCCCCCCACCCCCTGTGTCACTGACCCACTGTCCCCCACCCCTGTACTCACTGACCCACACTGTCCCCCACCCCCTGTACTCACTGACCCACACTGTCTGACCCACACTGTCCCCCCCCCCCGTACTCACTGACCCACACTGTCCCCCCCCCTGTACTCACTGACCCACACTGTCCCCCCACCCCCTGTACTCACTGACCCACACTGTCCCCCCCATCCCCCATTTTCCCTCTTTGTCCTGGTCCCTCCTAACCTCTGGAACATTACAGCTCAGTAATTTTTGGCCCTCGATGTTGCGTCGAGCAGTGGACTGAATCTACTGACCCTCTATCCTAAGCCATTCCGATGTTATCCGTACGCGCTGGGGGAAGGTCCTCATTCCACACTCTGGGATTTTCCTGTTTCCAACCCCTTTACAACACTAGCACTGACCCCTGCTGGATCTCTACAGACACTCCATGTTTTGTGTAAAAAGAATTGAACTGATTCCAAGGAACAGGGTTTACACAATATACCGACACACTGGGTGTTTAATATTATTTCCACACGGAGGGAGGGGCAGGACTGGCAGCAGTGGAGGCTAGAGCAATGAACATATTCAAAACTGAGTGAGATCTGAATACAGGAATGAGGGGCAGGCGCAGGCCAGTCAGATATTGTAAAGGCAATGGGCCCTGATAACATCCCGGCAATAATACTGATGATTTGTCCTCCAGAACTTGCTGCTCCCCTAGCCAAGCTCTCCCAGTACAGTTACAACACCAGCATCTACCCAACAATGTGGAAAATTGACCAGGAATGTCCTGTACACAAAAAACAGGACAAATCCAATCCGTCCAATTACTGCCCAATCAGCCTCCTCTCGATCATCAGTAAAGTGATGGAAGGGGTTATCGACAGTGCTATCCAGCAGACCCTGCTCAGCAATAAACTGCTCAGTGATGCCCAGTTTAGGTTTTGCCCAGGGTCACTCAGCTCCTGACCTCATTACAGCCTTGGTTCAAACACGGACAAAGGAGCTGAATTCCAGATGTGAGGAGAGAGTGACAGCCCTTCACATCAAAGCTCCATTCGATCGGGTGTGGCATCAAGGAGCCCCAGAAACTGGAACAATGAGTATCTGGGGGCAAACTCATAGAATCATAGAATACAGTGCAGAAAGAGGCCCTTCAGCCTGTCGATTCTGCACCGAACACAATCCCACCCAGGCCCCCCCCCCCACCCCATATCATACCCACTAATCCCTGTAACCTATGGATCCCTAGACACTAAGGGTCAGTTTCTTAGCACGGCCAATCAACCTAACCCGCACATCTTTGGACTGTGGGAAGAAAGCGGAGCACCCAGAGGAAACCCACACAAACACGAGGAGAATGTGCAAACTCCACACAGACAGTGACCCACGCCAGGAATCGAACCCAGGACCCTGGAGTTGTGAAGCAGCAGTGCTAACCGCTGTGCTACCATGCCACCCAAACTCTCTGCTGGTTGGAGTCACAGCTCCAGGGACCCAGGTTCAATTCACTGCACATTCTCCTCGTGTCTTCATGGTTTCCCTCTGGGAGCTCTGTTGTGCCAAGCTTTGTCTGAACCAAGGTCAAGCTATCCACTCCCTATCATTCTGGTGTGCTCCATGTGTCTGTCCAATAACCGTTTGAAAGTTCCTAAAGTGTCCGACTCCACTATCACAGCAGGCAGTGCATTCCACACCCCCACCACTCTCTGAGTGAAGAATTTACCTTGGACATCCCCCCTATATCTCCTACCATGAACCTTATAGTTATATCCCCTAGTAACAGCCACATAGAACATAGAACACTACAGCACAAACATTCCCTTCGGCCCACAAGTTGTGCTGATGATATCCATTCCTACTAGACCTATCTCTAACTCCCAATCCCATTTAATCCTATATACTCATTCAGAAGCCTCTTAAAAGACCCCAGCGAATTCGCCTCCACCACCATTGATGGCAGCCGATTCCACTCACCTACCACCCTCTGAGTGAAAAACTTACCTCTAACATCTCCTCTGTAACTGCCCCCCAGCACCTTAAATCTGTGTCCTCTCATAGCGACCATTTCAGCCCTGGGAAATAGTCTCTGAGAATCCACCCTATCTATTCCTCTCAACATTTTATAAACCTCTATCAGGTCACCTCTCAGCTTTCATCTCTCCAGGGAGAACAGTCCCAGCTCCCTCAACCTATCTTCATAAGGCCTGCCCCCCAATCGAGGCAACATCCTTGTAAACCTCCTCTGCACCATCTCAATAGCTTCCACATCCTTCCTATAGTGAGGCGACCAGATCTGCACACAGTACTCCAAGTGGGGGCTGACAAGGTCCTATAAAGTTGCAGCATTACCTCCCGACTCCTAAACTCAATCTCTCGATTAAAGGAAATAGTCTCTGCACGTTCACTCTATCAATCCCTCTCATCATTTTATAAACCTCTATTAAGTCACCTCTCATCCTTCTCCGCTCTAAAGAGAAAAACCCCAGCTCCTCAACCTTTCCCCATAAAACAAAGAACAAAGAGCAACACAGCACGGGAAACAGGCCCTTCGGCCCAACGAGCCCACACCGCTGTCCTAACATCTTAATGACATATCCTTGACTTTAGGCTATGCCTATTGTTGAAGATTCCCATATAGGGACAATTTGTTACCCAATCAGTCTAAGAGCACATTTTTGGGATGTGGGAGGAAACCGGAGCACCCGGAGGAAA
Organism: Sphyrna mokarran; assembly: GCA_024679065.1. Classification (NCBI taxonomy): domain Eukaryota; kingdom Metazoa; phylum Chordata; class Chondrichthyes; order Carcharhiniformes; family Carcharhinidae; genus Sphyrna; species Sphyrna mokarran. The sequence continues at coordinate 1,500,018 of JAGIQG010000009.1, forward strand.
CCCACACAACCACAGGGAGAACGCGCAAACTCTCGCAGACACAGGCCCAAATCCATGTGTCTGCACAGCAACAGCGATAGTCTGAGCTGTCATGTTGCCCATCAGATGGTCCAGTTTAAGCATACACTGACGACGTGAAGCACTAGGCAACTCCTGAAGCAACCTCGAGGAGCAGCTCTCGCACGACATGCCGCATGCATGCCCCTTGTTGGTCAACAAGGTGGACTGAATTGCCTGTGGAAACAAATAAGACTTAATTAAACATGCTAAAAAAAACTAAGACATTCCCGAGACGAAACTAAAAGATAGTCTACTACTATTTGGTCCTCCCGATATTCAAACAGTCCTCCTATATCCCTCTATCTGCAGACCGCTCATGTGGCTGTCCAAGAGACCCTTAAACACCCCTAGCGTGCCTGCTCCCACCACCTTACTCGGCAGTGCATTCCACACCCCCACTACCCTTTGTGTGAAAAACTGGCCTCTAATATTCGTCTTATACATAGCCCCCTCACATTGAGCCCGTGACCCCTCGTTCTATCCATTTCTAATGGTGGAAAAAGCTTACCACCATTTACTCTATCTATACCCCTTATAATCTTATATACCTCTAATAGATCCCCTCTCAGCCGACGTCTTTCAAGGGAAAACAACCCCTCCAAATCAGGCAGCATCCTGGTAAATCTCCTCTGCACTCTCTCCAATGCTTCCGCATCCTCCTTATAGTGAGGTGACCAGAACTACACTCAATATTCCAAATGTGGTCTCACCAAGATCTGGTATAGTTGCAGCATAACCCCACGGCTCTTAAACTCAAACCCCTGTTAATAAACACTAACACACTATAAGCCTTCTTCATGGCTCTATCCACTTGACCTCAGTTTGAAAAACAGCCTTGTACAACCACCCTCTGGCTTCTGTCAAGAAGCCAATTTTGTATCCATTTAGATACCTCACCCCGTATCCTGTGAGATTTAACTTTATGCAACAACCTACCATATGGTATCTTGTCAAAGGACTTGCTAAAGTCCATGTAGACAACATCAACTGCACTGCCCTCATCTACCTTCTTGGTTACCCCTTCAAAAAACTCTATCAAATTTGTGAGACATGATTTTCCACTCACAAAGCCAGGCTGACTGTCCCTAATCAGTTCTTGTGTCTCTAAATGCCTGTAGATTCTGTCTCCCAAAATACCTTCCAACAATTTACCCACCACAGATGAGACTCACTGGCCTGTAGTTCCCAGGCTTTTCCCTGCAGCCCTTTTTAAACAAAGGCACAACATTTGCCACTCTCCAATCTTCAAATACCTGCCTCGTGGATGTCGATGATTCAAATATCTCGGCTAAGGGACCCGCAATTTCCTCCCTAGCCTCCCACAATGTACTGGGATAAACTTCATCAGGTCCCAGGGATTTATCTACCTTGATGCACTTTAAGACTTCTAGCACCTCCTTCTCTGTAATTTGTACACTCCTCAGGATATCACTGTTGATTCCCCGAGTTCCCCAACATTCATGCCTTTCTCGACAGTAAATACTGATGAGAAATATTCATTTAGAATCTCACCCATCTCTTGCGGATCCGCACACAGATGATCTTGTTGAGCCTTAAGAGGCCTAACTCTCTGCCTAGTTACTCTTTTGCCCTTTATGTATCTGTAGAAGCCCTTTGGATTCTCTTTGCCTTATCTACCAAACAATTATGTTGCAACATTTTATGTTCCCTTAAATAAGGGCCTGTAAATACACAGTATTTACAACGTGGCTTCACGGGTAGCTTGTACTGTTATAGCAACAATTCTTTAATATAATGTTCCAGTTCCTTTGAATTAAAGACCAGTATTCCATTGACCTTCCCAATGACATTCTGTCCCTGAGCTTTCTGCATTTCTGCAACAAGGATCCCAAGTCCTTTTGTGCTCCAGCTTTCTGCAGCCTCTCTCCATTTCAGCAATAATCCACTTTCTCCTTCTCTTTCTGAACAAGCTGACATTTTCCCATTCAATTCCATTTCTCAGTTTCCTGTTCATTCATCGAACTAACCCGAGAAAGTCCCCCATGTCACTGCTTCTTGCTAATCTTTCACAGGCTGCCTCATGTTGCAGGTGCAAACATTCTCCACTTTCTCCCGCCGCTGTTATTTGGTTTAATTTCTGTCTGTACATGCTTATTGGAGTCTGTTCCATCCCACTAATTTGATTTGATTTGATTCTGTTTCAGGCCATTTCCCACAGAGCAATCTGTTGATGATGAGGACATTTACAAGAGCCTCGCTGACCTGATTGAGTACGTAAACCTGTCATCACTGCCACTACATCAGATGTTGCATTGTCGGGTGTTGCACTGTCAGAGGGTCAGTGCTGAGGGAGTGCCGCACTGTCAGAGGGTCAGTGCTGAGGGAGTGCGGCACTGTCAGAGGGTCAGTGCTGAGGGAGTGCGGCACTGTCAGAGGGTCAGTGCTGAGGGAGTGCTGCCCTGTCAGAGGGTTAGAGCTGAGGGGAGTGCACGGCACTGTCAGAGGAGCGCTGAGGGAGTGCGGCACTGTCAGAGGTCAGCGCTGAGGGAGTGCGGCACTGTCAGAGGGTAGCGCTGAGGGGAGTGCTGGCACTGTCAGAGGGTCAGCGCTGAGGGAGTGCGGGCACTGTCAGAGGGTCAGCGCTGAGGGAGTGCGGCACTGTCAGAGGGTCAGCGCTGAGGGAGTGCGGCACTGTCAGGCAGCGCTGAGGAGTGCGGCACTGTCAGAGGGTCAGCGCTGAGGGAGTGCGGCACTGTCAGAGGGAGGGTCAGCGCTGAGGGAGTGCGGCACTGTCAGAGGGTCAGCGCTGAGGGAGTGCGGCACTGTCAGAGGGTCAGCGCTGAGGGAGTGCGGCACTGTCAGAGGGTCAGCGCTGAGGGAGTGCGGCACTGTCAGAGGGTCAGCGCTGAGGGAGTGCGGCACTGTCAGGGGCTGAGGGAGTGCGGCACTGTCAGAGGGTCAGCGCTGAGGGAGTGCGGCACTGTCAGAGGGTCAGAGGGGAGCAAGTCAGCGTGAGGGAGTGCGGCACTGTCAGAGGGTCAGCGCTGAGGGAGTGCGGCACTGTGAGAGGGAAGTGTGGAGTGGGAGGTAATTCACTTTGGCAGGAATAACAAATGTGTAGAGTATAGGGCTAATGGTAGGACTTTTATAGTGTTGAAGAACAGAGGGATCTTGGTGTATATATGCATAGATCCCTGAAAGTTGGCAATCAAGTCGATAAGGTTGTTAAGAAGGCATATGGAGTCTTAGCTTTTATTGGTAGGGGATTGAATTTCGGAACCGCAACATCATGTTGCAACTGTACAAAACTCTAGTGCGGCCGCACTTGGAGTATTGTGTGCAGTTCTGGTTCCCGCATTATAAGAAAGATGTGGAGGCATTGGAGAGGTACAGAGGAGGTTTTTTACCAGGATGTTGCTTGGTATGGGGGCAGGTCTTATGACGAGAGGCTGAGGGATTTGAGGTTGTTTCGTTAGAAAGAAGGCGACTAAGAGGAGAGCTTATTTGAAACATATAAGATGATTAGAGGCTTAGATGGTGTGGACAGTGATAGCTTTTTTCCTAGGATGGAGAAGCTAGCACGAGGGGACATAGCTTTAAAATTAAGGGGGGGTGGTGGTGGTTATAGGACGGATGTAGAGGTAGTTCTTTACCCAGAGGGTGTAAGGGTATGGAATGCCCTGCTGCTTCAGTTGTAGATGTGCCACGTTTGGTGGCGTTTAAGAGGTTAGTTGATAAGTTTATGGATGAAAAGGAATTGTTTAGGTTAGAGGGGTCACTGCTTGTTCCTAATGGTCGGCGCAACATCTCGAGGGCAGAAGGGCCTGTTCTGCGCTGTAAAGTTCTATGTTCTTATGAGTGCCGCACTGTCAGAGGGTCAGTGTGCGGGAGTGCCGCACTGTCAGAGGGTCAGTTGCTGAGGGAAGTGCCGCACTGTCAGAGGGTCAGTGCTGAGGGAGTGCCGCCACTGCACTGCCGAGACAGGGGTCAGTGCTGAGGGAGTGCCGCACTGCCAGAGGGTCAGTGCTGAGGAGTGCCGCACTGCCAGAGGGTCAGTGCTGAGGGAGTGCCGCACGTCAGAGGGTCAGTGCTGAGGGAGTGCCGCACTGTCAGAGGGTCAGTGCTGAGGGAGTGCCGCACTGTCAGAGGGTCAGTGCTGAGGGAGTGCCGCACTGTCAGAGGGTCAGTGCTGAGGGAGTGCCGCACTGTCAGTAGTGGTGATGGTATCAATACTGTGATTCTTCATTTTCATCCCAATGTCTGTGGTTTCTCTGGTGTGATTCTGCAGTGAGGCCGGTGTTGAGGAAGATGAGGATCTCTATGACTGTGTCTATGGTGAGGATGAAGGCGGAGATGTGTATGAAGATCTGATGAAAGTTGAAGAAATCCAGGCACCTGTAAGACCGTCACCACAAACCTTCCTTTTCAGTCTTTGACAAGCTTACCTTGAAGTATGGATTAGTAAGTTTGCGGATGACACCAAAGTCGGAGGAGTGGTAGATAGTGAAGAGGCGTGTTGAAGAGGCTATGTTCTATGTGTTCTAGTTTGCAGAGAGACTTGGACAAGTTGCAGAACTGGGCTGAGAGGTGGCAAATGGAGTTTAATGTGGAAAAGTGTGAGGTAATTCACTTTGGCAGGAATAACAAATGCGTAGAGTATAGGGCTAATGGAAGGACCCTTAATAGTATTGTCGAGCAGAGGGATCTTGGGGTACAAGTACATAGAACATAGAACATAGAACAATACAGCACAGAACAGGCCCTTCGGCCTTCGATGTTGTGCCGACCAAAATAAAAAGCAATGCCCCTCCTAACTAAACCATTCCCTTCTCTTCCATATACTTATCAACTAACCTCTTAAACGCCACCAAACTTGGCGCATCTACAACAGCTGCAGGCAGGGCATTCCACTCCCTAATCACTCTTTGAGTAAAGAACCTACCTCTGATATCCGTCCTATAACTCATACCCCTTAATTTAAAGTTGTGTCCCCTCGTGCTAGCTTTTTCCATCCTAGGAAAAAGGCTATCACTGTCCACCCTATCCAAACCTCTAATTATCTTATATGTTTCAATAAGATCCCCCCTTAGCCGCCTCCTTTCTAACGAAAACAACCTCAAATCCTTCAACCTCTCTTCATAGGACCTGCCCTCCATACCAGGCAACATCCTAGTAAACCTCCTCTGTACCCTCTCCAATGCCTCCACATCTTTCTTATAATGTGGCGACCAGAACTGCACACAATACTCCAAGTGCGGCCGCACTAGAGTTTTGTACAGCTGCAACATGATGCTGCGGCTCCTAAATTCAATCCCCCTACCAATAAAAGCTAAGACTCCATAAGCCTTCCTTAACAACTTTATCCACTTGACTGCCTACTTTCAGGGAGTCTATTGACACATACACCAAGATCCTTCTGTTCCTCAACACTATTAAGAGCCCTACCATTAGCCCTATACTCTACACATTTATTGTTCCTGCCAAAGTGCATTACCTCACACTTTTCCACATTAAACTCCATTTGCCACCTCTCGGCCCAGCTCTGCAACTTGTCCAAGTCACTCTGTAAACTAAAACACCCCTCTTCACTATCTACCACACCACCAACTTTAGTATCATCTGCAAATTTACTGATCCATCCCTCAATACCCTCATCCAGATCATTTATAAAAATTACAAACAGCAGGGGCCCCAAAACAGACCCCTGAGGCACACCACTCGTCACCGAACTCCACGATGAAAATCTCCCATCAACCACCACCCTCTGTCTTCTATCTGCCAGCCAATTTCTAATCCAATTAGCTAAATCACCCTCTATTCCACACATCTGCATTTTCTGTAGAAGTCTTCCATGGCCACCTTATCAAAAGCCTTACTAAAGTCCATAGCTCTTTGAAAGTTGGCACCCAGGTGATAAAGTTGTTATGAAGGCGTACAGTGTGTTAGCTTTTATTGGTAGAGGGATTGAATTTAGGAGCCGTGAGGTTATGTTACAACTGTACAAAACTCTGGTGCGGCCGCACTTGGAGTATTGCGTACAGTTCTGGTCGCCGCATTATAAGAAAGATGTGGAAGCATTGGAAAGGGTGCAGAGGAGGTTTACCAGGATGTTGCCTGGTATGGTGGGAAGGCCTTATGAGGAAAGGCTGAGGGACCTGAGGTTATTTCATTAGAGAGAAAGAGTTACGCGGTGACCTAATTGAGGCGTATAAGATGATCAAGGATTGGATAGGGTGGATAGTGAGAGCTTTTCTCGGATGGTGATGACCAACACATAGCTTTAAATTAAGGGGTGATAGTTATAGGACGGATATCAGAGGTAGGTTCTTTAACCAGAGGGTGGTTGGGAGTGGAATGCCTGCCTGCGGCAGTTGTAGATGCGCCAAGTTTGGTGGCGTTTAAGAGGTTAGTTGATAAGTTTATGGAAGAGAAGGGAATGGTTTAGTTTGGAGGGTCATTGCTTTTTTCATAATTGGTCGGCGCACCATCAAAGGCCGAAGGGCCTGTTCTGCGCTGTAATGTTCTATGTTCTAACACGAGGGGACATAACTTTAAATTAAGAGGTGGTAGTTATAGGACGAATGTCAGAGGCAGGTTCTTTACACAGAGGGTGGTGAGGGCGTGGAATGCCCTGCCTGCAGCAGTTGTGGACTCGCCTACTTTGGGGGCATTCAAATGTTCGGTTGATAGGAATATGGATGATATTAGAACATAGAACATAGAACATAGAACAATACAGCACAGAACAGGCCCTTCGGCCTTCGATGTTGTGCCGACCAAAATAAAAAGCAATGCCCCTCCTAACTAAACCATTCCCTTCTCATCCATATACTTATCAACTAACCTCTTAAACGCCACCAAACTTGGCGCATCTACAACAGCTGCAGGCAGGGCATTCCACTCCCTAATCACTCTTTGAGTAAAAGAACCTACCTCTGATATCCGTCCTATAACTCATACCCCTTAATTTAAAGTTGTGTCCCCTCGTGCTAGCTTTTCCATCCTAGGAAAAAGGCTATCACTGTCCACCCTATCCAAACCTCTAATCATCTTATATGTTTCAATAAGATCCCCCCTTAGCCGCCTCCTTTCTAACGAAAACAACCTCAAATCCTTCAACCTCTCTTCATAGGACCTGCCCTCCATACCAGGCAACATCCTAGTAAACCTCCTCTGTACCCTCTCCAATGCCTCCACATCTTTCTTATAATGTGGCGACCAGAACTGCACACAATACTCCAAGGGCCCCGCACTAGAGTTTTGTACAGCTGCAACATGATGCTGCGGCTCCTAAATTCAATCCCCCTACCATAAAAGCTAAGACTCCATAAGCCTTCTTAACAACTTTACCACTTGACTGCCTACTTTCAGGGATCTATTGACACATACACCAAAACTATTGGAATAGTTTAGGTTACAGGGTCCACTGGCCGGCGCAACATCGAGGGCCGAAGGGGCTGTACTGCGCTGTAATGTTCTATGTTCTATGTTATTGAAACATATAAGATGATTAAAGGTTTAGATAGGGTGGACAGTGATAGCCTTTTTCCTAGGATGGAGAAAGCTAGCACGAGGGGACACAGCTTTAAATTAAGGGGTGGTAGTTATAGGACAGATGTCAGAGGTAGGTTCTTTACCCAGAGGGTGGTAAGGGTATGGAATGCCCTGCCTGCTTCAGTTGTAGATGCGCCAAGTTTGGTGGCGTTTAAGAGGTTAGTAGATAAGTTTATGGATGAAAAGGGAATGGTTTAGGTTAGAGGGTCACTGCTTGTTCCTAATTGGTCGGTGCAGCATCGAAGACCGAAGGGCCTGTTCTGCGCTGTAATGTTCTATGTTCTACCTGATGAGTGCAAGATGCAAAGCTTCAACAGCATGTGTCTGTTTCATTAATTTTGAAACTCTGTGCTGCCATGTGACAAAATATATAAATAACACAATTTTCCCAAATTGAATCTGCCTCCTCTGTGCTTATTGTACTGTCTCTGTATATCATGCTGAAATAACAGTGTCTCCAACTGAAACTGTTCCCTACAAATCCCAGTCTGGGTCATTAATAGAGAGTGGGAAAATCAGGGATCCTGACCCCATCTACTGGGGAATCCCTGCTCCCCGTCCCCTCCCATCTTTAAATCTTCCTCCAGTTCATTCACCATCACTGTTTCCTGGCCCTCAGTCAATGCTGTGTTCATGTTACTCCTGCCTGCTGACCACAGCCTTCATATCTCTGTAATCTTCGACACTTACCCATCTCCCTCAGCTTTCCTGAACCCTTCCATAATCTCAGCATCTCTCTAATCCCTGGCCTCTTCAATACCCCGATTCTAATCATTCCACCATTGCTGGCTGTTCCTTCATCTGCCTGTCTTCTAAACACTGGTATTCCCTCTGTAACCCTCTCAGACTCTTGTTCTCTGCTCCTTTAAGACACTCATTTAGAATCACCTCTTTTACTAAGTTTGTGCTGACCTGTCTTAATGTCTCCTTCCTGATTCAGTGTTTGATTGTGGCCGGTCACACTCCGGTAAAGCCCATGGGGATTTTATTCTATTGAAGCTGGTTTGTTGTGTGAATCTCATTCTCTGTTTGTGCAGAAACAGGTCGAGTCGGATATTCGCAGCTGCTGCCTTCTGGAAATCAAACAGACGGAGGAGAAATACACAGAGACGCTCGAGTCAATTGAGAAGGTACACTACCCCTTTGCCCTGTCCCCCTGCCACCCCCCCGCGCCGCCGCCTCCACCCACGCTGTTTCCTCCCCTCGCCCCACTGCCCTCCTCCTCCTACCCTACCTTCCCACTGCCCACTTTCTCCTCATTCCCCACCCCACCCATCTCGCCTCTCCTGAGTTTGTTCTCTTTCCCTTGTTAGAGTCGATTTGGATCTGTTGCCGGGTTGGGGCAGGGTAATTGTAGATTGGGAGGCAGGAAGATAGCACTTGGCATTTGTGAGAAAGGTAAAATTGTACAATGTTCAGGGGAAAGCATTGCGGGGTCCCATTAAAAGGTGGAGCTTTTTGTGAGATTAGAGATTTAAACTGCAAGTACACAGAGTACCCAGACTGAAACATTAGTATCGAATGACCAAGCAGCAATGTTACCAAGACAACAGGCTTTTGAATTTAACCAATTTGAATCAGGCACTTAAATACAAAAGCTTATTAAATTTAAAGCTGATGGTTTTGACAACCAAAGACCAATCCTGTTTTGGGAAATACCAACATATCATCATGGGAATAAAAGAAGGGGTCAGTGGGATAAAGAGATCAGAGCAACTGGTACCTGCCAGAGTGAACAGATCTCAGCTCCAGAGAGAGAATCACGGGCTCTCACAGGTTCATCAATGTCTTCAAAAAGCACAATCTAAATAACAAAGGTACCAAAGAAGAAAGATCTTCCAGAGAGAAGAATCAACAGAGAAGGCCCAGAATATTCCAGAAAATACAAAACCTGCTTTTAATTTAGAAAGTGACTAATTCTATTTTTATTGATGATTGGATTTAGTGGAACAGCAGTTCATTGGAATTGTGTGTTATTTGAGAATAGTTAAGAGATGGGATTTATTTAGGGTTTGTCAATTGTTTAGTTAATTTGCTCGCTATTAGATCAATAAATTGTTAGGTGTTGATTTTAGAGGGAGTGTCAGGGAATTATTTTGTTTTTAAACTCATGGTTGCTGGAGAGCAGGTCTCTCCACTTCACACACACTTTACAGATTACACAGCGAGGTTCTTCTCTTTGAGGGGGTTGGGGTGTAAGAGGCAGAATCCACCTCTTCTTCATATCAAACAGCACAGAGTTCAACGCAGTGACAGCGGAGTTTAGCCAGGAAGCCTCACTCACGCCCCTGTGGACAGATAGAGGGGACAAAATCAGATCCAAACGTACTAACTATTACCTTGATTTTCCAGCATTTTATGTGCCCACTGCGACGCATTCTAACTGCAGGAGAGATGGACATCATTTTTGTTAACATTGAGGTAAGTGAGAGAGGGAAGTGGGGAAGGGTGGGAAGGATGTGGGAGAGGTGGGGGAAAGAGCAGAGCTTGTGGAAGAGGAAGAAAGGATGTGGTAGAAGTGGGTGGAGAAAAGGAGGAAGGGAGAGGAGAGAGGGAGGTGAAATTGGATGGGGAAGTGTGTTTGGGGAAGGGAAGGGGTGAAAAAGGGGAATAGGAGGAGGGGAGAGGATAGAGCCTCTCCCCTCCCCGTGAGCCTCTCCCCTCCCCGTGAGCCTCTCCCCTCCCCGTGAGCCTCTCCCCTCCCCGTGAGCCTCTCCCCTCCCCGTGAGCCTCTCCCTTCCCTGTGAGACCCTTCCCTCCCCATGAGACCCTTCCCTCCCCATGAGACTCTCCATGTGAGATCCTTCTCTGTCCGTGAGATTCCCCCCATGAGACCCTACTCCCCCCTTGAGATCGTCCCCTCCCCTTGAAACACTCTCCTTCCGGCGAGACCTTCCTCCACCTCCTCCTTGTGAGACCCATCCCTCCCCGTGACCCCTGCCTCTCCAAGTGAATCCATGGCCCTCCCCGTGAACCCCTTCCATCACCCAGAGACCCTCCCCACTTCTTGTGAGCCCCTCCCCTGCCATATAGGCCCCTCCCCCTCCCCATGGACGCCTTCCCCTTCCCTGTGGATACATCCCCCTCCATTTAGGCCCCTCCCCCTCTCCCTGGGCCCCTCCTCTTCTCTGTAGGCCCTGCCCCTTCCCCTTCCCCTTCCCCGGGGAGGCCGAAGCCCTGCCCCTTCCCCTTCCCCGGGGAGGCCCTGCCCCTTCCCCTTCCCCGGGGAGGCCGAGGCCCTGCCCCTTCCCCTTCCCCGGGGAGGCCCTGCCCCTTCCCTGGGGAGGCCCTTCCCAGGGATTGGAGCATCTAGCTGTTGGAGGTTGCAGAACTCGCATCTCTACATCCCTGCACTAAGCAGGTGATGTTAATCCATCTTTAATGTCACTCTGAGGAAGATACAAGATGTTAATAAACTTGTGATAAAGTGCAGAGAATGTACAGAGACAGATGGAAGCAGGAAATTAAATGGTCTGATCTTTTGTCCAATGTCTTTCTGCTCCTGACCCCAGGCTCTGGTCAAAGTTCACAGAGATTTGAATGAAGATGTGAAGAATGTCATCCTATCGAAGAATGACCAGAATCTCTATCAAATCTTCATCAACTACAAGGAAAGGTATGGAGTTTTCCAGCTTCCTTCTCTTCTGATTGATTTGCTTGTATTGTGTTTTAATCATTGAGAGTTGGTCCTTTGCAATATTGAACAAAGACAACAGTTAGAGTGATTTTTCCCCAGCATCTCCTCTCTCTCTCTCTGTTTGTCCCGCACTGTCTGTCTCTCTCTCTCTCTGTCCCTCTCCTTCCTGCTCGCTCTGCCTCCTGCTCCTCCTCTCTCCCTGTGCTCTCACTCACTCTCTCGTTCTCTCTGAAGGTTGCTGATTTATGGTGAATATTGCAGTCGAGTGGAGACGGCAATAAAGTGCTTGGATGAAATCACTAAATCAAGACAAGATCTGCGGCTAAAGTTGGAGGTAATTAATCTTTCACTAATGTTTATTCTGGTGCAGTGAAAGCTGTTTAGGGAAAACATTTTGTGTGTGATGAATGCTTTCCCATTCCACGTTGTGAGATTTCTTCACTAACTCACAGTGTGTTACTGCCTCATTCCAGAGTCTGGACCATCCATCCAGGCTCCATCCCATTGGATACTTTAGCAGATTCCAGTGGCTATTTGGCCTTTTCCTCTTCATACGTTACACCCTCAGTAAAACTTAACTCATCAGAAAGTCAACCTTTAGGATTAGGGTAAATTCTCTCTCTGTTCCCCCTCTACCCCCTGAACAGCTATCAGTCCAACAACACCTCAACTTTAAAATTCTGTCACTTCTTTCCAAATTCCTTCAGGATCTCATCTCCTCCCTGGAGGGAATCTCCCCTCGCTCGATCACTGAATGGTCACAGCACAGGAACAGTTAAGCCCATTGGAACCACACTGACCAACTTGTATCATCTCACTCTGCTATCCTTTCCCAGTAACTCGGTAATCTTCCCCAGTTCTGATCATTGGCCAATTCTCTTTCGAATGCCCTGATTAAATCTGCCTCCATCTCATTCTCCGGCAGTGAGTTCAACATCGCGCTGTGTGACAAGTGTTCTCCTTGTATTACCATTTGTGCTTTTTATTCATGAACCCTCTCTGTCATCAAAAAACTCAAATCAGTTTAGTTAAACACAGTTTGCCCTTAGCCAATCTCTGCTGGCTTTTCTAAATCGATCCACGTTTACTGTTTCTAGAATCTTCTCCAGTTAAACTGACTGGCCTGGCATTGCTGGGTTTATCTTTACACCTTCCTTTGAACAAGGAGGTGAAGTTTGTAACTCTCTGAGTTGAAGGAAGACTGGGAGATTCTGCCCAGCACCTTCACAATTCCCACTCTCGTTCCCTCCGTCTACTCCACCTGGACCTGGTGCCTTATCAATTTTAGATGCTGTTAACCTTTTTAAAGCTCTCCCCCCCACCGCTGGGATCAGGCACTCTCTCAGTAATCTCCTCTTACACTTGGGGAAGAACTATTTCCTTGGGAAGGACAGATAGGAAATATTAATTTACTCCTTCAACCTCAATACATAAACCTCTGAGAATCACAACATCTCTTCCTACTATTTAATTATCTTATTTTTATAGACAGCTTGTGGATTTTGTGATGAGTTAGCTGTCGGTATCTTCTCATACTTTCTGTTTGTTGCTCTATTTTCTTTCTCATTTCCTCTCTGAACCTTTTTATACTCATTCTGTGCCTCAGTTTCGTTACCAAGTTGACATTTGCCTTTGTCAAGTTGATCTGACTGTCGAACTCTGTAATTATCCAGGGAAATCAGACGTTGGATTCCCCTCATGGGAATTCTGAGATCACTGGGCTCTCCTGATTCTGACCTCTTGAACGTCGTTGATTTTAATTGCCCCCCCATTAGTGGCCTGTCCGGACCTGAGGGCAAATTCCCTCCCTAAATCTCTCTACCTCTGTAACCCCCTCGGACACTTTAGGATTCTCCATAAAACTGACCTCTTGTCACCTATCCTGGTACCTCAGTCTGTGACACAGTGTTAAATGTTATCACACCATGCTGCATGGTACATTTAATCAATGACACTATATAAATTCAAGTTGTTGTTGTTGTTGTTTAGGATTGTGCAAACAGAGCTAATAACGGGAAATTCACACTGAGAGATCTCCTTGTTGTTCCAATGCAGCGAGTCCTCAAGTATCACCTCCTCCTTCAGGTAACTATTCAACTGCATTTGGCCAATTGGTTTAAAACCAGTTTGAATCCTTCTCCAGTTATAAAGGACAGGATCATTCAGGCAGGGGGGAGCGCACATTGGGGGGAGCAGACATGGGGGGGAGTGCACATGAGGGGGAGCGCGATGAGGGGGAAGATCAGGTCACTCAGATTGCTGGAAAACGACGTGATTTGTATTACATTTTGAACCATTTCCATTGGGTTACAGTCAGTCAGCGTAGTCTCGCTGTCAGAGTTCAGCATGATGCTGTGGGGAGTACATTGACTGCTCAATTTCCCATATTAGAGCAACAACAAATACCGAGGTGGTGGCAGGTGCAATAGGAATGAAAGTCTTTCTCAGTTGAAGTAAGCAGAATGTTATTGAGCATTAACAGATTTGCCCATCACACAGAGTCACAAACCCATTACACTGTGGCCATTCAGCCCATCGAGTTGATACAGATTCTCTAATCAGTTCCGTTCCTATCTTGTTGTCCATTGTGATTCAGTGGAAAACAAAAGAAACTTTGAACACATTTTGGGGAGTGGGGTAATTTGGTGAAATTTCTCTCTGATCCTATTTGGTGGTGAAGACCATTCCCGTCCTGATGTTGTAATTTCTGAATTATGTTCAGGCTTGTGGATTTTAAACAAAAAGAAAAAAAGCTGTGGTTTGCACATGTAGATTCAATCTAACAATACCAGGTTTATTGAGGAACTGCTGATGGTACAGAGTAAAAAATAAAACTAAACAGGGGACTGTGAAATGCTCCAGTGGCACTATCATCAAATCATCTACTGGCTCTTACAGCAATCATCCAACCACTCAAATATATAACAGGTAGACAATGCCAGAACCTCTGTCTTGTACAGGGTGATCTATGCTCCTGATAGAAACTAGTTGAACTCATACTGGGAGAGACAGAGTATATAAATGTTGAGAGAATGAGATGTTAGTTTTGGTAACAGATTCACTACTCCCTGGAAAAGAGTATAAATGTTCACTAAGTGAGATGTTATCACAGGTGATTGCGAAGTGAATATCTAGCATGTATTTAACCAATATTTAACCAGATGCTAACCAGTATCTAACAAGACTTTTCTGTGGTTTTGCAGGAGCTAATCAAACAAACTACTGACTGTCAGGAGAAGTCAAATTTACGACTGGCATTGGATGCAATGAAGGTGAGTGTAAGTGAAAAGCAAAGTGGATTGGGTTCTCGTTCAGTCTCTAAATGACAAACTTACACTAAAATATGAAATGTGTCCAGTTCTGGGCTCCACACTTTAGGAGGAATATCAGAGCCTTGGAGAGGATGCACTTGTCTGGATGGGTGCAGCTCCAACAACGCTCAAGAAGCTCAACATCATCCAGGACAAAGCAGCTCCGCTTGACATCGACAAACACTCCCTCCACCACCAAGGAACTGTGGCAGCCGTGTGAACTATCTACAAAATGCACTGCAGCAATTCCAGCACAGATCCTTAGACAACACCTTCCAAATCCATGACCACTTCTATCTAGAAGGATAAGGACAGCAGATACCTAGGAACACCCCTCCAATTCACTCACCATCTTGACTTGGAAATATATCACCATCCCATCACTGTTGCTGGATCAAAATCTTGGGACTTCCTCCCTCACAGCACTCTGGGTATACCTACACCTCAGGAACTGCAGAGATTCAAAAAGGCAGCTCACCACCACCTTCTCAAGGGCAATAGGAATAGGCAATAAATGCTGGCCAGCCAGCGATGCCCTTCTCAGTCTGAGCAATTAATAATAAACAGATCGTAACACAATCCCAGAAATGTGTTACAGATTGATCCCACACTCTGGTTCTCTCATTTGCGTATTTCTCTGCTAATTAATCTGATGAATTTATTGCTTCATTCTGGTTTTAGGATTTGGCACAATATGTCAATGAAGTGAAGCGAGATAATGAGTGTCTGCGAGAGATTAACCAGTTCCAGCATTGTATTGATAACTTGGTGAGTTTGGTTAATTATCTGTGTTGGAATTGAAGTTGGAGTGTTCCGCGGACAATGTGTTCTTGCTAATTGAGGCTGTCTTTCAGAATCAGCCTCTCTCAAAGTACGGGCGTCCCAAAGTGGATGGGGAAGTTCGGCTAATGACGCTGGACAGACGCACACGGCAGGATCGGTGAGTACCATCGACCACTCAACGACTCCGTCTTCCACAGCCCCAAGTATTAGAGATAAGGAGCTGGTGTCAGCATTGTAACCAGGTATCAAATCTCGGGACAAGGGGTAGGAACGAGTGTAAAATACTGACCACAACTCCCCCGCAACCCCCACCAGACAAACTCACCCCTCCCGACCACAGCAACAGCAACCCTCCCCCCTGCGATTAGAACAACTCTTCCCCTTGATGAGAACAACTTTCCCCTCTTTTTTGCAATGAAATTACCAGGGGATTTTCACAGTAACTTCATTGCAGTGTTAATGTAGGTCTCCTTGTGACTAATAAATAAACTTTAGCCTTTTCCCAGCCTCTCACCATTGAGTGAATATTCTGAAGTGTTATATTCTGTCTGTCTGCCCCATTCTCTTGGTTCTGGGAAGTGTTGATGATGAAGGGGAGCTGGGTGCCTTGTGTTCCTGGATCACAGGCGCAGCAAAAGCAATTTGAAAGGTAAATATCTGTTAGTCTTCATCACAAGGGGGTTTGGGTAGGGGAGATATTACCAGCCCCTCCTCCTCCCCCCTCTCTCCATCCCACCCCGCCCAATGTCCTCACACTGCCTCTCAACAGTCCGACTGACCCTCCGCTTCCACCCCCGTTCCAGACATTTCCACCATCATCACCATCCCCCCCCCCCTGACACCCCCCCCGACCCCACGCCACCCCCCCAGCCCCGACCCCCACTCCACCCCGACCCCCCACCCCACCCCTGACAACCATCCCACCCGAGAACCGCCCCACCTCACCCCTGAGAACTGCCCCCCCCTGACAACCACTCCACCCCCGACAACCACCCCCGACCCCCACGCCACCCACCCCAGCCCGACCCCCACCCCACCCCCGATCCCCCCCACCCCCCCACCCGAGAACTGCCCCATCCCCGACAACTACCCCACCCACGACCCCCACCCCTGACCCCCACTCCACCCTGCCCCAGACAAAATATCTGGCTGAGCAATCAAAGGTTTTAATCATTTTTAACACTTCAGTTACATCACCTCTGAATCTTTTAAAGTTTATTCATTAGCCTCAAAAACAGCTTATATTAACACTGCGATGAATTTGCTGTGAAATTCTCCTAGTCACCATGCTCGAGCTCTTGTTCAGGTCAAGCTCCTAACCAGCACATCTTTCAGAACGTGGGGGGAAACCGGAGCACCCGGAGGAAACCCACGCAGACACGGGGAGAATGTGCAGCCGCCATACAGACAGTGACCCAAGCCGGGAATCGAACCCGGGTCCCTGATGCTGTGATGCAGTTGTGCTAATCACTGCCCTGGGAGGTAACAGGACTGGCCTGTGATCTGTTCTCTCAAAGGCTAGGATCTCCTTCCTCAGTAACAGGGTTTCTGCCTCTGGCCGTAGCCAAGGTAAGAACTCAGTAAGAATTTAGCAACACTAATTATTAATCCAACCGATTTATTTGATAGTAAAAAAGCGAGCTTTCAACACTCCCATGTCTTCCTCAGGCAAGCGCAGTGTTCTGAGACCCTCAGAACACTGCACTTGCCTGAGGAAGACACAGGAGTGTTGAAAGCTCGCTTTTTTACTATCAAATAAATCGGTTGGATTAATAATTGGTGTTGCTAAATTCTTACTGAGTTCTTACCACCCCAATCCAATGCCGGCATCTTTACATCATGTAGCCAAGGTGACAGGGTTTGTCACTTGCTGCTTTCTTGAGGCTGTTTAGAATCCTAAAATCAGCAATCTCCTCCTCCTGTGATCTCAGCATGAGGACAGTGTGAGACAGCTGGAGCCCATGTGTTCTCTCTCTCTGAACAGGCACATTTTCCTCTTCGACAAGGCGGTGATTGTGTGTAAAAGGCGAGGAGATAACTACGAAATGAAGGAAATCATCGACTTGAACATTTATAAGATAACTAACAACCCAACTACAGACAAGGAAAATAAGAAGGTGAGGGTATACTTTCAAACTCCTGCTACAGACTGTCCTTTAATCACTGACTCCATCCCTTTCCCTGGGGAATATCTGAGGCTGCAGCAGGTTTCACACAATCCTCCTTCCCACTGACCCCTGAGGTGAGCTGCTGACTCCATTTCCTCCAACACATTGTCACAGCTGATTTTGCTGATGGTGATGTTCCCAAATCACCACCCCACTGGTTCTGCTGCTGAGATCTGTCCAGCGCGTTCACTCCCTCAGCACTGACCCTCTGACAGTGCGGCACTCCCTCAGCACTGACCCTCTGACAGTGCGGCACTCCCTCAGCACTGACCCTCTGACAGTGCGGCACTCCCTCAGCACTGACCCTCTGACAGTGCGGCACTCCCTCAGCACTGACCCTCTGACAGTGCGGCACTCCCTCAGCACTGACCCTCTGACAGTGCGGCACTCCCTCAGCACTGACCCTCTGACAGTGCGGCACTCCCTCAGCACTGACCCTCTGACAGTGCGGCACTCCCTCGGCACTGACCCTCTGACAGTGCGGCACTCCCTCAGCACTGACCCTCTGACAGTGCGGCACTCCCTCGGCACTGACCCTCTGACAGTGCGGCACTCCCTCGCACTGACCCTCTGACAGTGCGGCACTCCCTCAGCACTGACCCTCTGACAGTGCGGCACTCCCTCAGCACTGACCCTCTGACAGTGCGGCACTCCCTCAGCACTGACCCTCTGACAGTGCGGCACTCCCTCAGCACTGACCCTCTGACAGTGCGGCACTCCCTCAGCACTGACCCTCTGACAGTGCGGCACTCCCTCAGCACTGACCCTCTGACAGTGCGGCACTCCCTCGGCACTGACCCTCTGACAGTGCGGCACTCCCTCGGCACTGACCCTCTGACAGTGCGGCACTCCCTCAGCACTGACCCTCTGACAGTGCGGCACTCCCTCAGCACTGACCCTCTGACAGTGCGGCACTCCCTCAGCACTGACCCTCTGACAGTGCGGCACTCCCTCAGCACTGACCCTCTGACAGTGCGGCACTCCCTCGGCACTGACCCTCTGACAGTGCGGCACTCCCTCGGCACTGACCCTCTGACAGTGCGGCACTCCCTCGGCACTGACCCTCTGACAGTGCGGCACTCCCTCGGCACTGACCCTCTGACAGTGCGGCACTCCCTCGGCACTGACCCTCTGACAGTGCAGCTTTGGGAATTTCTGATTGGATTTTGGAGTGGGATGTATTGTGTGAGAGGATGTTGGAGTGAGAGGCGTGAGTCACTGAGATTCATTCTGAATTTTTGAAATGAAAGTGATATAGCTTTTACCACTCTGTCTGACATCATTTCTCTCCTTAATGTTGCAGTGGTCACATGGATTCTATCTGACTCACATGCACGGCCAAAATGGATTTGAATTCTTCTGTAAGACAAAGGAGTTGAAAAAGAAATGGCTGGAGCAGTTTGGAATGGCGTTGTGAGTATAAGGAGCCCATTACAGTGAGCTGGAGTCTCAGTGCCACCTCTTGGCAAATTACCGGCGGGTCTGGAACCTTCTTGTCCTCTTATTGGTCTCCAATGCTGAGGCAATCATTCCTGGGACCCCGTTTTTGAATTCCTGCAGTCAGGTTTCACTGTGAGATCAATCTGTTCTCACTCCATTTTAAAGTGATGGAAGGTGTTATCGACAGCGCTATCCAGCAGCACCTGCTCAGCAATAACCTGCTCAGTGACGCCCAGTTTGGGTTTCACCCAGGGTCACTCAGCTCCTGACCTCATTACAGCCTTGGTTCAAACACGGACAAAGGAGCTGAATTCCAGAGGTGAGGAGAGAGTGACAGCCCTTCACATCAAGGCTGCATTCGACCTTGTGTGGCATCAAGGAATCTATCCATACCACCCATGATACACTCTTCCTCACACATCTTCCATTGTGCCCCAGGTTCTGATCCCTGCTCCCAGCCGCTGCCCGTCAACAGCTGGCTCCAATTTCAAAACCCGGGCTTCCAGGAGCTGTAAACACTGGTATAGAACATTGAACATTACAGTGCAGTACAGGCCCTTCAGCCCTCGACGTTGCGCCGACCAGTGGAACCAATCTAACGACCCTCTAACCTAAACTATTCCAATACTATCCATGGTGTATTAGAGTCATAAAGTCATTACCCCGAAAAAGGATCAACTCACCGAGTGATTCAGTCAGTCACTTTCCATGGCTCAATCCTCAAAACCTGCAGAGTTTATTTCTTCCGAGTTCCAATCCAATTTCCTTTTGGAATCATCAATCCCCATCCGCCATCCTGATGGGCAGTGAGTTCTGACTCATTCCCATCCTCACGTCCTCCCTGGATCTTTACCCAAAACCTGCCCAAACCATTAGCCAATGGGAAGAGATGTTGCTTATTTACCTTATTTAATTCTTGTTCCCGTTTGTTGTTTCCCCACAATATTCTGTATTCCCTGGAGAACAAACCGAGTGTCTCCAACCCGAATCGTATCGAAGCATTGTGAGAAAAATATACTGACCCAATTCTGAAAAAACAGCAAGTACCACAAGTGAATATAAAAGCTGTGCATTGTACATTCAACAGTCACAAGGACCTGAGAAAAAAGGACCCTCAAGTCATTGATATTTGATTTTAAATATCTTCCAAAAGGTTTAATTTAAGGGGGTATGTTGTGGCTGGAGAGCTCAAAACACTGATATGTTCCTCCTGCTACATGTGGGAAACCAGGAACATTGCCACTGCCCAGGGCCAACATGGGTGCAGGAAGTGCCTCCAGCTGCAGCTCCTGGAAGTTCAAGTTTTCAGAGCTGGAGAGATGGCTGGAGATTTTGTGGAGCATCCGAGAGTATCGTGGATAGTCCATACAATGAGATGGTCAAACCGCAGACTCAGACTCCACAGGCAGAAAGGAAATGACTGACCACCAGGCAGAGCAAGAGAGCTCAGCAGGAATCTCTAGTGACCATTCCCCTGCAAAACAAATGTATGGCTTTGGATGGTGTTGAGGGGGGAATGACCTCTCTAGGGAAAGCAGCAGCAGGCAGACTTGTTGCACAACAGTTCATTCTGCTGTAGAGGGGAAGGGTAAAAGCGTGAGAATACAATAAAGAAGATTGAACTGGAAAGGGAATAGATAGGTGTTTCTGTGGCCACAAATGGGAATCCAGGATGGTTTGCTGCTTCCCTGGTGCTCGGGTCAAGGACGTTTCGAAGCGAGTACAGGACATTCTGAAGGGGGAAGGAGAATAGCCAGTGGTCGTGGTACACATCGGTGCAAACAAAATAGATTAAAAAAAGAGATAAAGTCCTAAAAACAGAATACAGGGGGAGCTGGGAAGCAAGCTGATAAAGTTGGACCTTAAAGATAGTGTCCACGTGGCAGTCGGAATAGAAACAGCAGGATACAGAGGATGAATATGTGGCTTAAAAGATGGTGTGAGGGGGAGGGTTTTGGATTTCTGGGACATTGGGACTGGTTCTGGGGGAGGTGGGATCTGTATAAACTAGGTGGATTGTACTGGGGTTGCACCCCCTTGGGGTGGTATGTGCTAGAGTAGTTGGGGAGGGTTTAAACACATACGGGCGGGGGGGGAGGGGTGGTGTCAGGGTTTGAGATAAGGGGTAAACCTTTTAGAACTGAGGTGAGGAGAAATTTCTTCAAGAGGGTGGTGAATGTGTGGAATTCACTCCCACAGACAGTAGTTGAGGTCAAAATATTGTCTGATTTCAAGAAGAAATTAGTTATAGCTCTTGGGGCTAAAGGGATCGAGGGATACGGGGGGAAGGGGGATCAGGGTATTGAATTTGATGATCAGCCATGATCAGAATGAATGGTGGAGCAGGCTCGAAGGGCCCAATGGCCTCCTCCTGCTCCTAGTTTCTAATCTTCAATGAATATATTGAGGAATCAGCTGGAGAGCAGACCGTTTTAGACTGGGCATTACATAATGAGAAAAGAATAATTAGCAGTCTAGATGTGTGAGATCCCTTAGCAATGAATAACCATAACATGATAGAATTCTTCACCAAGATGGATAGTGATGCAGTTGATTCTGAGATGAGGGTCTTGGATCTTCAAGGAAACTGCAATGGACTGAGACACAGATTGGGATAGAACATAGAACATAGAACAATACAGCACAGAACAGGCCCTTCGGCCTTCGATGTTGTGCCGACCAAAATAAAAAGCAATGCCCCTCCTAACTAAACCATTCCCTTCTCTTCCATATACTTATCAACTAACCTCTTAAACGCCACCAAACTTGGCGCATCTACAACAGCTGCAGGCAGGGCATTCCACTCCCTAATCACTCTTTGAGTAAAGAACCTACCTCTGATATCCGTCCTATAACTATCACCCTTAATTTAAAGCTGTGTCCCCTCGTGCTAGCTTTCTCCATCCTAGGAAAAAGGCTATCACTGTCCACCCTATCTAAACCTCTAATCATCTTATATGCTTCAATAAGATCCCCTCTTAGCCGCCTCCTTTCTAACGAAAACAACCTCAAATCCTTCAACCTCTCTTCATAGGACCTGCCCTCCATACCAGGCAACATCCTGGTAAACCTCCTCTGTACCCTCTCCAATGCCTCCACATCTTTCTTATAATGTGGCGACCAGAACTGCACACAATACTCCAAGTGCGGCCGCACTAGAGTTTTGTACAGCTGCAACATGATGCTGTGGCTCCTAAATTCAATCCCCCTACCAATAAAAGCTAAGACTCCATAAGCCTTCTTAACAACTTTATCCACTTGACTGCCTACTTTCAGGGATCTATTGACACATACACCAAGATCCTTCTGTTCCTCAACACTATTAAGAGCCCTACCATTAGCCCTATACTCTACACATTTATTGTTCCTGCCAAAGTGCATTACCTCACACTTTTCCACATTAAACTCCATTTGCCACCTCTCGGCCCAGCTCTGCAACTTGTCCAAGTCACTCTGTAAACTAAAACACCCCTCTTCACTATCTACCACACCACCAACTTTAGTATAGAACATAGAACATTACAGCACAGAACAGGCCCTTCGGCCTTCGATGTTGTGCCGACCAAAATAAAAAGCAATGCCCCTCCAAACTAACCATTCCCTTCTCTTCCATATACTTATCAATTAACCTCTTAAACGCCACCAAACTTGGCGCATCTGCAACAGCTGCAGGCAGGGCATTCCACTCCCTAATCACTCTTTGAGTAAAGAACCTAAGTATCATCTGCAAATTTACTGATCCATCCCTCAATACCCTCATCCAGATCATTTATAAAAATTACAAACAGCAGGGGCCCCAAAACAGACCCCTGAGGCACATCACTCGTCACCGAACTCCACGATGAATATCTCCCATCAACCACCACCCTCTGTCTTCTATCTGCCAGCCAATTTCTAATCCAATTAGCTAAATCACCCTCTATTCCACACATCTGCATTTTCTGTAGAAGTCTTCCATGGGCCACCTTATCAAAAGCCTTACTAAAGTCCATATATACTACATCAACCGCCTTACCCCCATCCACCTCTCTGGTCACTTTCTCAAAAAACTCAATGAGGTTAGTAAGGCATGACCTACCCTTCACGAAACCATGCTGACTATCCCCAATCAATTCATTTCTCTCTAAATAACTATAAATCCTATCCCTAATAATTCTCTCCAATACCTTGCCCACCACAGAAGTAAGACTCACTGGCCTATAATTCCCAGGAAGGTCTCTCTTCCCCTTCTTAAACAATGGGACCACATTCGCCATCCTCCAGTCCTCCGGAACCACACCCGTAACCAACGAGGACCTGAAGATCAGAGCCAGAGGCTCTGCAATCTCCTCTCTTGCCTCCCAGAGAATCCTAGGGTAAATCCCGTCCGGCCCAGGGGACTTATCCAACTTCAAACCCTCGAGAATTTCTAACACATCCTCCCTATCTACTACAATACTTCCCAATTTGCAACCCTGTACCTCAGTGCTCTCCATAGCTACATTTCCAGCACTCTGCGTGAATACCGAAGAGAAATATTTATTCAGTGCCTCACCAATCTCTTCAGGCTCCACGCACAACTTCCCACTGCTGTCTATGACTGGCCCTAATCTTGCCCTAACCAATCTTCTATTCTTAACATATCGAAAGAAAGCTTTAGGATTCTCCTTAATCCTATCAGCCAACATCTTCTCGTGTCCCCTCTTAGCTCTCCTCAATTCACTTTTTACCTCCTTCCTAGCTAATCTATAGCTATCCATTGCACTACCTGAGCCTTCAAGCCTCATCCTGACATAAGCCTCCTTTTTCTTCTTAACCAGCAAATCAACTCTTTTCGTACACCAAGGCTCTCTTACTCGTCCATTTCCTCCCTGCCTGACAGGGACATACTTATCAAGGACTCTCAGCATAGAGAGATTGAGGAATGTTGTTTAAAGGGGATGATGGTGGATGGCAAACATTCAAAGAGTGTATGTGTGAACTGCAGCAATGGTTCATTCTATTTTCACATCGCTGTTTGTTGGGATCTTGCTGTGCACTAAGTGAGTGCAGTGGGATCTGCCGGCACGCTGTTTTCTGAAGTTCCCCACTCTATTAAACTTGTGTTTCTCTCTCTCGCTCTGACAGATCCAACATCCGACCTGAGAATGCCAACAGCAACAACCATGCTTTCACCATGTACAGCTTTGATCGCATCACCTACTGCCTGGCATGCAGGATGTTACTGAGGTGAGCTGCCAAGGGGTGGGCGGACATTCATGCACCAAGCTGCATTTGTATTGGCGTCTTCCTGTCTGCAATTTCACCCAGTTAATTTCAAACTAGACGCGGGTAAAGGGCCAGTTAGAATGAAACATTAACCCTTTCCCGTCACCAGGAACAGCACAGCAGATTCACTAATAGACACACAGAGTTAGAGCAGCAGCAAGGCCAGAGAGCAGGGGGCGTTTGGGATTAAGGAGCAATGGGGATATTGGGATTATTAAGCGGGGGATAGATTTTGGGAGGAAGGGGCGGGGGGGATTTTGGGAGGAAGGGGCGGGGGGGGATTTTGGGAGGAAGGGGCGGGGGGGATTTTGGGAGGAAGGGGCAGGGGGGGTATTTTGGGAGGAAGGGCAGGGGGGGTATTTTGGGAGGAAGGGGCAGGGGGGATTTTGGGAGGAAGGGGCGGGGGGGATTTTGGGAGGAAGGGTATTTTGGGAGAAGGGGCGGGGGGTATTTTGGGAGGAAGGGGCAGAGGGGGTATTTTGGAGGAAGGGGCAGGGGGGTATTTTGGGAGGAAGGGGCAGGGGGGTATTTTGGGAGGAAGGGGCAGGGTGGGGAGGGGGGGGGGGGGGGGTATTTTGGGAGGAAGGGGCAGGGGGGGATTTGGAGGAAGGGGCAGGGGGGTATTTTTGGGAGGGAAAGGGCGGGGGGGGGTAATTTTGGGAGGAAGGGGCGGGGGGGGTATTTTGGGAGGAAGGGGCAGGGGGGTATTTGGAGGAAGGGCGGGAGGGTATTTTGGGAGGAAGGGGCCGGGGGGTATTTTGGAGGAAGGGGCGGAGGGGGGTATTTTGGGAGGAAGGGGCGGGGGGTATTTGGGGGAAGGGGCGGGGGGGGATTTTGGGAGGAAGGGGCGGGGGGGAATTTGGGAGGAAGGGGCGGGGGGGATTTTGGGAGGAAGGGGCGGGGGGGGATTTTGGGAGGAAGAAGCGAGTTGTTGTTGTAAAGTTGCTGTTGCAAGATATGATTGTTGTTTGCATTCTTTCCTCAGGGGGATATTTTTCCAGGGATATCTGTGTCCCAAGTGCGGAGCAGGAGCTCACAAGGAATGTTTAGGGCGAATCGGTACTTGTGGCAAGATCACAACAGGTAAAAAAAACCTGAATGAACTTCATCAACAATTCACTGCAATCTGACTGGGAAAGCCAAATCTCCAAGTATATTCACCAATAATCTACTCAACATCAGCTTGTTTTAACCAGTTAGACAATTCCTTCAATCCCTGACTGTTGAGGGAGGGAAGGGAGGAGATACCGGGGTCACTGACTAATTCTCAAACCCTCTCTGACCACAGACAAGATCGTAAAGGAATCTCACAACACCAGGTTAAAGTCCAACAGGTTTATTCGGTCGCACACACCACTAGCTTTCGGAGCACTGTCCCTTCATCAGGTGAGTGGGAGTTGTGTTCACAAACAGGGTACATACAGACACAAACTCAAATTACAGAATAATGGTTGGAATGCAAGTCTTTACAGCTAATCAAGTCTTAAAGGTACAGACAATGTGAGTGGAGAGAGGGTTAAGCACAGGTTAAAGAGATGTGTATTGTCTTCAGACAGGGCAGTTAGTGAGATTTTACAAACCCAGGCAAGTCGTGGGGGTTACAGATAGTGTGAGATGAACCCAAGATCCCTGTTAAGACTGTCCTCATGTGTGCGGAACTTGGCTATCAGTCTCTGCTCAGCAACTCTACACTGCCATGTGTCGTGAAGGCCACCTTGGAGAACATTTACCCGAAGATCAGAGGTCGAATGCAGTGAACGCTGAAGTCTTTGCCAACGGGAAGAGAACAGGACACTCCTGCCTGATGATTGTCGAGCAGTGTTTATTCATCCGTTGTCGTAGCATCTGCACGGCCTCCCCAATGTACCATGCTTCAGGACATCCTTTCCTGCAGCAGGAATCCTGTATCAGATAGACAATGTTGGCCGAGTTGCAAGAGTATGTTCCATGTACCTGGTGGGTGGTGTTCTCATGTGAGAAGATGACATGCATGTCTTGCAGAGGTTGCTGTGTCAGGGTTGTGAGGTAATGTGGTCACTGTTCTCCTGAAAACTGGGTGGTTTGTTGTGGACAATGGTCTGTTTGAGGTTGTGCGGTTGTCTGAAGGCAAGAAGTGGGGTGTGGGGATGGCCTTGGTCGTTTTCAATGATATGTTGAAGGTTCTGGAGAAGATGTCGTAGCTTCTCTGCTTCAGGGAAGTACTGTATGACAAAGGGTACTCTATCCGCTGGGTCCCATGTTTATCTTCTGAAGAGGGTTGGTGCGGTTTTTCGCTGTGGCACATCGGAACTGTCAGTGAATGAGTCAAGCACCGTATCCTGTTCTCATGAGGGCATCTTTCAGCCCTCCTCATCTGAACAGATCCTGTGTTTACGGAGGGCTTGTCCATAGGGAATGGCTTCTTTAACGTGTCTAGGGTGGAAGCTGAAGAAGTGGAGCATTGTGAGGTTGTCTGTCGGCTTGTGGTACAGTGAGGTGCTGAGGTGACCGTCCTTGATGGAGATGTGTGTGTCCAAGAATGTAACCGATTCCGGAGAATAGTCCATGGTGAGTCTGATGGTGGGATGGAACTTGTTGATGTCATCATACAGTTGTTTTAGTGATTGTTCACTGAGTTCAAAGGAAGAAAATGGCACTGATGTATCTCATTTATAGCATCAGTTGAAGGTCCTGTGTGGTGAAGAACAAGATTTCTGTACCTTTAAGACTTGATTAGCTGTAAAGATTCGCATTACTAATCAGTATTTTGTAATTGTAAATTGTTTGTGTCTTTATATGCCCTGTTTGTGAACAGAACTCCCACCCACCTGACGAAGGAGCAGTGCTCTGAAAGCTAGTGGCTTTTGCTACCAAATAAACCTGTTGGACTTTAACCTTGTGTTGTGAGACTTCTTACTGTGTTTGTTCCAGTCCAACACTAGCATCTCCACATCACAAGCAAAATGCCAGAGGATTGGAGCGTTGCTAACATTGTCCCATTGTTAAAAGAGGGAGGTCAGGTTAGACTGGGAAACGATCAATGAATCAGTCCAACCTCAGTGCAGGAGGAGATTCTAGAAAACATTTATACAAAGAACTAAGAACAAAACAGCACGGGAAACAGGCCCCTCGGCCCAACGAGCCCGCGCCGCCACCCCGATGTTCCCACCTCTACCCGTGATCCCTGCCCATGTTTATGGATTTATGGATTAAAAACCAAATTTGAGACAATTTAGGGAGAATTTGTTTTGCCAATTAGCTTAAGAGCACATCTTTGGGATGTGGGAGGAAACCGGAGCACCCGGAGAAAACCCACGCAAGCACGGGGAGAATGTGCAAACTCCCACAGACACAGGCCCAAATTCAGGTATTTGCACAGCACAGCGATAGTTACTGAAGTGTCGTGTTGCCCATCAGATGGTCCAGGTCAAGCGTACACTAACAACGTGAAGCAGTAGGATACTCTCGAAAAAAATCCAAGAGCAGCCCTCTCACAACCATTGTGTGTATGCCCCTCGTTAGACAACAAGGTGGACCAAGTCACGGTTTAGAATGTACGAACAGGGAGATTATGTTGGAGTTGTACAAAACACTGTTTGGGTCACAGTTGGAGCGCTGTGAGTAGTTCCATGCTATCGGAAGGATGTTACTGCACTGGAGGGGGTGCACTGGGGAGGAGGGAGATTCACCAGGATGCTGCCTGGGATGGAGGGTCTGAGCTATGAGGACAGATTGGATAGGCTGGGATGTTTTGCTTGGAACAGTGAGGTTGAGATGGAACCTGTCAGAGGTCGGTGAGATTGTAAGGAGCGTAGATAGGGAGCCTTTGATTCCATTAGAGGAGAGGGGGCAGGGATTTCAGTCCAAGATAGAATGCTGAGAGGGGATTTGAGAAAAAGCTTTTTCACTCAGAGGGACATGGAGTCTGGAACACTCTGTCTGAAAAGCTGGTTGAGCCAGAAACACTCATATCATTGAAGAATATTGAGATATTCACTTCCTCTGCCATAACCTCTAGGGCTATGAGCCAAGCATTGGAAATGGGACTGCTGTAGTCAGATCTTTGTTGACCGGCATGGTCAGAATGGGCCGAAAGGCCTCCTTCTGTACGTATGGATCAATAATGTCCGACTGCCCATAGCCCGTATCAATCCCCAAACTAATCCCACTGCCCCGCTCCCTCCCCATAGCCCCATATCAATCCCAAACTAATCCCTGTGCCCTGCTCTGTCAGAATTTAGCAACACTAATTTTAAATCCAACCGATTTACTTGATAGTAAATCTGCGAGCTTTCAACACTCTGTGTCTTTGTCAGGCAAATGCTCTGTCCCCACAGCTATGTATCAATCCCCAAATTACTCCCACTGCCCTGCTTCTCTCCATAGCCCTTTATCAATCCTGAATTAATCCCACTGCCCCGCACTCTCTCCGTATCCCTGTATCATCCCAAACTAATCTCTCTGCTCTATTCTCTTCCCACAACCCTCTATCAATCCCTAAACTATTTCCTTTGCCCCATTCCCTCTAATCTCAGTGGCTATTTTCAATTAAACCTCCTATCAAGTGTTTTATTTCCATGGTCACAGACTGTGTTCCCACCACGGGAACAGTATGTTGTATCGATCCCACTCTGTCTCTGTGACCATTCTCTGAGAATCCCGTACACTGCCCCTGTCTCTAACTGTGGGTAACCTGTTTGACGTATTATTTATAACTTCCCCGTTTATTTCACATTGCTCTTTTACAAAGCTCCAAATGCCTTCGGGGAGTCTGAACATTGTGAAGCTCAGGTTGTGATGATGTTAAGCGATGTAGCAATCTCTGCTGATGGTTTTCACTCTGGGAAATGTGAAATAGGGTGGATTAGATTTCATGTGTTTGTCTGCAGTAAAATCCATTCTTTTCAAATTGGTTCCAGCCTTTGCATTGCTGTATTGAAGATTTAAATGGACAGTGTGTCTCACACAAACTAACACGACCTCGGGAATTTCCAGACTGAGAGCACAGTCTGATCCCATGGCAGCACAGTCACTTCCTGCTGTGTGGGAATGAGAGGAGGATCTACACTCGAATGGGCCAATCAAACGGTTCCTTTGGCCTGATTGCCGTGCCAGGCTGTGGGTATAGAATTCACTCACACAATATTTGCACAGAGCTGCCTGTGACTGAGGCAACAACTCACTGCCTTAGGCTGCACAACTTCACTAATAGCAATGTTTAATCTTGTTCCAGATTCCAGCAGAGTGAATCAGGGGGTAAGTGTTACTGTACCTTCCTCACATGTCTGAGGTCGTGTGTGTGTGTGTGTGTATTTGTGTGCGATTATGCACGTGTGTGTGTGTGTCTGTGTATGATTGAGAGTGTGTGTGTGTCTTGTGTGTGTGATTATGAATGTATGTGTGTATTTGTATGTGATTATGCGTGTATGTGTGTGTGTGTGAGAGAGAGAGAGAGATTCCTGGGACTGATATATGAGGGCAAACTAAGTCAGTTAGAACTGTATTCACTGAATTCTCATAGAGACTTGTAAAACTCTAACAGGACTGGACAGGGTAGATTGTAGGGAGGATGTTCCCGATAGCCGGGGAGTTCAGGACCAGGGGATCACAGTCTGAGGATTCAGAGTAGATCATTTAGGAAGGAGAAGAGAAATTTCTTCATCCAGAGGGTGGGGAATGTGTGGAATTCACTCCCACAGAAAGTAGTTGAGGTCAAAACAATGTCTGAATTCAAGAGGAAATTAGATATAGCTCTTGGGGCTAAAGGGATCGAGGGATTTGGGGGGACGGAGGAATCGGGATATTGAATTGGACGATCAGCCATGATCAAAATGAATGTTGGAGCAGGCTCAAAGGGCCGAATGGCCTCCTCCTGCTTTTAGTTCCAGAAAACAATAGAAGGAGATGGATTTGGGCAAAAAGGTTGTGGGGGAGAAAGAGGCTTGTATCGAGCAGACACACCTGCACAGAGCAGTGGGGCCGAATGGCCTGTTTCTGTACTGTACACTCACTCTATTACTCTGTCTCCTTTCTGTTTCCCACTGCAGAGATGCTTCAATGGATACAAAAAACAGAGCGGACACTCGGACCCAGGTGAGATCATCATTCCAAAAGATCAACTGCCAATCACTCACTGTGTTTCATATTGTTCCTCATGTGGCACCGAGGGAGTGCCGCACTGTCAGAGGGTCAGTGCTGAGGGAGTGCCGCACTGTCAGAGGGTCAGTGCTGAGGGAGTGCCGCACTGTCAGAGGGTCAGTGCTGAGGGAGTGCCGCACTGTCAGAGGGTCAGCGCTGAGGGAGTGCCGCACTGTCAGAGGGTCAGTGCTGAGGGAGTGCCGCACTGTCAGAGGGTCAGTGCTGAGGGAGTGCCGCACTGTCAGAGGGTCAGTGCTGAGGGAGTGCCGCACTGTCAGAGGGTCAGGGCTGAGGGAGTGCCGCACTGTCAGAGGGTCAGTGCTGAGGGAGTGCCGCACTGTCAGAGGGTCAGTGCTGAGGGAGTGCCGCACTGTCAGAGGGTCAGTGCTGAGGGAGTGCGGCACTGTCAGAGGGTCAGTGCTGAGGGAGCGCCGCACTGTCAGAGGGTCAGTGCTGAGGGAGCACCAGTGACATAAATGGTGAGGGAGGCCTGGTAGTCCCAAGGCATGAAGATATTTGCCCTCATTCAGAAGGGGAGCTTCAGAAAGGGGATATCTGCCCTTTTTCCCATCAGAGATCCACCACATCAATATTCGCATTAACCCACCTGAGCTGCCAATCACCCATCAAACTCAAAATCCAGGCTTGGTAGGGTAAGATAGAGAGCAGTTTGCAATGATATAGTATCTTTAACACCTCAAAGGCTGAATGGCCTCCTCCTGCTCTTATGTTTAACAAGCTAAAACACACCAATGTGATTCACAGAGAATTCCTCCAAACCACAACACCAATGTAATTGGAGAGGTGACAAAACTTTTTGGTCAAAGACAAAATTTGAGGAACATCTTAAAATGGGAGAAGGGGAATAGATTTTGGAGGGAATTCCAGAACTTATTTCCCTGGAAGCTGCGGATTTGTTTGTCAGTTTGGAAGTGAATAAGGAATGACTTTCACATGTCCTCTCACAACACTGGCCCTAACCATTAGCTGAACGGTCATGCTAATTTCACTTGTTGACACTTGTGGTTTTCTTGAGTCACTGAGAGTTTACTCACAGTCAAACATTGCATTGGACAGTTTGGGCTCGGGGGATTACATCTCTCTTCCCATCCATCTTTACATCTCTCTTTTTCAAACATGTTTTGATTGAAAGAACAAAAAAGAAAGGCTTTGTTTTTCTGAACATCAAGATTGGGTCCGATGTGAGAGATGGAACACAGGAAAGGAGCAGGCTATTCAGCCCCTCCAGCCTATCCCACCATGGTTGACTTTGTCCCATATCCCTTCATTCTTTTGGCCATCACCAATCATCAGGCTCAGGTTTCAATCAGCAATCAGTGTCCAATCACATTCTGATTTCTCCAAGAGAGTCCCAAACCGTTCTCACCCTTTGTGCATAGCTGCCAATGAGTGTTACTCCCGAGACATCTGACCCCAGTTCATAGGCTATCCTTCTGCCATTCTCCAACCAATGGGAACAGTTTATTTTTAACAAACTCATCTGTTCCCCTGAATATCTTTGAAATTTCAATCACCCCTCCCTGAACCTTCCAAATTCCAGCCAGTATAATCTCACTTTGTAATCCATGTGTCCAGCTATCAGTTTGGTAAAACATGTCCTGCCCTTCCCGTTAAGCCAGGATATCCACCCAAAAGTATGGCACTAAAACCCTTCACCAGACTCCAACTGTGGAGTTAACCAGAGCTTTCTGTAACTGAAATTCCCTGACCCCCCAACACCCCCTGACATTCCGCACACCCCTCCCACATCCCCAATCTCTTTGGACCTCCACTGTTTCATCTGAAAGATGTGCTGATTGGGTGCATTGATCCAAATAGGAATCGGAATATGGTGACTGGGGGGAATTTCACAGCATCTCCATTGCAGTGTTAATGTAAGCCTGTGACTAATAAAAATGCTTTACATAATTATATATAAGAGAATGTAATTATACCCTGTTTAGGTGTAAAAGGAATGATTTTACGTTTCCCCACATTCTCCTTTCACACAACCTGTCACTAACTCTGTAATGACACGCCCCACTGTTTACCATCCCGTCTGCCTTTATATCCCCAGTGAAGTTCAAATTAAATTGCAGCTCCAGAATGGATAAGGAATGTTCCTGAGCAAGTTAGAATCTGTCCAAACATTTAGGCAAGGATCAAAGTGCTGGTAGATACACGCTGAGATATTCCGGCTCAATGCTCCTGGCCTCTCCTTGCATCTGACATCAGCCCCAGATTTTTCTAAAAGCTTCATCTGTTCTGTTCTGATTGATGTCATTCATTTTTAGGAATTAACTTGTCTCAGTTTGTTGTTATTGATGCAGTTGCTGATTTGAAATTGACCTCATTCAGATTCTATGAACATGCTGCTCCCTGTTTAATATTTAATCCGATTTGTGTGTGACCATTTCCTTTCTCATCAAATCTCTCGCACATTAATCCAGTTACAATTTGTTATTGGTCACACTTACTCTTTATGATTGGTTCGATGCCTGATGTGTAATTTTAATATCGGAATGGTTGAGATTTTCTGAATCCAGAGCTGCTTCTGTGTTTGACCCAGTTGCTGTTTTGAGGTACTCAGAGTGTAAGAACTCCCAGATAGAGGATTAGCTCTGGGGGATGAATGGGGGTCACAGAGACAGAGAGGGAATGTTTAAAAGCTTGAATGTGTAACTTAGTTACATCATTTTCTGTAGCTTGGCAGGGATGTGGGAACTAGGAGGTAATACTAGAGAGGAATATCAAGATGCAGAGAGTATCAGGAGAGACAGATAATCCTGGGATCAGAATTAGTAGGATTTCAGGTGGGTTCACCACAAGGAAGAAAGGAATAAAGTTTAATTTGGGGTTACTGAAAAGAAGTTACAGGCAGTAAGGAGGTTCATTTAAACACCGCGGGGTAAATTTCCCCAAAATGTGGCAAAGTGTCAGGTTCAGCCTGAAAACCAGTGTGTTTATTACAGGTGGATAATACAACAGAGAAACAGGCTGAATATCCAAGATTCAGAGGGCAGGTGAAGAGGGAAAGAGAAAAACAAAATGAGAACATGAAAGGACACTGGCAGCTAAGATCAGAGGGAACCCCAAAGTCTCCTAAAGGCACAACAATTTTTCCGACTGGAAGCCTGTCACTAGTGGAGTGCCACAGGGCTCAGTACTAGGTCCTCTTCTATTTGTGGTCTACATAAACGACTTGGAAGAGGGGGTAGGTGGTGAGATCAGCAAATTTGCTGATGACACTAAGATGCTTGGATTGGCGGGTACAGAGGGGCAGTGCCAGGCAATACAACAGGACATAGACAGGTTGGTAGACTGGGCAGATAGATGGCAAATGGAATTTAATCCGGATAAATGCGAGGTGATGCATTTTGGCCGGAAAAATGTAGAAGAGAGTTATAGGATAAAAGGTAAAACTATACGGAGCATAGAGATGCAGAGAGACTTGGGGGTGCAGGTTCACAAGTCTCTGAAGGTGTCTTAACAGGTGGAGAAGGTGATAAAGAAAGCGTATAGTATGTTAGCTTTCATAGAAAAGGGTATAGAATACAAGAGTAGGAGTTTGATGTTGCAGTTGTATAGAACGTTGGTTAGGCCTCACTTGGAATACTGCGTCCAGTTCTGGTCGCCGTACTATCGAAGGATGTGGAGTCCTTGGAGAGAGTGCAGAGGAGGTTTACCAGGATGCTGCCTGGTATGGAAGGACTGTCTTATGAGGAACGATTAGATAGACTGGGGTTGTTTTCCCTTGAAAGATGTCGGCTTAGAGGGGATCTCATAGAGGTGTATAAGATTATAAGGGGTATAGGTAGAGTAAATGGAGGTAAACTTTTTCCACCTTTAGAAATGGATAGGACGAGGGGTCATGGCCATAGGGTGAGGGGGGCTATGTATAGAACGAATATTAGAGGGCAGTTTTTCACACAAAGGGTAGTGGGGGTGTGGAATGCACTGCTGAGTAAGGTGGTGGGAGCAGGCACGCTAGGGCTGTTTAAGGGTCTCTTGGACAGCCATATGAGCGGTATGCAGATAGAGGGATATAGTAGGACTGTTTAACTATGGCTTTTTTTTCCACAGGTAATTCGGTCTATACTTGACCAACAAGGAGCATGCATTCGGCAGGTGGTGCGAGGACAGCTCTTGGATGTTGATTCATGGGTTGCTTGGTGCTTCATGTCGTAAATGAGTGCTTTATCTGGACCATCTGAAGGGCACCATGACAGCTCAGTGACTATCGATGTAGCTGTGCAGACACTTGGAATTGGGCCGGTGTCTGCGGGAGTTTGCGCGTTCTCCCCGTGGTTGCGTGGGTTTTCTCTGGGCGCTCTGGTTTCCTCCCACATCCCAAAAATTCGCTCTTAGGCTGATTGGGAAACAAATTGACCCTATATTGAGATTCTTCCATATTAGGAATAACCTAAAATTAGAATAGGATAATGGAATTGTTACTATATAGTTATGACGGCGGCGCAGGCTCGTTGGGCCAAAGGGCCTGTTTCCCGTGCTGTGTTGCTCTAATAAAATAAAACAATAGTAAAGAGGCTGTAAAAGGAGGAAAGGGTTGATGAGGGACTTGGAAAGGGGATGTCACTTGGAGACAGGAGACAGAAGTGGAATATCGAAAGGATACTTTTGCATTTGTCTTCACAAAGGAGATAGATAGTTCCCAGAACCTGGTGAACAATATAGAATTCAGATACCTGAAGGGTTTAAAATTGATGAGGAGCAGTTATTGGATAGGTTAACTCTATATATACCCATTTCAGAGACTTGGGTAGAGCAGGGACAGGAATGGATGTTGCAGGTTCCGGGGTACAAATGCTTTAGTCGGAGTAGAGAAGGGGGTAGAAGGGGGGGAGGAGTGGCGTTACTGGTCCAAGACTGTATCACGGTGATCGAAAAGAAGTTTGATGAGGACTTGTCTGTTGAGGTAGTATGGGCTGAGATTAGAAACAGGAGAGGAGAGGTCACCCTGTTGGGAGTCTTTTACAGACCTCCTAATAGTTCTAGAGAGGTTGAGGAAGGATTGCGAAGTCAATTCTGATTAGGAGTGAAAGTAGTAGGGTAATTGTGATGGGGGACTTTAACTTTGCTAATATTGATTGGAATAGCTATAGCTCTAGCTCGTTAGAGGGGTCAGTTGTCGTACAGAGTGTGCAGGAAGGTTTTTTGACTCAGTATGTAGATAGGCCAACTAGAGGTGAGGCTACATTGGATTTGGTGCTGGGCAATGAGCCAGACCATGTGTTAGGCTTGGAAGTTAGTGAACATTTTGGTGATAGTGACCACAATTCGGTTACGTTCACCTTAGTGATGGACAGGGATAGGCATGAAGCTGGGGGCTGTAGTTATAGCTGGGGGAAGGGTAATTATGAGGCCACCAGGAGAGAATTAGGGTGCGTAGATTGGACTAGGGAACTACAGGGACTGGGTACATCTGGAATGTGGTGCTTATTCAAGGAGCAGCTGCTGACAGTCCTTGATAAGTATGTCCCTGTCAGGCAGGGAGGAAATGGACGAGTAAGAGAGCCTTGGTGTACGAAAAAAGTTGATTTGCTGGTTAAGAAGAAAAAGGAGGCTTATGTCAGGATGAGGCTTGAAGGCTCAGGTAGTGCAATGGATAGCTATAGATTAGCTAGGAAGGAGGTAAAAAGTGAATTGAGGAGAGCTAAGAGGGGACACGAGAAGATGTTGGCTGATAGGATTAAGGAGAATCCTAAAGCTTTCTTTCGATATGTTAAGAATAGAAGATTGGTTAGGGCAAGATTAGGGCCAGTCATAGACAGCAGTGGGAAGTTGTGCGTGGAGCCTGAAGAGATTGGCGAGGCACTGAATAAATATTTCTCTTCGGTATTCACGCAGAGTGCTGGAAATGTAGCTGTGGAGAGCACTGAGGTACAGGGTTGCAAATTGGGGAGTATTGTAGTAGATAGGGAGGATGTGTTAGAAATTCTCGAGGGTTTGAAGTTGGATAAGTCCCCTGGGCCGGACGGGATTTACCCTAGGATTCTCTGGGAGGCAAGAGAGGAGATTGCAGAGCCTCTGGCTCTGATCTTCAGGTCCTCGTTGGTTACGGGTGTGGTTCCGGAGGACTGGAGGATGGCGAATGTGGTCCCATTGTTTAAGAAGGGGAAGAGAGACCTTCCTGGGAATTATAGGCCAGTGAGTCTTACTTCTGTGGTGGGCAAGGTATTGGAGAGAATTATTAGGGATAGGATTTATAGTTATTTAGAGAGAAATGAATTGATTGGGGATAGTCAGCATGGTTTTGTGAAGGGTAGGTCATGCCTTACTAACCTCATTGAGTTTTTTGAGAAAGTGACCAAAGAGGTGGATGGGGGTAAGGCGGTTGATGTAGTATATATGGACTTTAGTAAGGCGTTTGATAAGGTGGCCCATGGAAGACTTCTACAGAAAATGCAGATGTGTGGAATAGAGGGTGATTTAGCTAATTGGATTAGGAATTGGCTGGCAGATAGAAGACAGAGGGTGGTGGTTGATGGGAGATATTCATCGTGGAGTTCGGTGACAAGTGGTGTGCCTCAGGGGTCTGTTTTGGGGCCCCTGCTGTTTGTAATTTTTATAAATGATCTGGATGAGGGTATTGAGGGATGATCAGTAAATTTGCAGATGATACTAAAGTTGGTGGTGTGGTAGATAGTGAAGAGGGGTGTTTTAGTTTACAGAGTGACTTGGACAAGTTGCAGAGCTGGGCCGAGAGGTGGCAAATGGAGTTTAATGTGGAAAAGTGTGAGGTAATGCACTTTGGCAGGAACAATAAATGTGTAGAGTATAGGGCTAATGGTAGGGCTCTTAATAGTGTTGAGGAACAGAAGGATCTTGGTGTATGTGTCAATAGATCCCTGAAAGTAGGCAGTCAAGTGGATAAAGTTGTTAAGAAGGCTTATGGAGTCTTAGCTTTTATTGGTAGGGGGATTGAATTTAGGAGCCGCAGCATCATGTTGCAGCTGTACAAAACTCTAGTGCGGCCGCACTTGGAGTATTGTGTGCAGTTCTGGTCGCCACATTATAAGAAAGATGTGGAGGCATTGGAGAGGGTACAGAGGAGGTTTACTAGGATGTTGCCTGGTATGGAGGGCAGGTCCTATGAAGAGAGGTTGAAGGATTTGAGGTTGTTTTCGTTAGAAAGGAGGCGGCTAAGGGGGGATCTTATTGAAACATATAAGATAATTAGAGGTTTGGATAGGGTGGACAGTGATAGCCTTTTTCCTAGGATGGAAAAAGCTAGCACGAGGGGACACAACTTTAAATTAAGGGGTATGAGTTATAGGACGGATATCAGAGGTAGGTTCTTTACTCAAAGATTGATTAGGGAGTGGAATGCCCTGCCTGCAGCTGTTGTAGATGCGCCAAGTTTGGTGGCGTTTACGAGGTTAGTTGATAAGTATATGGAAGAGAAGGGAATGGTTTAGTTAGGAGGGGCATTGCTTTTTATTTTGGTCGGCACAACATCGAAGGCCGAAGGGCCTGTTCTGTGCTGTATTGTTCTATGTTCTATGTATATTAAAATCTATCAGCCCACACAAGGTGCATCCAAGGATACTGAAGGAAGTGAAAGGAGGAATTGCAGAGGCACTGGGAATTATCTTCAAATTTTCCTTAGATTCAGGGGTGGTGTCAGAGGACTGGAGAATTGATTATATTGCCTCTTTTCTAAAATAAAAGTGTAACCACAAACACAGTAATTAGAGGCAAGTCTGTTTAATGTCAATGCAGAGAAAATCGCTGGAAACAATAATGAGAAAATGAATGGCCACTTGGGAAAATACCGGTTCGTTAAATAAGTCATCCTGGATTTCTAAAGGAAAAATCATGGTTAATTAACTTGCAGGAGTTTTGTGGCAACAAAGTGTCGATGAGGATAATGATGTGTAAATGGACTTTCAGAAGGTGATTGATACAGACTTTTGATAAAAGTTATAGCTCATGGAACAAGGACAATAACAATGTGAATATGCAATTAGTTGATTGATAGGAGACAGGGAGCAAGAGTGATTGGATATCCTTCCTGCTGGAGCCATTTGGAGTAGAGTTCCCAAGCAGTTGGTATTGCGAACCTGGCTTTTCCAGATACATTCCTGATTTAATGGGATTGAGGGTTATAGGTAGGCCTAGTACATAGAACATAGAACATTACAGCACAGAACAGGCCCTTCGGCCTTCGATGTTGCGCCGACCAATATAAAAAGCAATGCCCCTCTAAACTAAACCGTTCCCTTCTCTTCCATATACTTATCAACTAACCTCTTAAACGCCACCAAACTTGGCGCATCTACAACCGCTGCAGGCAGGGCATTCCACTCCCGAACCACCCTTTTGGTAAAGAACCTGCCTCTGATATCCGTCCTATAACTATCACCCCTTAATTTAAAGCTGTGTCCCCTCGTGCTAGCCTTTTCCATCCTAGGAAAAAGGCTATCACTGTCCACCCTATCTAAACCTCTAATCATCTTATATGTTTCGATCCGGTCCCCTCTTAGCCTCCTCCTTTCTAACGAAAACAACCTCAAATCCCTCAGCCTCTCCTCATTAGACCTGCCCTCCATACCAGGCAACATCCTGGTAAACCTCCTCTGTACCCTCTCCAATGCCTCCACATCTTTCTTATAATGTGGGGACCAGAACTGCACCCAATACTCCAAGTGCGGCCGCACTAGAGTTTTGTACAGTTGCAACATGACATTGCGGCTCCGAAATTCAATCCCTCTACCAATAAAAGCCAAGACTCCATATGCCTTCTTAACAACCTTCTCGACCTGACTGCCTACTTTCAGGGATAGTAGGTAGGGATGTGATCAGTGCACCTTGTGGGCCGAAGGGCCTGCTTGTGCTCTAGTGTTCTATAACTATTTGATTAATGAATGAGATTTTGAAGTGCAGGAGACAATTTCAAAATTTGTGAATGATACAAAACTTGGAGCCATTCTGAAAAGTTAGGAGGATAACTTCAAAAAGAGAGAAATAGGTTGAATAGACAGACAAGTGGAGATGAAATTCAGTGCAGAGAAGTTTGAGATAATGCATTTTGGTTGGAAAAACATGGAGAGACAACACAAAATAAAGGCTAAAATTCTTATAATGGGGGGGTAGGAGCAGATGGAACTGGGGTTGTGTGTGTATAGCTCATTGAAGGTGGCAGTACAGGTGGATTTTGATTTGATTTATTATTGTCACATGTATTAACATACAGAGAAAAGTATTGTTTCTTGCCCTGGTATGTCCTGTATAGACAGTGATAGCCTTTTTCCTAGGATGGAGAAAGCTAGCACGAGGGGACACAGCTTTAAATTAAGGGGTATGAGTTATAGGACGGATATCAGAGGTAGGTTCTTTACTCAAAGAGTGATTAGGGAGTGGAATGCCCTGCCTGCAGCTGTTGTAGATGCGCCAAATTTGGTGGCGTTTAAGAGGTTAATTGATAAGTATATGGAAGGGAAGGGAATGGTTTAGTTTGGAGGGGCATTGCTTTTTATTTTGGTCGGCACAACATCGAAGGGCCTGTTCTGTGCTGTAATGTTCTATGTTCTAAAGCATACTGTTCATAGAGAAGGAAAGGAGAGAGTGCAGAATGTAGTGTTACAGTCATAACTAGGGTGTAGAGAAAGATCAACTTAATGCGAGGTAGGTCCATTCAAAAGTCTGATAGCAACAGGGAAGAAGCTGTTCTTGAGTCGGTTGGTACGTGACCTCAGACTTCCGTATTTTTCCCTTGACGGAAAAAGGTGGAAGAGAGAATGTCCAAGGTGTGTGGAGTTCTCAATTATGCAGACTGCTTTGCCGAGGCAGTGGGAAGTGTAGACAGAGTTAATGGTTGGGAGACTGGAAAAAACAGTTAATAAAATCTATAGCATTTTGTGATTTATGAATAAGCACACAAATTATAAGAGCTAGGAGTTAATACTGAACTTTTATAAAACTGATGTTGAACCACAGCTGGAATATAGGCCCTGGATTTTACCAGCATGGCTACCTGAGGCCAATGGGGAAAGCCGTTCTGCCACCCTCGCTGCCCCGATTTCAGGATGGCCCTGAGGTCTGAATGCTGTTCTTCCAGAAAAATGCGAAGGCTTTAGAGAGAGTGTAGAAAAGATTCAGGAGAATGGTCCAGGAATGAGGAACTTCAGTCATGAGGATAGATGGGAGAGGTTGGGACTGTTTTCCTTGGAGAATCACAGGCTGAAAAGAGAAAGGATCTAGAATGTACTGTCCAAGAGTGTGGTGGAGACAGTGTGGTGGAGACATTGTGGCAGGGGTTGGCGGGGTTGGGGGTGATGGAGTTGATAGACGGTGGTGGGGTTGGGGAAGAGTAGCAGGGTTGTGACAGGGTGTGGGGGAGGGGGGTAGTGGGATAGCGGGGAGAGTGGCGGGGGGGGGTGGAGAGGCAAGGTGCTCTTGCCAGAGGGTAGCACGCACACCACTGGGCCAGGATGCTCAGTTTTGCAGCAGCTGTCCTGACCTGCTTCTCTGTTTTCCAGGCCTACCCAAGATGCAAGTGTGAGACGGTACAGCGGTTCCCAACCCCCCCAGCGCACACGGGGCCTGCCCTGCACATTCAGCTGGGAGACATCATGATGTTCTTCGTGCTGAGCACATACACCTGGTGGGAGGTAGGCACTGCCCAACTACTGACGTCTCTGGGGACAGATCCTCTGACCCCTCAGAATCTCACACATTACAGAATCAGTCATTGCCCATTGGTAACCCGGTCAACGCTGAATTAAACCATTGTGAGTTCCAGGGAAATGGGGCTACAAATGTACAGTCTGAGAGTGAGGTGGAGACAGATTCACACAGCGAGTGGTTAGGATCCAGAAATGCACTGACGAGAGTGAGAGTAAACAACTACTGAGGGAGTGCCGCACTGTCAGAGGGTCAGTGCTGGGGAGTGCCGCGCTGTCAGAGGGTCAGTAGTGAGGGAGTGCCGCACTGTCAGAGGGTCAGTGCTGAGGGAGTGCCGCACTGTCAGAGGGTCAGTGCTGAGGAGTGCCGCACTGTCAGAGGGTCAGTGCTGAGGGAGTGCCGCGCTGTCAGAGGGTCAGTGCTGGGGAGTGCCGCCCTGTCAGAGGGTCAGTGCTGAGGGAGTGCCGCACTGTCAGAGGGTCAGTGCTGAGGGAGTGCCGCACTGTCAGAGGGTCAGTGCTGAGGGAGTGCCGCACTGTCAGAGGGTCAGTGCTGAGGGAGTGCCGCACTGTCAGAGGGTCAGTGCTGAGGGAGTGCCGCACTGTCAGAGGGTCAGTGCTGAGGGAGTGCCGCACTGTCAGAGGGTCAGTCTGAGGGAGTGCCGCACTGTCAGAGGGTCAGTGCTGAGGGAGTGCCGCACTGTCAGAGGGTCAGTCTGAGGGAGTGCCGCACTGTCAGAGGGTCAGTGCTGAGGGAGTGCCGCACTGTCAGGAGGGTCAGTGCTGAGGGAGTGCCGCACTGTCAGAGGGTCAGTGCTGAGGGAGTGCGGCACTGTCAGAGGGTCAGTGCTGAGGGAGTGCGGCACTGTCAGAGGGTCATGCTGAGGGAGTGCGGCACTGTCAGAGGGTCAGTGCTGAGGGAGTGCCGCACTGTCAGAGGGTCAGTGCTGAGGGAGTGCCGCACTGTCAGAGGGTCAGTGCTGAGGGAGTGCCGCACTGTCAGAGGCTCAGTGCTGAGGGAGTGCCGCACTGTCAGAGGCTCAGTGCTGAGGGAGTGCCGCACTGTCAGAGGCTCAGTGCGA
This sequence comes from Sphyrna mokarran, assembly GCA_024679065.1. NCBI lineage: Eukaryota > Metazoa > Chordata > Chondrichthyes > Carcharhiniformes > Carcharhinidae > Sphyrna > Sphyrna mokarran. The sequence goes on from JAGIQG010000009.1 coordinate 1,542,024, forward strand.
GGGAGTGCGGCACTGTCAGAGGCTCAGTGCTGAGGGAGTGCGGCACTGTCAGAGGCTCAGTGCTGAGGGAGTGCGCACTGTCAGAGGCTCAGTGCTGAGGGAGTGCCGCACTGTCAGAGGCTCAGTGCTGAGGGAGTGCCGCACTGTCAGAGGCTCAGTGCTGAGGAGTGCCGCACTGTCAAGGCTCAGTGCTGAGGGAGTGCCGCACTGTCAGAGGGTCAGTGCTGAGGGAGTGCCGCACTGTCAGAGGGTCAGTGCTGAGGGAGTGCCGCACTGTCAGAGGGTCAGTGCTGAGGGAGTGCCGCACTGTCAGAGGGTCAGTGCTGAGGGAGTGCGGCACTGTCAGAGGGTCACATTTTAGAAAAGAAAAGCTTACAAAAGGTTCAGAGAGCTCGGTAATGTTAGAGATCTAGAAGAGTATGCTCTAGTAGAAAGGATCTTAAGAAGGAAATTAGGAGAGCCAGAAGAGGGCATGAGAAGGCTTTGGCTGGCAGGATTAAGGAGGATCCCAAGGCATTCTACAGGTGTGTGAAGAGCGAGAGGATAAGACCTGAAGGAATAGGATCTATTAAATGTGATGATGGGAAAGTTTGCATGGAACTGGTAGAAATAGCAGAGATACTCAATGAATTACTTTACTTCAGTATTCCCAGTGGAAAAGGATCCTGGGGGTTGTACTGCAGGTTTGCAGCAGACTGAAAAGCTTGAGTATGTGGACATTAAGAAAGAGGATGTGTTGGAACTTTTGAAAAGCATCAAGTTAGATACGTCACTGGGTCTGGATGGGATGTACCCCAGGCCACTGCGGGAGGCGAGAGAGGAGATTGCTGAGCCTCTGGTGATGATCTTTGTGTCATCAGTGGAGACAGGAGAGGTTCCAGAGGATTGGAGGATTGCAGATGTAGATCCCCTATTCAAGAGAAGGAGTAGAGATAGCCCAGGAAATTACTGACCACTGAGTATAATCTCAGTGGTTGGTAAGTGTGAGTGGGTATTGTGTAACTAGGGGGGTGTGATTGGGGGGGGGGATGGGTATTGTGTGATTGGGAGGGGGGGTGATGGCGGGGTGTGAGTGAGTATTGTGTATGGGGGGGGTGGTGTGATGGCGGGGTGTGAGTGAGTATTGTGTGATGGGGGTGTGAGTGGGTATTGTGTGATGGGGGGGGTGGTGTGATGGCCGGGTGTGAGTGGGTATGTGTGATGGGGAAGGGTGTGATGGGGGGCTGTGAGTGGATATGGTGTGATGGGGGTGGGTGAACATAGAACATTACAGCACAGAACAGGCCCTTCGGCCTTCGATGTTGTGCCGACCAAAATAAAAAGCAATGCCCCTCCAAACTAAACCATTCCCTTCTCCTCCATATACTTATCAATTAACCTCTTAAACTCCACCAAACTTGGCGCATCTACAACAGCTGCAGGCAGGGCATTCCACTCCCTAATCACTCTTTGAGTAAAGAACCTACCTCTGATATCCGTCCTATAACTCATACCCCTTAATTTAAAGCTGTGTCCCCTCGTGCTAGGTTTTCCCATCCTAGGAAAAAGGCTATCACTGTCTATACAGGACAGTACAGGGCAAGAAACAATACTTTTCTATGTATGTTAATCATGTACAAAATAAATCAAATCAAAATCACCTGTACTGCCACCTTCAATGAGCTATACACACACAACCCCAGTTCCACTGCTCCTACCCCCCCATTATAAGATTTAGCCTTATTTTGTGTGTCTATCCATGTTTTTCCAACCAAAATGCATTATTCAAACTTCTCTGCACCTGAAGTTCATCTCCACTTGTCTGTCTATTCAACCTATTCTCTCTTTTTGAAGTTCATCCTCCTAACTTTCGAATGGACTCAAGTTTTGTATAATTCACAAATTTTTGAAATTGTCTCCTGCACTTTCAAAATCTCATTCATTAATCAAATTGTTATAGAACACTAGAGCACAAGCAGGCCTTCGGCCCACACAGTGCACTGATCACATCCCTTACCTTACATCCCTGAAAGTAGGCAGTCAGGTCGAGAAGGTTGTTAAGAAGGCATATGGAGTCTTGCTTTTATTGGTAGAGGGATTGAATTTCGGAGCCGCAACGTCATGTTGCAACTGTACAAAAACTCTAGTGCGCTGCACTGGAGTATTGTGTGCAGTTCTGGTCCCCACATTATAAGAAAGATGTGGAGGCATTGGAGAGGGTACAGAGTGAGGTTTACCAGGATGTTGCCTGGTATGGAGGGAGTCTTAGAGGAGAGGCTGAGGGATTTGAGGTTGTTTTCATTAGAAAGGAGGGCTAAGAGGGGGACCTGATAGAAACATATAAGATGATTAGAGGTTTAGATAGGGTGGGACAGTGATAGCCTTTTTCCTAGGATAGAAAAAGCTAGCACGAGGGGACACAGCTTAAATTATAGGGGTGTAGTTATAGGACGGATACAGAGGAGGTTCTTTACCCAAAGGGTGGTTCGGGATGGAATGCCCTGCCTTGCAGTGGTTGTAGATTGCGCCCCAAGTTTGGTGGCGTTTAAGAGGTTAGTTGATAAGTATATGGAAGAGAAGGGAATGGTTTTAGTTAAGGGGCCATTGCTTTTTATATTGTCGGGCAAATCGAAGGCCGAAGCGGCCGGTTCTGTGCTGTAATGTTTCTATGTTCTATGTACGTAGGCCTACCTATAACCCTCCAATCCATTAAATCAGGAAAATGTATATGGAAAGCCAGGTTCGCAATCACCAACTCTTTGGGAACTCTACTCAAATGGCTCAGCAGGAAGGATATCCAATCACTCTTGTGTACTCCCTGTCTCCTATCAATAACTAATTGAATAGTTCACATTGTTATTGATCCTTGTTCCATGAGCTATAACTTTTATCAAAAGTCTGTATCAATCACCTTCTGAAAAGTCCATTTACAAATCATTATCCTCATCGCACTTTGTTGCCACAAAACTCCTGCAAGTTATTAACATGATTTCTTTAGCAATCCAGGATGACTATTAACGAACCGGTACTTCCCAAGGGCCATTCATTTTCTCATATTGTTTGCAGACGATTTTCTCTCTTGACATTTTAACAGACTGGCTCTAATTACTGTGTTTTTGGTTAACTTTGTATTTTAGAAAGAGGCAATATAATCAATTCTCCAGTCCTCTGACCAACACCCCTGAATCTAAGAAAATTGAGGATAATTCCCAGTGCCTCTGCAATTCCTCCTTCACTTCCTTCAGTATCCTTGGTAGACTTGTGTAGGGATGATAGATTTAATATACATAGAACATAGAACATTACAGCACAGAACAGGCCCTTCGGCTTTCGATGTTGCGCCGACCAATATAAAAAGCAATGCCCCTCCAAACTAAACCATTCCCTTCTCTTCCATATACTTATCAACTAACCTCTTAAACGCCACCAAACTTGGCGCATCTACAACTGCTGCAGGCAGGGCTTTCCACTCCCGAACCACCCTTTGGGTAAAGGACCTACCTCTGATATCTGTCCTATAACTATCACCCCTTAATTTAAAGCTGTGTCCCCTCGTGCTAGCTTTCTCCATCCTAGGAAAAAGGCTATCACTGTCCACCCTATCTAAACCTCTAATCATCTTATATTTTTCGATTAGGTCCCCTCTTAGCCGCCTCTTTTCTAACGAAAACAACCTCAAATCCCTCAGCCTCTCTTCATAAGACCTGCCCTCCATACCAGGCAACATCCTGGTAAACCTCCTCTGTACCCTCTCCAATGCCTCCACATCTTTCTTATAATTTGGGGACAAGAACTGCACACAATACTCCAAGTGCGGCCGCACTAGAGTTTTGTACAGTTGCAACATGACGTTGCGGCTCCGAAATTCAATCCCCCTACCAGTAAAAGCTAAGACTCCATATGCCTTCTTAACAACCTTCTCGACTTGACTGCCTACTTTCAGGGATCTATGCACATACACATCAAGATCCCTCTGTTCATCAAGACTATTAAGAATCCTACCATTAGCCCTATACTCTACACATTTATTATTCCTGCCATAGTGCATTACCTCACACTTTTCCACATTAAAATCCATTTGCCACCTCTCGGCCCAGCTCTGCAACTTGTCCAAGTCTCTCTGCAAACTATAACACCGCTCTTCACTATCTACCACTCCACCGACTTTAGTGTCATCTGCAAATTTACTAATCCATCCTTCAATACCCTCATCCAGATCATTTATAAAAATTACAAACAGCAGGGGCCCCAAAACAGACCCTTGAGGTACACCACTTGTCACCGAACTCCACGATGAATATCTCCCATCAACCACCACCCTCTGTCTTCTATCTGCTAGCCAATTCCTAACCCAATTATCTAAATCACCCTCTATCCCATACATCTGCATTTTCTGCAGAAGTCTTCCATGGGCCACCTTATCAAACGCCTTACTAAAGTCCATATATACCACATCAACCGCCTTACCCCCATCCACCTCTTTAATCACTTTTTCAAAAAACTCAATGAGGTTAGTAAGGCACGACCTACCCTTCACAAAACCATGCTGACTATCCCCAATCAATTTATTTCTCTCTAAATAACTATAAATCCTATCCCTAATAATTCTCTCCAATACTTTGCCCACAACAGAAGTAAGACTCACTGGCCTATAATTCCATGGAAGTTCTCTCTTCCCCTTCTTGAACAATGGGACCACATTCGCTATCCTCCAGTCCTCCGGAACCACACCCGTAACCAACAAAATGGGGGGGTGTGAGTGGGTATTGTGTGATGGGGGGATATGAATGGGTATTGTGTGATGAGGGGGTGTGAGTGGGTATTGTAGGGGGCGGGGTGTCGGTGTGCGCGCGTGTTCTGTGAGTGGGGGCGTGTGAAAGTGGCGGGTGTCGAGGGTGGGAGCGTGTCCGAGGGCGGGGTGTTGCTGAGTTGGTGTCGCCCGTTGTGTGAGTGGGGGGTGTGATGGTCACTCTTCCCTCTTTCACTGTGCCACTTAAACATCTCCATGGTTGTTTCAGGGTAAAAATCTGACAACGAGGGAAGTCGGATTCTTTCCCAGCGACTCAGTGAAACCTTTACCGTGTGTAAGTAAAATCCATTTTCTTTTTGTTAATATCCTGTTGATAGGACAGTGTTAGAGCATTCAGCCTTGGGAGAGGGTTACTGGCTTTGTGAGGTGATTGAATGGATGGGGAAGATTTGAAATTGGTCATTATTTATTATTGGGCTCTGTGGGAGCAATCAGCAAGTGTCGACAAGTTGGTCATTGGAGAGTAAAATACCAATGACAGTATCTCTGGTATTAGCTCAGTCCCACGGCGGTGGATCACCCTCTCACCCAGCAACTCTCACAGCGAAAAAGTGAGAAAAATTAACACTTTTCTCAGGATTTTGTCTCACTGTTTGATGTTTCTTTTTCTGTCCTCAGGTTCCGAAACCTATGGATTATTCAGGATTTTCCTGGTATGTACCTTGCGATCCAAGCTGTACAAACAGACTCTAACAAAGTTTTAACATCCTGACACTGTTCATGTGTCACAGAGACTAGCAGCAAATTAGACAGTGAGGATGGAATGGAATTGAAAATTTACTTTGTGTGCTGCCAAACTCAATTTGGGGTGGCAACATGGTTACTGCTGCTACCTCACAGCTCCAAGGACCCGGGTTCAGTTCGTGGTTTGGGTCTCTGTCTGTGTGGAGTTTGCATATTCTCCCCATGTCTGCGTGGGTTTCCTCCAGGTGCTCTGATTTCCTCCCACAGTTCAAAGATGTGTGGGTTAGATGGATTGGCCGTGCTAAATTGCCCCTGAGTGTCAGGAGGACCAGGGGTGTTGGGATTATGGGATGGGGCCTAGGTAGGTGTGGTCAGTGCAGGCTCGATGGGCTGAATGGCCTCCTTCTGTTGGATTCGATGATTCTGTGAACTGACAGGAGCGATGAAAAATTTACATTGTGTGAGCCAATGGAATTCCTGTTAAAAGGGATTGGAAAATTCCGGCCAGGAGCCACTGTCTCCCTGTATCCAGAACATTCGATCCAGAGAACACGGCCTGAGTCTGAAAGGGAAAGTTTCAAATTAACCTGGGAGTGCAATGAGTGAGTGAGTAATCTCTGAGAGGCCCCCTGGGGACACGGTTGAAGCTGTTGGTGTTGTTTTAATCAAATAGAAATTAGAGAGATTTCTGGAAAATGATATTTTGGGCTCTGGAGTAGAACTCAGAAATAAGAAGGGGGAAATCACATTGATAAGGTTGTACTATACACCCCAAAATACTGGGAAATTGAGGAGCAAGTATGTAAGGAAATTCCAGAACGCCCCAAGAAAAATAGGGTTCCCAACATTGACTGGGAGAGCCATAGTATTAGAGGGTTGGATGGAGAGAAATTTGTTGACTGTATTCAGGAGGAATTTCTTATTCAGTGTGTGGATGGCCCGACTGGAGAGGGGATAAAACTTGACCTCCCCTTGGGAAATAAGGAAGGGTAGGTGACAGAAGTGTTAGCGAGGGATCACTTTGGGACCAGTGACCATAATTCTATTAGTTTTAAGATAACTATGGAGAATGATAGGTCTGGCCCAAAAGTTAAAATTCTAAATTGGGACAAGGCCAATTTTGATGGTATCAGGTAGGAAATTAATTGGGGGAGTCTGTGGGAAGGAAAAGGGATGTCTGGTAAGTGAGAGGCTTTTAAAAGTGGGTTAACCAGGGTTCAAGGTAAACACATTCCCCTTAGAGTGAAGGGAAAGGCTGGCAGAAGTCAGGAACCCTGGATGACTCGGGATATTGAGGCCCTGATCAAGAAGAAGAAAGAGGCACGTGACGTGCATAGGCAGCTGGGATCAACTGGATCCCTTGAAGAGTATAGGGGATGTAGGAGTTAAGAGGGAAATCAGGAGGGCAAAAAGGGGGACATGAGATTGTTTTGGCAGACAAGACAAAGGAGAATCCAAAGAGCTTCTACAAATACATAAAGGGCAAAAGAATAACTAGGGAGAGAGTTGGACCTCCTAAGGATCAACAAGGTCTATGTGCAGATCCACAAGAGAGGGGTGAGATCCTAAATGAATATTTCTCATCAGTATTTACTGTTGAGAAAAGCATGGATGTTAGGGAATTTGGGAAAATAAATAGAGATGTCGTGAATAAAGGAGTTGGGACATCTTGTTGAACATAAGAACTAGGAGCAGGAGTAGACCATCGAGCCTGCTCCGCCATTCAATAAGATCAAGGCTGATCTTTTCATGGACTCAGCTCCACTTACCCACCCGCTCACCATAACCCTTAATTCCTTCACTGTTCAAAATTTATGAAGTTGTACAAAACAATGGTAAGGCCACACTTGGAATACTGGGTACAGTTTTGTTCACCTTATTATAAAAAGAATGTTATTAAACTAGAAAGAGTGCAGAAAAGATTTATTAGCTTGTTACTGCGACTTGATTGTTTGACTTGTAAGGGAAGGCTTGATAGAGTGGAGCGTAAAGGCTAAAGGGTGATCTTATAGAAGTCTATAAAATAATGAGGGGCACAGATCAGCGAGATAGTCAATATCTTTTCCCAAAGATAGGGGAGTCTAAAACAAGAGGGCAGAGGTTTAAGGTGAGAGGGGAGAGATACAAAAGTGTCCAGAGGGGCAATTTTTTCACACAGGAAGTGGTGAGTGTCTGAAATGAGCTGCCAGAGGGAGCTGAGGGAGTGCCACACTGTCAGAGGGTCAGTGTTGAGGGAGTGCCGCACTGTCAGGGGTCAGTACTGAGGGAGTGCCGCACTGTCAGGGGTCAGTACTGAGGGAGTGCCGCACTGTCAGGGTCAGTACTGAGGGAGTGCCACACTGTCAGAGAGTCAGTACTGTGGGAGTGCCGCACTGTCAGGGGTCAGTACTGAGGGAGTGCCGCACTGTCACAGAGTCAGTGTTGAGGGAGTGCCACACTGTCACAGAGTCAGTGTTTAGGGAGTGCCGCACTGTCAGGGTCATACTGAGGGAGTGCCGCACTGTCAGGGGTCAGTACTGTGGGAGTGCCGCACTGTCAGAGAGTCAGTACTGTGGGAGTGCCACACTGTCAGAGGTCGGTACTGAGGGAGTGCCGCACTGTCAGAGGGTCGTGCTGAGGGAGTGCCGCACTGTCAGAGGATCAGTGCTGAGGGAGTGCGCACTGTCAGAGAGTCAGTACTGAGGGAGTGCCGCACTGTCAGAGGGTCAGTGCTGAGGGAGTGCCGCACTGTCAGAGGGTCAGTGCTGAGGGAGCGCCGCACTGTCAGAGGGTCAGTGCTGAGGGAGTGCCGCACTGTCAGAAGGTCAGTGCTGAGGAGTGCCGCACTGTCAGAGGGTCAGTGCTGAGGGAGTGCCGCACTGTCAGAGGGTCAGTGCTGAGGGAGTGCCGCACTGTCAGAGGTCAGTGCTGAGGGAGTGCCGCACTGTCAGAGAGTCAGTGCTGAGGGAGTGCCGCACTGTCAGAGGGTCAGTGCTGAGGGAGTGCCGCACTGTCAGAGGGTGAGTGGTGATATTTATCTAATCTGTTCTCTGCAGTGGGAGGGTCGCCTCTGGTTTTTCTGTCCAAAATCTTCCTTCAATCAACATAAGCACAATGTATAAACGTCAGTGTGACTGCTGGGATTTTACTGTGTCCAGCTTGTTGATTAGTTTCCATCTTTACAACAGGACTGCAGTTTTAGTGCTCTTCAGTGGCTGTAACAGGGTGAAGTTTACTGTAGGAACTGGAATTGATTGGCAACTCACTAACACAGTGTCTGTTCTTGTTCAGGTATGCAGGCGCAATGGAACGGCTCCAAGCAGAGAATGAACTCATCAACCGTGGGAACAGCACATTCCTGATTCGCCAGAGAGCGAAGGAGTTGGGGGAATATGCCATCAGCATTAAGTGAGTTGGCATTAAGTGAATTTTTCTTGATTTGAACTTTTTTCAAAGTTTATTTATCGGTGTCACAAATTGCCTTATTTGTCTGCAAAGGGATATAGATAGTCTAAGTGAGTGGGCGAGGGTCTGGCAGATGGAGTACAATGTTGGTAAATGTGAGGTCATCCATTTTGGTAAGAATAACAGCAAAATGGACTATAGAACATAGAACTTCAGTTGTAGATGTGCCAAGTTTGGTGGCATTTAAGAGGTTAGTAGATAAATTTATGGATGAAAAGGGAATGGTTTAGGTTAGAGGGTCACTGCTTTTTCTTAATTGGTCGGCGCAACATCGAAGGCTGAAGGGCCTGTTCTGTGCTGTAATGTTCTATGTTCTATGTTCTATACAGCACAAACAGGCCCTTCAGCCCACAAGCTGCGCCGATCACATCTACCAATCCACAGACCTATCTATAACCCCCTATCCTATTCTTTTCCATATACTCATCCAGAAGTCTTTTAAAAGATCCCGGCGAGTTTGCCTCAACAACCTCCAACGGCAGTCGGTTCCATTCACTCACCACCCTCTGAGTGAAAAACCTACCCCTGACATCTCCTTTGACTATTATTTAAATGGTAAAATATTGCAACATACTTTGTGCAGAGGGACCTGGGTGTCCTTGTGCAGGAATCTCAAGGAGTTGGTTTGCAGATGCAGCAGGTAATTAAGAAGCAAATGGAATTTTGTCCTTCATTGCTGGAGGGATGGAGTTTAAAAACAGTGAAGTTATGTTGCAGCTGTATAAGGTGCTGGTGAGGCCACACCTGGAGTTACTGTGTACAGTTTTGGTCTCCTTACTTGAGAAAGGATAGACTGGCACTTGAGGGGGGGCAGAGGAGATTCACCAGGTTGATTCTGGAGTTGAGAGGGTTGGTTTATGAGGAGAAACTGAGTAGACTGGGGCTATACTCATTGGAATTCAGAAGAGTGAGGAGAGATCTTATATAAACATTTAAGATTATGAAGGGAATCGATAAGATAGAAGCAGGGAAGCTGTTTCCACTGGCGGGTGAAACTAGAACCAGGGGGCAGAGCCTCAAAATAAGGGGGAGCAGATTTAGGACTGAGTTGAGGAGGAATTTCTTCACACAAAGGGTTGTGAATCTGTGGAATTCCCTGTCCAGGGAAGCAGTTGAGGCTCCCTCACTGAACATTTTTAAGGGAAGGATAGATAAATTTTTGAACAGTAAAGGAATTAAGGGTTATGGTGAGTGGGTAAGTGGAGCTGAGTCCACAAAAAGATCAGCTGTAATCTTACTGAATGGCAGAGCAGGCTCGAGGGGCCGAATGGCCAACTCCTGCTCCTAGTTCTTATGTTCTAGGTTTATGTTAACACTAAAATGAAGTTACTGTGAAATTCGCCTAGTTGTCACTGTTCGGGTCAATGCACTAACACATCTTTCAGACTGTGGAAGGAAACTGGAGGAAGCCCATGCGGACACAGAGAGAATGTGCAAACTGCACACAGTCAGTGACCCAAGCCGGGAATCGAACCTGGGTCCCTGGCACTGTGAGGCAGCAGTGTTAACCACTGTGCCATCCTGTCACTGTAAAAGGAAAGTTAAATTCTGGGCAAGGTATTAGAAGGATGAACATTATAATCTGTGACAGTTGCAGATAAATGGCCAGAGGCTAAATATCTACTTTACAGAAGCTGCTAAAATAAAGCTGTTACTGCAGCCTGCAGTTTGGAATATTAATGCAGTTGGCTCAGACCGGAATAACATAATTGGCAAATTAGCAAAACTAAAAGAGGATAAGAGCACAGGTCAGGTAGAACATACCCACACATACCCGCAGGAGACTGCAGAGAATAATATTTATATCAATGTTTCATGTGGGATTTTGTCTATCAGTGAATCACGCTCAGTTAAACCCATCAAAATCAACATGACAATATTTTTCAGATCCACAATGGGGTCAAACACGGTTTAAATTTAAAGCTTATTTCTTATTGTCACAAGTACGCTTACATTAACATTGCAATGAAGTTACTGTGAAAATCCCCTAGTCACCACACTCTGCTACCTGTTTGGGTACACTGAGATAGAATTTAGCATGGCCAGTACATCTAATCAGCACATCTTCCAGGTTGTGGGAGGCAACAGAACATCTGGAGCAAACCCATGCAGACATGGGGAGAACATGCAGATTCCGTAGAGACAGTGACCCAAGCCGGGAATCGAACCTGAGTCCCTGGTGCTGTGAGGCAGCGGTGCTAACCACTGTGCCACCATGTTTGTGTTCAAGCACCAACGTTCCCACTTGGAGTATTGTGTGCAGTTCTGGTCGCCTCACTATAGGAAGGATGTAGAGGCTATTGAGAGAGTTCAGAGGAGATTTACAAGGATGCTGCCTGGATTGGGAGGCAGGCCTTATGAAGATAGGTTGAGGGAGCTGGGACTCTTCTCACTGGAGAGACGTAGGTTGAGAGGCGACCTGATAGAGGTTTATAAAATGTTGAGAGGAATAGATAGGGTGGACTCTCAGAGACTATTTCCCTGAGTGGAAATGGTCAGTACGAGAGGACACAGATTTAAGGTGCAGGGAAGCAAATACAAAGGAGATAGAAACATAGAACATTACAGCACAGAACAGGCCCTTCGGCCTTCGATGTTGCGCTGACCAATTATGAAAAAAGCAATGACCCTCCAAACTAAACCATTCCCTTCTCTTCCATAAACTTATCAACTAACCTCTTGAACGCCACCAAACTTGGCGCATCTACAACTGCCGCAGGCAGGGCATTCCACTCCCAACCACCCTCTGGGTAAAGAGAACCTACCTCTGATATCCATTCCTATAACTATCACCCCTTAATTTAAAGCTGTGTCCCCTCGTGCTAGCTTTCTCAATCCTAGGAAAAAGGCTATCACTGTCCACCCTATCTAAACCTTAATCATCTTGTATGTTCGATTAGTTCCTCTTAGCCGCCTCCTTTCCAACGAAAACAACCTCAAATTCCTCAGCCTCTCCTCATAAGACCTGCCCTCCATACCAGGCAACATCCTGTAAACCTCCTCTGTACCCTCTCCAATGCCTCCACATCTTTCTTATAATGTGGGGACCAGAACTGCACACAATACTCCAAGTGCGGCCGCACTAGAGAGATGTCAGGGGTAAGTTTTTCACTCAGAGGGTGGTGAGTGAATGGAACCGACTGCCGTCGGAGGTTGTTGAGGCAAACTCACTGGGGTCTTTTAAGAGACTTCTGGATGAGTATTTGGAAAAGAATAGGATAGGGGGTTATAGATAGGTCTGTGGATTGGTAGATGTGATCGGCGCAACTCGTGGGCCGAAGGGCCTGTTTGTGCTGTATTGTTCTATGTTCTTTGGCATATTTGTTTTTGTATCATCACATGACCCTGTCTGCCTTGTATCATTTCTCAATCTCTGCACAGGTACAACAATGAGGTGAAACACATCAAAATTCTTTCCAGAGACTCTTCATTTCATATCACGGAAAACAAAAGGTTCCATTCTTTAACCGTGAGTAACTTCCAAGAAGAGTTTCATGTGGTTTCATTTTCACATCTACAGAAAATGCAGATGTGTGGAATAGAAGGTGATTTAGCTAATTGGATTAGGAATTGGCTGGCAGATAGAAGACAGAGGGTGGTGGTTGATGGGAGATATTCATCGTGGAGTTCGGTGACGAGTGGTGTGCCTCAGGGGTCTGTTTTGGGGCCCCTGCTGTTTGTAATTTTTATAAATGATCTGGATGAGGGTATTGAAGGATGGATTAGTAAATTTGCAGATGACACTAAAGTCGGTGGAGTGGTAGATAGTGAAGAGGGGTGTTATAGTTTACAGAGGGACTTGGACAAGTTGCAGAGCTGGGCCGAGAGGTGGCAAATGGAGTTTAATGTGGAAAAGTGTGAGGTAATGCACTTTGGCAGGAACAATAAATGTGTAGAGTATAGGGCTAATGGTAGGGCTCTTAATAGTGTTGAGGAACAGAAGGATCTTGGTGTATGTGTCAATAGATCCCTGAAAGTAGGCAGTCAAGTGGATAAAGTTGTTAAGAAGGCATATGGAGTCTTAGCTTTTATTGGTAGGGAGATTGAATTTAGGAGCCGCAGCATCATGTTGCAACTGTACAAAACTCTAGTGCGGCCGCACTTGGAGTATTGTGTGCAGTTCTGGTCGCCACATTATAAGAAAGATGTGGAGGCATTGGAGAGGGTACAGAGGAGGTTTACCAGGATGTTGCCTGGTATGGAGGGCAGGTCCTATGAAGAGAGGTTGAAGGATTTGAGGTTGTTTTCGTTAGAAAGGAGGCGGCTAAGAGGGGATCTTATTGAAGCATATAAGATGATTAGAGGTTTAGATAGGGTGGACAGTGATAGCCTTTTTCCTAGGATGGAGAAAGCTAGCACGAGGGGACACAGCTTTAAATTAAGGGGTATGAGTTATAGGACGGATATCAGAGGTAGGTTCTTTACTCAAAGAGTGATTAGGGAGTGGAATGCCCTGCCTGCAGCTGTTGTAGATGCGCCAAGTTTGGTGGCGTTTAAGAGGTTATTGATAAGTATATGGAAGAGAAGGGAATGGTTTAGTTTGGAGGGGCATTGCTTTTTATTTTGGTCGGCACAACATCGAAGGCCGAAGGGCCTGTTCTGTGCTGTAATGTTCTATGTTCTATGTTCTAGATGTTGGAAGCAGTGGGTTTGGAAAGTGCTGCTTAAGGAGCTGTGGGGAGTTGCTGTAGGTATATTGTCAATGATGCACAAGGCTGTCAGTGTGATAGTAAATTGGTTGCAGTGTAGCGCACTCAGGAGTGTTCAGTCAGTGTTTCAATCACGGAAATCCATCTATTGGGGACACTATGTTTCAGTTTTGTAAACCGGGATGGTGTGTATTTCAATACTGCACCAATAGTAAACAGTCAAGCATGATGAACATCTAATTACCAGCATCACTGGCACTTGCCCACTGGCATGTTCCTGGCATGCTTGATGCTCACCAGCACTGCCCGCTGGTGCTGCTGTGCCCACTGGCGCTGCCTGCTGCTCACTGCATGTCAAATGGCACTGCCCTCTGCTCATATGCTGCCCACTGGCACTGCAATTGGGTACTCACTGGCACTGGCACTGGCATGCCTCCCTGCAGTCACTTGCTACATTGCTCACTTGGCAGAATGATTTTTTTATTGGCTTTGCAGCTTGTTTGTAGAAAGCATCATTTGTGCTGCGGCTGCAGTAGTAAAGCATGAAGCAGCTCGCTCTTATCCTCCAAGGCCAAAAGAATAGCGTTCCGGAAGGAGGCCATTCGGCCCTCTGAGCTTGTTCTACCATCAATAGGATCGTGGCTGATTCGACATTCCTCCCGTTCACTTTCCTGCCTTTCCCATAATCTCGATTCCTTTACTAATCAAAAATCTATCCCAGCTTAAAATATACACAGCTCTGCCCACACTGGTCTTTTAGTCAAGCAGTTCAAAGACTTCAACCCTCTGAGAGAAGAAATTCCTCGCATTTTGGTATTAAAATGCTGCCCCCGTTTTGTTTTGAGACACTGCCCTCTGGTCTGGACTCTCCCATAAGAAAACACCCTCTCAGGATTTACCCTGTCAACCTTTTGAAAATTCCTTTATGTTTCAACAAGATCACCTCTCTCTTCTCATTCCATAAGTACAGTCCCAACCTTTACCTTTCCTCATAAAACCATGCTCCACACAAATGGATCATCCCAGTGAACCTTTCGAATGCCTTATGACAGTCAAAGAAAAATCTACTGGTTCTCTCTATCTACATGATGGAGACTTCTCGAGAAACTCTAATCAGACACAATTTCCTTTGATGAAGCCATACTGAGTCTGCTTGATTAGATTATGATTTCAAAGTGTCTATTACTCCTAATAATTAATTCCAATATTTTTCCAACAGTAGATGTCAAATTAATCCACCTTCAGTTACCTGCTTTTGCCTTCACTCCCGTTTTTGTACAGGGAAGTCCATTGGCAGTTTTCCAATCCTCCAGACTTTTTCAGAATTCAAAGATCATTGAAAGTTGAGAGCAAGTGATAGACTGGACACCTCAGGTCGGGGGTGCAAAGAACAAAGAACAAAACGATGGGAACAGGCCCTTCGGCCAACGAGGCATGCCACCACACGATGGTCCCACCTCTACCTGTGATCCTGTCATGTTTATAGATATGGATTAAAAAACAAAAGTTGAGACAATTTAGGGAGAATTTGTTTGCCAATAGTCTAAGAGCACATCTTTGGGATGTGGGAGGGACCGGAGACCCGGAGAAAACGGGTGATAACTTTAGGCCTGTATGTGAGTTTGTGCAACGTACAGTGAGTCAGGGTGATCCAGGCTGTAATCGCAAGTCTGACGATTAACTCAATCAGTTTGTGCTTGTAAAACTTCAAATTGGTAAGAACAGATGTGATTCCATGATTGGGCAGCACATCGAAAACAATCCTGAGTGTGCTGAGAAACACTAACAAGTCAGTTTAAGATGATTGTGGGGCGTTCAAAATGCTCCGTTACACTGGCTTGAAGCAACTGATATTCATTCATACAGGAAGCCCTGTCCTCCACAACTGAACCAACGACCAGACATTGAGGATTTCCAACCAACAGAAGTTGGGAAGCTGCATCCCCATGGCAATGCTTGATAATCAGAGTTGACTGCTGACCAATCGGTGTTTTTTCTTATGCCTTTCAAACATTGGCATTTTGCATCTGTCCTGATAAGTTAGCAAAGCTTCAATAGAACATAGAACAATACAGCACAGAACAGGCCCTTCGGCCTTCGATGTTGTGCCGACCAAAATAAAAAGCAATGCCCCTCCTAACTAAACCATTCCCTTCTCATCCATATACTTATCAACTAACCTCTTAAACGCCACCAAACTTGGCGCATCTACAACAGCTGCAGGCAGGGCATTCCACTCCCTAATCACTCTTTGAGTAAAGAACCTACCTCTGATATCCGTCCTATAACTCATACCCCTTAATTTAAAGTTGTGTCCCCTCGTGCTAGCTTTTTCCATCCTAGGAAAAAGGCTATCACTGTCCACCCTATCCAAACCTCTAATCATCTTATATGTTTCAATAAGATCCCCCCTTAGCCGCCTCCTTTCTAACGAAAACAACCTCAAATCCTTCAACCTCTCTTCATAGGACCTGCCCTCCATACCAGGCAACATCCTAGTAAACCTCCTCTGTACCCTCTCCAATGCCTCCACATCTTTCTTATAATGTGGCGACCAGAACTGCACACAATACTCCAAGTGCGGCCGCACTAGAGTTTTGTACAGCTGCAACATGATGCTGCGGCTCCTAAATTCAATCCCCCTACCAATAAAAGCTAAGACTCCATAAGCCTTCTTAACAACTTTATCCACTTGACTGCCTACTTTCAGGGATCTATTGACACATACACCAAGATCCTTCTGTTCCTCAACACTATTAAGAGCCCTACCATTAGCCCTATACTCTACACATTTATTGTTCCTGCCAAAGTGCATTACCTCACACTTTTCCACATTAAACTCCATTTGCCACCTCTCGGCCCAGCTCTGCAACTTGTCCAAGTCACTCTGTAAACTAAACACCCCTCTTCACTATCTACCACACCACCAACTTTAGTATCATCTGCAAATTTACTGATCCATCCCTCAATACCCTCATCCAGATCATTTATAAAAATTACAAACAGCAGGGGCCCCAAAACAGACCCCTGAGGCACACCACTCGTCACCGAACTCCACGATGAAAATCTCCCATCAACCACCACCCTCTGTCTTCTATCTGCCAGCCAATTCCTAATCCAATTAGCTAAATCACCCTCTATTCCACACATCTGCATTTTCTGTAGAAGTCTTCCATGGGCCACCTTATCAAAAGCCTTACTAAAGTCCATATATACTACATCAACCGCCTTACCCCCATCCACCTCTCTGGTCACTTTCTCAAAAAACTCAATGAGGTTAGTAAGGCATGACCTACCCTTCACGAAACCATGCTGACTATCCCCAATCAATTCATTTCTCTCTAAATAACTATAAATCCTATCCCTAATAATTCTCTCCAATACCTTGCCCACCACAGAAGTAAGACTCACTGGCCTATAATTCCCAGGAAGGTCTCTCTTCCCCTTCTTAAACAATGGGACCACATTCGCCATCCTCCAGTCCTCCGGAACCACACCCGTAACCAACGAGGACCTGAAGATCAGAGCCAGAGGCTCTGCAATCTCCTCTCTGCCTCCCAGAGAATCCCTAGGGTAAATCCCGTCCGGCCCAGGGGACTTATCCAACTTCAAACCCTCGAGAATTTCTAACACATCCTCCCTATCTACTACAATACTCCCCAATTTGCAACCCTGTACCTCAGTGCTCTCCACAGCTACATTTCCAGCACTCTGCGTGAATACCGAAGAGAAATATTTATTCAGTGCCTCGCCAATCTCTTCAGGCTCCACGCACAACTTCCCACTGCTGTCTATGACTGGCCCTAATCTGCCCTAACCAATCTTCTATTCTTAACTAATCGAAAGAAAGCATGTCTGTTGTTGGCAAAATTAATACAGTGTGTAAAATAATAACGTTAGTTTGAACAAGAGAGCAATCCCAATGCAGAGGGCAATGGGCTGTGAATTGGATAGAAGACTGACAGGCCGAATGGCCTGGTTCTGTACTATATTGTTTTTTGAAGTAATGTTGTGATTCCACAGGTTATTAATCCACACGTTGTTTCTGAAACAGGAAACTTGTGGAATATTATAAAAATCCATTCGCTGAAAGAGGATTTCGATCATTGCGGACACAATGCTCCAGTCCGTACAAAGACCCTGAAGACTATCTCGGAGTACAGACTTCAGCGAGACCGGGGTAACTGTGAGTACACAACACCCTTGTTCCCTTTGTCTACGATGCTACCGGGAGTAAGAATGGGAAATGGAATTGGATAATTCCAGTTTCAGGAGCCGCTGTCTCCCTGTGTTAACAATAGTCGATCCAGAGAATTGGTTGAGTCTGAACGGGGGGAAATGTAACATGAATTTGGGGCTGCAGTGAGCGAGTGCTGCTAGATTGATTCATTCAAAAAGAAATCAGAGAGATTTCCAGAAAATTGCATTTTGGGGTCTGGTATCTCAGTAACTGGAGACACCGACGAGGTCAGAGTCATTGGTCATAGAGGTTTACAGCATGGAAACAGACCTTCAGCCCAACTGTCCATGCACCCCATTTTTTAAAACACCTAAAACTAACCCCAATTGCCCACATATCTCTCTATACCATTCGACACCCCCAACTCCTGTATTCAATTGTCCTGACCGATGAAAAAACCAAGCATGCGAATGCGTTCTTCACCACTCTGTCACTTGTGACTCCATTTCAAGGAACTATGACAATGAACATTGGGGAGAGTTCTGTAACTCTCCCCAATGCCCTACATTAACTGAGTAAGTCCTGCCTGGTTCAATCTACAAAAATGCCATCATCTCACATTTGTCTAAATTAAACTCCATCTGCCATGCGTCAGCCCATTGCCCAAATAATCAAAATACCCATTGCAATTGAGATAATCTCCTTCACTCTCACTATACCATCAACCTATTATCTGAAAATTACTAAACATGCTATTAAAATTCTCTCCAATCATTAATATAAATGAAAATAACAGGGGACCCAGCACTGATCCCTGAGGCACACCGCTTGGTCACAGGCCTCCAGTTTGAAAACAACTCTCTACAACCACACTCTGGCTTCTGTCATTAAGCCATGTGTATCCATTTAGATACCTCATCCTGGATCCCATGAGATTTAAACTTTAGCAACAACCTAACCATGTGGTACTTGTCAAAGGCCTGCTAAAGTTCATGTTGACAACACGACTGCACTGCCCTCATCTACCTTCTTGTTACCCCTTCAAAAAAACTCAATTAAATTTCTGATTTCCACTCACAAGCCGTGCTGACTGTCCTAATCAGTCCTTGTGTCCTAAATGCTTGTAGATCCTGCTCGCAAAATACCTTCCACAATTTACCCACCACAGATGTGAGGCTCACTGGCTGTAGGTTCCCAGGCTTTTCCCTACTTCCCTTGTTAAACAAAGGTAAAACATTCGCCACCCTCCAATCTTCAGGTACTCACTTGTGACTATCGATGATTCAAATATTGCAGCTAGGGGGACCCGCAATTTCCTCTATTATCTCACAGTGTCTGGGATACACTCATCAGGTCCCAGGGATTTATATCACCCTTGATGCGCTTTAAGACTTCTAGCACCTCCTTCTCTGTAATATATACACTTCTTAAGAACTCCTATTATTTCCCCAAGTTCCCTCAAATCTATGCTTTTCTCGATGGTAAGTACTGTTGGGTGCAGAGAGTGCAGTGAGATGGGAGCAAAACAGGTGACTTAAGTGTCTGGTCCACAAGTTCTCGCTCAATGGGTTCCTCAAGCCCTGCTCCAGGGGCGGAGAAACATCCATGATAGAGACAAATCCCTGTGAGGATAGTAACTCCCTGACCATTGGATCATGTGACTATAGCAGAGGGTGAATGGGGTGGATCCTGGGTTTGTCCATCTGTTCCTATATCCATTACATTGGCTGCATCTACAGTAAACGAGGGACAATTTCCTCCCTATTGTCTAACAAGGAAATACACGTGACGGGTGTGAGAGGGCTACTCTTGGATCTTTCTGAGGAGTATCTAGTGCTTCATGTCGTTAGTGTAGCTTGACCTGGACCATTTGGATGGGCAACACACAGCTTCATGACGTATCGCTGTGCTGTGCATGGTCAATGGATTTGGGCCTGTGTCTCTGGGCGTTTGCGCATTCCCCGTGCTTGTGTGGGTTTCTCCGGGTGCTCCGGTTTCCTCCCACATCCCAAAGATCTGCTCTTAGGTTAATGGCAACAAATTCTTCCCTAAGTTGTCTCAATGGTTTTTAATCATAGATCTATAAAATAGAGAGGGATCACGAGTAGAGGCGGAACATCGAGTGGGTGGCGCGCGCTGGGCTCGTTGGGCCGACGGGCCTGTTTCCCGTGCTGTTTGTTCTTTGTTCTTAAAAGGTTTTGTCACCGGGGCAGAGCACCTGAAAAGTTAGCAACTGTTACCGTTCTTTAATTAGTCACAAGAAAGGTTTACATTAACACGCAATGATGATTAACTGTGAAATCCACCCTAGTGGCCACACTCTGGTAGCCTTGGGGTCAATGCGCCTAACTAGACGCCACGTCATTCGGACTGTGGGAGGAATCCGAGGGAGAATCCGGATACTGAAGGAAACCCACACAGACACGGGGAGAATGTGCAGACTTCACAACAGACAGTGACCAAGCCGGAATCGAACCCGGGTCCCTGGCGCTGTGAGACAGACAGCGCTAACCCACATACATCGTACACCGCAATGTGCAAGTGGCAGGAATTCAGGATTCTCAGTAAATTGAGAAAGCTTCAGGCAGTTGTGGAGATCAGGGGAGGGGGGCAGGTGCTGGAGGTGGGGGGGAGGATGTGGGCCGGGTGGGGGTGAGACGTACAGGGAGTTGGGGACGGGGGTGGGAGGTGGGGGGTTGAGGATGATGCGGAAGGGGTAGTGGGCTAGGGGTGGGGGAAGAGACGTACAGGGGGTTGGGGACGGGGGTGGGTGAGGATGAGGGGGTAAGGGGGAGGGGTATAGGGGGAGGGGGGGGACGGTACAGGGTTGGGGATGGGGGTTGGGGACGGGGTGGGTGAGGATGAGGGGGGTAGGGGGAGTGGGGTTAGAGGGTGGGGGGGAGACGCGACAGGGGGTTGGGGGACGGGGGTGGAGGGGGGTGTTGAGATGACGGGGGTAAGGGGGAGTCGGGTTAGGGGGTGGGGGGGGAGACAACACGGTACGGGGGGGGCCGGGGGTTGGGGACCGGGGCGGTCGAGTAAACCGGATGAGGGGGGGGTAAGGGGGCAGAGTGGGGTGGGGGGAGGCGAGTAACAGAGGGGTTGCGGGACGGGGGGATCCGGGGTGGGGGTGGTGGTGTTGATTGAATAATGAGAAAATGTAAGAGTTGTTGGCCATGTGTTAGGGTGGGCAGGGGTAACGATGGTGAGAGACAGACACTGAGAGCTCTGTGTAAACCTGCAAAATTCAGTGTCTCATCCAGGAAACTTCACTTCCAGAATTATACTCAAAACTCACTCTTGTGGTCTCGTCTTGAGTAAATGGTTGTTGGGATGTGAGAGTGTTTGTATTTGAGGGTGTTTATCTTGATTGTTTCTAAATAATTTTTTCTCTCTTTCTGTTCTTGTCTCAGCTGCTTCTGCTTCTGCGGGCTTTTCATTTTAACTCCTGCCACGTTGCAACTTCATAACCTCCTTCCTGACTCCGTTTGGTCAGGTACAGCTCATCATTCGATTTCTCCTCTCTCTCCTCTGCATGTTAGATTACCCTCGCTGTATGTCAGGGCAGGTCCAATCCACTTCTCCACAACAAAATATCCATTGATTCCAGCCCAGTGGCTCTGAGCTCAGTGTACTGTCACAGTGAACTGTCCCTGTTTCACCACAGATAATAATCTGCCCTCTCCATAGAACACACTGCAGATTTACAGCCCCGTTACAGCCAGCCCTGGTTACACACAGTCCCGTTACACAAAACCGCATAATGTAACCAATTGTTATGATTTCAATTCAAGCAATATTATATAAACTTAAACCCCCTCTTTAAAATGAGTTAGCAAATAACAGGCATACTTGCTGTGACTTAGGTTATTAGCCTGGAGCTTTCAGAAAGTCTTGGATAAAGAGGCAGAGAGAAATGTGGCGGCTTGTATTTTTAAACATGAAACTGAAATAGTATTGATCCTTGCAAGCTTAGCTCCTCCCATTAAGCGAAATGACTCTGTCCCTGTTTATCAACCTAATTAAAACTCTAATTGACACTCCAGGAGAATCCTAAATAAACAAAAGGTCCATTAACTCCACAAAAACAACTCATTCCCGGCTAAAATCAATTATCCTGCATTCTCAGCATCTACTGCATGATTGCCAGATAAACCAAACTTTTATAAACAAAGCACTGCTTAAAGCAAAAATTACCTTAAAACATAAAATATATCAAAATACACAGTATTATCACACCCTGCTTTTAAAAAAAATGACGAAACAATATGAATAGTTGGCGTCATTTTTTCAAAACCTTGTGGTTTACACTATGTACTGTATAAGAGATAAATCTTATTACAGTTAAGCAGCATGCAAGTTAACTATAGTATTAGAACAAAGAACAAAGAGCAACACAGCACGGGAAAAACAGGCCCTTCGGCCCAACGAGCCCCACGCAGCCGTCCTAACGTCTTAATGACAGATCTTGATTAGGCTATGCCTATTGTTGAAGATTCCAATAGGGACCAATATAGGCCAATTTGTTACCCAATCAGCCTAAGAGACATTTTTGGATGTGGAGGAAACCGGAGCACCCGGGAAAACCCACGCAACCACAGGGAGAACGTGCAAAACTCCGCAGAACAGGCCCAAATCCATGTGTCAGAACAGCAACAGCGATAGTCTCGAGCTGTCTGTGCCCATCTGATGGTCCAGTTTAAGCATACACTGATGACATGAAGCACTAGGCCACTCCTGAAGCAACCTCCAAGAGCAGCCCTCGCACGACCTGCCGCATGCGCACTTGTTGGTCAACAAGGTGGACCGAATTGCCTGCGGAAACAAATAAGACTTATTGCCAGTTCAGTATTTTTATTCCAATGTTATATGGCTTCTTCCTTCATGATGGAGTTTCTGCCATTCCATTCTCTCTTCCTGTTAACCCATGACACACCGCATCATTCTTGCAGTTTCCTCCTTCTTAGAATCCTCCTTCCTGCTCTTGATTTCTGTTTCATTCTGATTCTGAGCTCAGTTCCTGGTGCCGTCCTCAGAGAGAGTTCGGCTCGGATACTATAGGATTAGACCTCAATCTGAACGCAAACTGCCACAAACCACTTGGATTTGCTTTTAGTTCCTTCATTGAATTCAACCAGTTTTTTTTTTGACTTTTCAGAGTCCTGAAAGGTCAAACCAAAGTAATCATTTCTCAGAGGGTTGATTTACTCACAGATTTTGTCAGAGACATTTTTTTTTACTTCACATGTGCGTGTGTCAGAGCCATGCAGAAAGATCACTCCATCTCTGTCCTTTCTTGTTAACGGCTTTACCTTCTGTCAGAGAGTCAAACTCCCCCATCTGCTCAAATTGTACATTCAAAAACTCTCCCAGAGTCTCCATTTTGTAGTTGCAGGTTGGGAATTTCTCTCTCTGTCTCCATGGTCTGGGTTGGTGATTTCAAATTACAACAATCCTCAACTCAGTAACATTAGAAACCTTCTTTCTACCGCCCCTCTCTCCAACAGGAAACAACTGTGAGAATGACACTGGACACTCTCAGACTGTGAAAGTGGATCTTTCTGTTCTAATCTGTGATTCATTGCTTTGTTTCTTCTGCATCTCAACATCATTTTCTGCAAAATTCCCTAGCAAAGATATCAATATCTAATGGCTTCTTTGTTCTCAGGAGGTTGAGGGGCAACACGGAGGGACCAGGTTGTTAATATAAACGGTTCCAGTTCACTCCCACTGACCCTGTGGCTTATTATTAGTCTTAATATCAGATCTTAAAACAAAGTAACCCCAACGCAGACCGCTGTAATGCAGGTCCACCCCGTGGTGCAGAGCCCCCTCTTGTAATGCAGCACCCTGTAACAGAGAGCCCCCTTCCCGTAATGCAGAGCCTACCCCGTAACACAGAGCCCCCCTTGTAATGCAGGCCCCCCACCATGGTCTGAACCCAGTGGCGCAGAGCCCCCCTCACCGTAATGCAGAGCCCCCCGCCCCTCCCGTAATGCAGAGTGTCCGTGATGCAGAGCGTCCCGTGTAACGCAGAGCCCCCCAGTAATGCAGGCCTCTATAACGCAGACTCTGTAACATTTCAGACAATCTGGGTTGTCAGTGCGATACTGAGCACCACTGCAGAGCAGTAAGATCCCAGCTGCAATCCCCTTCCGAGGCTCCCTGATTGGTGTGTGTGGACAGTTAGTGATGTTTGCTGTTGCTCTCTGACAGTGAACATCAGAGGGCAGTGTACACACACAATCTGCCCGTGTGAATCAGTCTATCAGTGAATCACCGGCACTTTGTAAGCAGCACCCGGATTCACAGTGATAGACAGGAAGTCATTTCTCTGATCCTCTTTATCCCGTTAATCCACAGTCAATCATCACAGCCTCTGCCGACTCAGAAGCTTCTGGGTTCAGAGGGGTTGCACAGTGGGTTAGCCTGCTGCCTCACAGCGCAGGAACCCGGGTTCGATTCCTGGTTTGGGTCACTGTCTGTGTGGAATCTGCACATTCTCCCTGTGTCCTGCAGGGTTTCCTCGGTTTCCTCCCACAGTCCAAAGATGTGTGGGGTTGGATTGGCAGTGCTAAATTCTCCCTCAATGTCCAATAATGTGCAGGTTGGGCATTAGCCACGGTAAATGTGTGGGTTATGGGGATAGGACTGGGTGAGGTCACCACTTGCAGATTGTCAGTGCAGACTCGATGGGATGAATGGCTCTTCTGCACTTGTAGAAATTCTATGATTCAAAATCAACTCCAGAAGCTTCGTACAGGACACGAGGAAAGCAAAAACACTACAAATGCTGGAAATCTCAGCAGGTCTGACAGCCTCTGTGGAGAGCAGAGTGGAGGAGAAAGAGGCTATTCAGTCCATCAGCACAGTGCTAGCTCATTTGAAGAACATTCACTTCTTCCCCATTCCCTGAAATCGTCCTCCTTTGAGGATTTATCCAATCTGTTTGAATTTCTATTGATCCCAACTCCTCCGTCCAACTCCCCCTGCACTCCCCCCTCCTCTCCTGAAAACCGAGCTCCCCCTGAATCCCTCTGACTCACCCCTCGATCCCTGTTAATCCCTCCAGCTTTCCTCCAACCCCCTGCCCCCACCCTTTCACCGAAGCTGCCCTCATCTCTCTCAGTTTTTCAAAGGAACTTCAGCAAATTTTTAATCAGCTAACAATCCAGCAGAGCTTTCAGTGAGTGGGGTGGGAAGAATGCAGGAACGGGTCGGGGCTGGGATGAATGTAGGGTCGAGATGTTGGGTGGGAGGGTGAGGGTCAGGGGTGGGAGGGGTGTGGGTGGTGGTGCGAGATTGGGGATGGGAAGGATGCAGGGTTGCTGAAGGTAGTTGTAGGGTCAGGGAGAGGGTGGGAGTGTGGGGTCAGGACAGAATGTGGGAGGGAGTGCGGGGTCATGGCTGGGGGTGTGGGAAGTGCAGGGTGAGGGGTGGGGGATGTTGGGGAGGCATGGAGTGTTGGGGGATCATGGAGGAGGCTGGGGGGCTCAGGGCAGGATGGTCGGGACAAGGGGTGGGGGTGCGGAGTCGGGCTGGGGGTGCAGGACTGGGGCAGGAGGTGTGGGTCAGGATGGGGGGTGGGGGATCTGAAACATGGAATCCAGCATGATGCAGGAAGTTAGGAGTGGCAGGGCACTCGGATAGTGACTGGTGCTCCTCGCAAAACATTCACAACTCACTCTCTGTGACTCAAACTAAACCAATCCCCCCCCCCCACCTCACCTCCACTTCGTCCCACCCATTACTACTACGCCCCCACCCCCACCCCCACCTCCCCCAATCTCTCAAATCTCTATTCCACAGGAAGTGAACTTCCTGATTTCGGTTCCATTTTGGCCAATCTTCTCCGTGACCTCTCTGAAGCTTTTAATTCTCCCAGAATCAGGAGCGGAGACCTGGACCCCGATCCTCTGGCTGGGATCTATCCGTTGTTTGATGGAGATTAAAGCTAATCTCTGTGCATTTTGTAACCTAAGCCTGGGTTCTAAAGCTCAGAATCCCAGGAGTTCTGCGCTGATTAGTGAAGACGCCATCGCCAGTGATGTGTGAACTCCCAGCTCCAGGTCTCTCGCTCCCACTCTCCATTTCAAACCCAAACCTTTCCTTCAGCCCATCTCTCGGTATCATCACAGGACGCTTTTCCCTGTTGGATTTGACCTTCCCATCCTGCAGCCTATCAGCAGCTTCCTCATGTTTCCTATATCAATGGCTCAGTTAAATAAATCCAAATTAAAAAACCATTCTCAGTGACGGTGACCATGAAACCATTGTCGATTGTTGGCAAAACGCACTGGGTTCACGAATGTCTGTTAGGGAAGGAAATCTCATTCTTTACCCTGTATGGCCTACAAGTGATCCAGAGCCACAGCAATGTGGTTGACTCTGAACTGCATTCTCCAACTCAAAAGTCCTGATGTGCTGGGCTCCTCCATCACTGAGGATGGGGATATTTGCGGAGCCTCTCCCTACAGTGAGTTGTTTAATTGTATCCACCATCGTTCACACTGGGATGTGGTCAGGAGGACGCAGAAATCATAGAATCAGAGAAACGACATCACAGAAAGCAGGGCCATTTGGCCATTTGAGTCTGCACCGACCACACTATCCTACCCTACTCCCATATCCGACATATACTACTAATCCTCTAACCTTCACATCTCAGTACACTAAGGGGCAGTTTTAACATGGCCAATCAACTAACCCACGTATTTTGGGGCTTAGACTGATCTGTTGTTCTGGGATTGCTAGCTCTATCTATCCCTTGCTGCTTACGGTGTTTAGTGTAATTCTTGTACTACAGCTTCACCAGGATGACCACCTCATTTGCCTGGTGCTGCTCCGACGTGCTCCTGCTTCCATTGAACCAGGATGGGTCCTGGTTTGTTGGTATTGTGAATGGGGGATGTGCTGGATACCAGCCTCACTGTCATGATGCTGCAGTTGCCTCCTGGATTTCCAGTCTTTGAGTTTTTAATTGAAATCTGTCCCATTTATCCGATGATAGTACATAATACAATGGAGGTTATTTCAATGTGGAGTGGGACTTTGTCTCCACAAGAACTGTGTGATGCTCCTCATAGAATCGTACAGTGCAGGAGAGGCCCTTCAGCCTATCAACACTGATAACACGAGAAATACTGAACTCCCACCTCATCCCCAGCTGCCAGCACTGGGCCCATAGCCCTGAATGTTATGATGTGCCAAGTGCTCATCCAAATACTTTTTTAAAGAATGTGAGCATCCCGCCTCCACCACCCTCCCAGGCAGCGCGTTCCAGACCCTCCCCAATACCCAGGGTAAAATGTTTGTCCCTCAATTTGATTTGATTGATTATTGTCACACGTACGTTCAGTGAAAGTATTGTTTCTTGGACACTTATACAGACAGAGCATACCGTTCATAGAGAAGGAAAGGAAAGAGTGCAGAATCTAGTGTTCCAATCATAGGCAGGGTGTAGAGAAAGATCAACTTAATGCGAGGTAAGTCCATTCAAAAGTCACTGCCAGCAGCAGGAAAGAAGCTGTTCTTGAGTCAAGAACAAAAAAAAATTTCCAGCACAGGAACAGCCCTTTGGCCCCTCAAGCCTGCACTGACCATGCTGCCCGCTGAACTAAAACCCCCTTACCCTTCCGGGGACCATTTCCCTTATTCCCATCCTATCAATCATTTGGTTTTTGTCAAAATGCCCCTTAAAAGTCATTATCATATCCACTTCCACTACCTCCCCAGCAATGAGCACCACACTCTGTGAAAAAATATCTGCCTCATACATCGTCCCTCAATCTTTTTTAAACCGAGCTCGCTGCGCAGTTTTGACTCTTCATGCCATGGATTTATCCGATATATCCTCTCATTTCTCCTCTGATTTAGCACTTTGGCAACGGACACCCCTCAAATTCCGTCACTCCAGTGAGAACAAACCAAGTTTCTCCGTCTTTCCTTATAGTTAATGCTCTCCATACCAGGCAACATCCTGGTATAAATCTTTCGTGGACCTCTCCAAAAGCTCCACATCCTACTGGTAGTGTGCTAGAGTCGTTGGGGCACGTGACCTCAGATTGTGTATTTTTTTCCTGACGTTAGGTGGTAGAAGAGAGAATATCCGGGTGTGTGGGGTCCTTATTATCCTGTTGCTTTAACGAGGCTGCAGGATTTAGACAGAGTCAATGATGGACGATTCCCCACTTTGTTGGGAAAAGATACAAAAACTGAGGTCACGTACCACGCCTCAAGAACAGCTTCTTCCCTGCTGCTGTCAGACTTTTGAATGGACCTACCTGCATTACGTTGATCTCCTCGGCATGCCTAGCTATGACTGTAACACTACATTCTGCAGTCTGTCGCTTCCTTCTCTATGAACAGTATGCTTTTCTGTGTAGCGCACATGAAACAATACTTTTCACTGTCCCTGAATGCATGTGACAATAATAAATAAAATCAAAATGATGCTCTCTCAGGTTTTGTTAAGAGGGTCAGTGCTGAGGGATGCCTGCGACTGTCAGAGTGGTCAGTGCTGAGGAGTGCCGCACTGTCAGAGGGTCGTGCTGCGGGAGTTGCTGCACTGTCCGAGGGTCAGTGCTGATGGAGCGCCCGCACTGTCCAGAGGGTCAGTACTGAGGGAGTGACTGCACTGTCAGAAGGGTCGTGCTTCTCATGGAGTGCCGCACTGGTCAGAGGGTCAGTGCTGAGAGTGCGGGCACTGTCAGAGGGTCAGTGCTGAGGAGTGCGCCTGTCCAGAGGGTCCAGTACTGAGGAGTGCCGCACTGTCGAGGGTCAGTACTGAGGAGTGCCGCACTGTCAGAGGGTCAGTGCCGCGGGAGTTCCGCACTGTCAGAGGGTCATTGCTCGAGGGAAAGTGCCGCACTGTCAAGAGGGTCAGTGCTGAGGAGTGCCGCACTGTCAGAGGGTCAGCTGCCGAGGGAGTGCCGCACTGTCAGAGGTCATGCCGGGGAGTGCTGCACTGTCAGAGGTCATGCCGAGGGAGGTGCTGCACTGTCAGGGTCAGTGCCGAGGGAGTGCTGCCACTGTCAGAGGGTCAGTGCCGAGGGAGTGCTGCACTGGTCAGAGGGCATGCGGAGGGAGTGCTGCACTGTCAGAGGGTCAGTGGCCGAGGGATGCTGCACTGTCAGAGGGTCAGTGCCGAGGAGGAGTGCGGCACTGGCAGAGGGTCAGTGCTGAGGGTGGCCGCAACTGTCAGAGGTCAGTGTTGAGGGAGTGCCGCACTTCAGAGGTCAGTGCTGAGGAGTTGCCGCACTGGGTCAGGGAAAGGTACTGGAGGGAGTGCCGGCCTGTCAGAGGTCAGTGCCGAGGGTAGCGCCGCACTGTCAGAGGGTCAGTGCGAGGGAGCGCCCACTGTCAGAGGGTCAGTGCTGATGGAGTGCTCCAATGGGATGTGAGATTATTTGTGCTCTCTCAGTATCAGTTGAGATCTAAGGTTCTGTACTTCTGTTGTGGGCAAGGTATTGGAGAGAATTATTAGGGATAGGATTTATAGTTATTTAGAGAGAAATGAATTGATTGGGGATAGTCAGCATGGTTTCGTGAAGGGTAGGTCATGCCTTACTAACCTCATTGAGTTTTTTGAGAAAGTGACCAGAGAGGTGGAGGGGGGTAAGGCGGTTGATGTAGTATATATGGACTTTAGTAAGGCTTTTGATAAGGTGGCCCATGGAAGACTTCTACAGAAAATGCAGATGTGTGGAATAGAGGGTGATTTAGCTAATTGGATTAGAAATTGGCTGGCAGATAGAAGACAGAGGGTGGTGGTTGATGGGAGATATTCATCGTGGAGTTCGGTGACGAGTGGTGTGCCTCAGGGGTCTGTTTTGGGGCCCCTGCTGTTTGTAATTTTTATAAATGATCTGGATGAGGGTATTGAGGGATGGATCAGTAAATTTGCAGATGATACTAAAGTTGGTGGTGTGGTAGATAGTGAAGAGGGGTGTTTTCACGGTGTTACAGTTTTCACTGTATCACGGTGATCGAAAAGAAGTTTGATGAGGACTTGTCTGTTGAGGTAGTATGGGCTGAGATTAGAAACAGGAGAGGAGAGGTCACCCTGTTGGGAGTCTTTTACAGACCTCCTAATAGTTCTAGAGAGGTTGAGGAAAGGATTGCGAAGTCAATTCTGATTAGGAGTGAAAGTAGTAGGGTAATTGTGATGGGGGACTTTAACTTTGCTAATATTGATTGGAATAGCTATAGCTCTAGCTCGTTAGAGGGGTCAGTTTTCGTACAGAGTGTGCAGGAAGGTTTTTTGACTCAGTATGTAGATAGGCCAACTAGAGGTGAGGCTACATTGGATTTGGTGCTGGGCAATGAGCCAGACCAGGTGTTAGGCTTGGAAGTTAGTGAACATTTTGGTGATAGTGACCACAATTCGGTTACGTTCACCTTAGTGATGGACAGGGATAGGCATGAAGCTGGGGGCTGTAGTTATAGCTGGGGGAAGGGTAATTATGAGGCCATCAGGAGAGAATTAGGGTGGTAGATTGGACTAGGGAACTACAGGGACTGGGAACATCTGGAATGTGGTGCTTATTCAAGGAGCAGCTGCTGAGAGTCCTTGATAAGTATGTCCCTGTCAGGCAGGGAGGAAATGGACGAGTAAGAGAGCCTTGGTGTACGAAAAGAGTTGATTGCTGGTTAAGAAGAAAAAGGAGGCTTATGTCAGGATGAGGCTTGAAGGCTCAGGTAGTGCAATGGATAGCTATAGATTAGCTAGGAAGGAGGTAAAAAGTGAATTGAGGAGAGCTAAGAGGGGACACGAGAAGATGTTGGCTGATAGGATTAAGGAGAATCCTAAAGCTTTCTTTCGATATGTTAAGAATAGAAGATTGGTTAGGGCAAGATTAGGGCCAGTCATAGACAGCAGTGGGAAGTTGTGCGTGGAGCCTGAAGAGATTGGTGAGGCACTGAATAAATATTTCTCTTCGGTATTCACGCAGAGTGCTGGAAATGTAGCTGTGGAGAGCACTGAGGTACAGGGTTGCAAATTGGGGAGTATTGTAGTAGATAGGGAGGATGTGTTAGAAATTCTCGAGGGTTTGAAGTTGGATAAGTCCCCTGGGCCGGACGGGATTTACCCTAGGATTCTCTGGGAGGCAAGAGAGGAGATTGCAGAGCCTCTGGCTCTGATCTTCAGGTCCTCGTTGGTTACGGGTGTGGTTCCGGAGGACTGGAGGATGGCGAATGTGGTCCCATTGTTTAAGAAGGGGAAGAGAGACCTTCCTGGGAATTATAGGCCAGTGAGTCTTACTTCTGTGGTGGGCAAGGTATTGGAGAGAATTATTAGGGATAGGATTATAGTTATTTAGAGAGAAATGAATTGATTGGGGATAGTCAGCATGGTTCGTGAAGGGTAGGTCATGCCTTACTAACCTCATTGAGTTTTTTGAGAAAGTGACCAGAGAGGTGGATGGGGGTAAGGCGGTTGATGTAGTATATATGGACTTTAGTAAGGCTTTTGATAAGGTGGCCCATGGAAGACTTCTACAGAAAATGCAGATGTGTGGAATAGAGGGTGATTTAGCTAATTGGATTAGGAATTGGCTGGCAGATAGAAGACAGAGGGTGGTGGTTGATGGGAGATATTCATCGTGGAGTTCGGTGACGAGTGGTGTGCCTCAGGGGTCTGTTTTGGGGCCCCTGCTGTTTGTAATTTTTATAAATGATCTGGATGAGGGTATTGAGGGATGGATCAGTAAATTTGCAGATGATACTAAAGTTGGTGGTGTGGTAGATAGTGAAGAGGGGTGTTTTAGTTTACAGAGTGACTTGGACAAGTTGCAGAGCTGGGCCGAGAGGTGGCAAATGGAGTTTAATGTGGAAAAGTGTGAGGTAATGCACTTTGGCAGGAACAATAAATGTGTAGAGTATAGGGCTAATGTAGGGCTCTTAATAGTGTTGAGGAACAGAAGGATCTTGGTGTATGTGTCAATAGATCCCTGAAAGTAGGCAGTCAAGTGGATAAAGTTGTTAAGAAGGCATATGGAGTCTTAGCTTTTATTGGTAGGGGGATTGAATTTAGGAGCCGCAGCATCATGTTGCAACTGTACAAAACTCTAGTGCGGCCGCACTTGGAGTATTGTGTGCAGTTCTGGTCCCCACATTATAAGAAAGATGTGGAGGCATTGGAGAGGGTACAGAGGAGGTTTACAGGATGTTGCCTGGTATGGAGGGCAGGTCCTATGAAGAGAGGTTGAAGGATTTGAGGTTGTTTTCGTTAGAAAGGAGGCGGCTAAGAGGGGATCTTATTGAAGCATATAAGATGATTAGAGGTTTAGATAGGGTGGACAGTGATAGCCTTTTTCCTAGGATGGAGAAAGCTAGCACGAGGGGACACAGCTTTAAATTAAGGGGTATGAGTTATAGGACGGATATCAGAGGTAGGTTCTTTACTCAAAGAGTGATTAGGGAGTGGAATGCCCTGCCTGCAGCTGTTGTAGATGCGCCAAGTTTGGTGGCGTTTAAGAGGTTAGTTGATAAGTATATGGATGAGAAGGGAATGGTTTAGTTAGGAGGGGCATTTGCTTTTTATTTTGGTCGGCACAACATCGAAGGCCGAAGGGCCTGTTCTGTGCTGTATTGTTCTATGTTCTATGTTCTAGATGTTGGAAGCAGTGGGTTTGGAAAGTGCTGCTTAAGGAGCTGTGGGGAGTTGCTGTAGTGTATCTTGTCAATGATGCACAAGGCTGTCAGTGTGATAGTAAATTGGTTGTCAGTGTAGCGCACTCAGGAGTGTTCAGTCAGTGCTTTTCAATCACGAAATCCCATCTATTGGTGGACACTATGTTCTGAGTTTTGTAAACCGGGATTGGTTGTGTATTTTCAATACTGCACCAATAGTAAACAGTCAAGCATGATGAACAATCTAATTACCAGCATCACTGGCACTGCCCACTGGCACTGTTCACTGGCACTGCTTGCTGCTCACCAGCACTGCCCGCTGGTGCTGCCTGCTGCCCACTGGCGCTGCCTGCTGCTCACTGGCACTGTCAAATGGCACTGCCCTCTGCTCACTATGCTGCCCACTGGCACTGCACATTGGGGCTACTCACTGGCACTGCTCACTGGCACTGGCAGTGCTCCCTGTCAGTCACTTGCTACATTGCTCACTTGGCAGAATGATTTTTTTTATTGGCTTTGCAGCCTCTTGTTTGTAGAAAGCATCATTTGTGTTGCTGCTGCAGTAGTAAAGCATGAAGCAGCTTCGCTCTTATCCTTCCATAAGGCCAAAAGAAATAGCGTCAGAAGGAGGCCATTCGGCCCCTCGAGCTTGTTCTACCATTCAATAGGATCGTGGCTGATTCGACATTCCTCCCGTTCACTTTCCTGCCCTTTCCCCCTAATCCTCGATTCCTTTACTAATCAAAAATCTATCCCAGCCTTAAATATACACAAGGCCTCTGCCCACACTGGTCTTTTAGTCAAGCAGTTCCAAAGACTCTCAACCCTCTGAGAGAAGAAATTCCTTCTCATTTTGGTATTAAAATGCTGCCCCCTTTGTTCTGAGACACTGCCCTCTGGTCCTGGACTCTCCCATAAGGGAAAACACCCTCTCAGGATTTACCCTGTCAAACCTTTTGAAAATCCTTTATGTTTCAACAAGATCACCTCTCATTCTTCTCAATTCCAATAAGTACAGTCCCAACCTCTTTAACCTTTCCTCATAAAACCATCGCTCCACACCAAGGATCATCCCAGTGAACCTTGTCGAATGCCTTCTGACAGTCCAAATACAACACATCTACTGGTTCTCCTCTATCTACACTGATGGAGACTTCCTCGAGAAACTCTAATCAGACACAATTTCCCTTTGATGAAGCCATACTGAGTCTGCTTGATTAGATTATGATTTTTCAAATGTGTCTATTACTTCCTTAATAATTAATTCCAATATTTTTCCAACAGTAGATGTCAAATTAATCCACCTTCAGTTACCTGCTTTTTGCCTCACTCCCGTTTTTGTACAGGGAAGTCACATTGGCAGTTTTCCAATCCTCCAGCACTTTTTCAGAATTCAAAGATCATTGGAAAGTTGAAGAGCAAGCTGATAGACTGGACACCTTTCAGGTCTGGGGGTGCAAAGAACAAAGAACAAAACAGCATGGGAAACAGGCCCTTCGGCCCAACGAGTGCATGCCACCACCCCGATGGTCCCACCTCTACCTGTGATCCCTGTCCATGTTTATAGATCTATGGATTAAAAAACAAATTTGAGACAATTTAGGGAGAATTTGTTTTGCCAATTAGTCTAAGAGCACATCTTTGGGATGTGGGAGGGAACCGGAGCACCCGGAGAAAACCCGGGTGATAACTTTAGGCCTGTATGTGAGTTTGTGCAACGTACAGTGAGTAGGTGTGATCCAGGCTGTAATCGCAATGTCTGACCGATTAACTCAATCAGTTTGTGCTTGTAAAACTTCAAATGTGGTAAGAACAGATGTGATTCCATGATTGGGCAGCACATTCGAAACAATCCTGAGTGTGCTGAGAATTACACTAACAGTCAGTTTAAGATGATTGTGGGGCGTTCAAAATGGCTCCGTTACACTTGCTTGAAGCAACTGATATTCATTCATACAGGAAGCCCCTGTCCTCCACAAACTGAACCAACGACCAGACATTGAGGATTTTCCAACCAACCAGAAGTTTGGGGAAGCTGCATTCCCCATGGCAATGCTTTGACTAATCAGAGTTGACTTGCTGACCAATCAGGTGTTTTTTCTTATGCCTTTCAAATTTGGCATTTTTGCATCTGTCCTGATAAGTTCAAGGCAAAAAGCTTCAATAGAACATAGAACAATACAGCACAGAACAGGCCCTTCGGCCTTCGATGTTGTGCCGACCAAAATAAAAAGCAATGCCCCTCCTAACTAAACCATTCCCTTCTCATCCATATACTTATCAACTAACATCTTAAACGCCACCAAACTTGGCGCATCTACAACAGCTGCAGGCAGGGCATTCCACTCCCTAAATCACTCTTTGAGTAAAGAACCTACCTCTGATATCCGTCCTATAACTCATACCCCTTAATTTAAAGCTGTGTCCCCTCGTGCTAGCTTTCTCCATCCTAGGAAAAAGCTATCACTGTCCACCCTATCTAAACCTCTAATCATCTTATATGCTTCAATAAGATCCCCTCTTAGCCGCCTCCTTTCTAACGAAAACAACCTCAAATCCTTCAACCTCTCTTCATAGACCTGCCCTCCATACCAGGCAACATCCTGGTAAACCTCCTCTGTACCCTCTCCAATGCCTCCACATCTTCTTATAATGTGGGGACCAGAACTGCACACAATACTCCAAGTGCGGCCGCACTAGAGTTTTGTACAGTTGCAACATGACGTTGCGGCTCCGAAATTCAATCCCCTACCAATAAAAGCTAAGACTCCATATGCCTTCT
Organism: Sphyrna mokarran; assembly: GCA_024679065.1. Taxonomy (NCBI): domain Eukaryota; kingdom Metazoa; phylum Chordata; class Chondrichthyes; order Carcharhiniformes; family Carcharhinidae; genus Sphyrna; species Sphyrna mokarran. The sequence goes on from JAGIQG010000009.1 coordinate 1,577,186, forward strand.
TAACAACCTTATAGACTTGATTGCCAACTTTCAGGGATCTATGCACATATACACCAAGATCCCTCTGTTCATCAACACTATTAAGAATCCTACCATTAGCCCTATACTCTACACATTTATTATTCCTGCCAAAGTGCATTACCTCACACTTTCCACATTAAACTCCATTTGCCACCTCTCGGCCCAGCTCTGCAACTTGTCCAAGTCTCTCTGCAAACTATAACACCCCTCTTCACTATCTACCACTCCACCGACTTTAGTGTCATCTGCAAATTTACTGATCCATCCCTCAATACCCTCATCCAGATCATTTATAAAAATTACAAACAGCAAGGGCCCCAAAACAGACCCCTGAGGCACACCACTTGTCACCGAACTCCACAATGAATATCTCCCATCAACCACCACCCTCTGTCTTCTATCTGCCAGCCAATTTCTAATCCAATTTGCTAAATCACCCTCTATTCCACACTTCTGCATTTTCTGTAGAAGTCTTCCATGGGCCACCTTATCAAAAGCCTTACTAAAGTCCATATATACTACATCAACCGCCTTACCCCCATCCACCTCTCTGGTCACTTTCTCAAAAAAACTCAATGAGGTTAGTAAGGCATGACCTACCCTTCACGAAACCATGCTGACTATCCCCAATCAATTCATTTCTCTCTAAATAACTATAAATCCTATCCCTAATAATTCTCTCCAATACCTTGCCCACAACAGAAGTAAGACTCACTGGCCTATAATTCCCAGAAGGTCTCTCTTCCCCTTCTTAAACAATGGGACCACATTCGCTATCCTCCAGTCCTCCGGAACCACACCCGTAACCAACGAGGACCTGAAGATCAGAGCCAGAGGCTCTGCAATCTCCTCTCTTGCCTCCCAGAGAATCCTAGGGTAAATCCCTTCCGGCCCAGGGGACTTATCCAACTTCAAACCCTCGAGAATTTCTAACACCTCCTCCCTATCTACTACAATACTCCCCAATTTGCAACCCTGTACCTCAGTGCTCTCCACAGCTACATTTCCAGCACTCTGCGTGAATACCGAAGCGAAATATTTATTCAGTGCCTCGCCAATCTCTTCAGGCTCCACGCACAACTTCCCACTGCTATCTATGACTGGCCCTAATCTCGCCCTAACCAATCTTCTATTCTTAACATATCGAAAGAAAGCATGTCTGTTGTTGGCAAAATTAATACAGTGTGTAAAATAATAACGTTAGTTTGAACAAGAGAGCAATCCCAATGCAGAGGGCAATGGCTGTGATTGGATAGAAGTGACTGACAGGCCGAATGGCCTTGTTCTGTACTATATTGTTTTTTGAAGTAATGTTGTGATTCCACAGGTTATTAATCCACACGTTGTTTCTGAACAGGAACTTGTGGAATATTATAAATACCATTCGCTGAAAGAGGGATTTCGATCCTTGGACACAATGCTCCAGTTCCCGTACAAAGACCCTGAAGATATCTCGGCGTACAGACTTCAGCGAGACCGGGGTCACTGTGAGTACACAACACCTTGTTCCCTTTGTCTACGCTGCTAACCGGGAGTAAGAATGGAAATGGATTGGATAATTCCAGTCAGGAGCCGCTGTCTCCCTGTGTTTACAATAGTCGATCCAGAGAATTTGGTTTGAGTCTGAACGGGGAAATGTAACATGAATTTGGGGCTGCAGTGAGCGAGTGCTGTTAGAATTGATTCATTCAAAAAGAAATCAGAGAGATTTCCAGAAAATTGCATTTTGGGGTCTGGTATCTCAGTAACTGGAGACACGAGGTCAGAGTCATTGAGTCATAGAGGTTTACAGCATGGAAACAGACCCTTCAGCCCAACTCGTCCATGCCACCCCATTTTTTAAAACCCCTAAACTAACCCCAATTGCCCACATATCTCTCTATACCCATTTCGACACCCCAACTCCTGTATTCAATGTCCTGACCGATGAAACCAAGCATGCCGAATGCCTTCTTCACCACTCTGTCCACTTGTGACTCCACTTTCAAGGAACTATGAACAATGAACATTGGGGAGAGTTCTGTAACTCTCCCCAATGCCCTACCATTAACTGAGTAAGTCCTGCCCTGGTTCAATCTACCAAAATGCATCATCTCACATTTGTCTAAATTAAACTCCATCTGCCATGCGTCAGCCCATTGGCCCAATTAATCAAAATCCCATTGCAATTGAGATAACTTCCTTCACTCTCCACTATACCATCAATCTTGGTATTATCTGCAAACTTACTAACCATGCCTATTAAATTCTCTTCCAAATCATTAATATAAATGAAAAATAACAGGGGACCCAGCACTGATCCCTGAGGCACACCGCTGGTCACAGGCCTCCAGTTTGAAAAACAACTCTCTACAACCACACTCTGGCTTCTGTCATTAAGCCAATTTTGTATCCATTTAGATACCTCATCCTGGATCCCATGAGATTTAACTTTATGCAACAACCTACCATGTGGTACCTTGTCAAAGGCCTTGCTAAAGTCCATGTTGACAACATCGACTGCACTGCCCTCATCTACCTTCTTGGTTACCCCTTCAAAAAACTCAATTAAATTTCTGATTTTCCACTCACAAAGCCGTGCTGACTGTCCCTAATCAGTCCTTGTGTCTCTAAATGCTTGTAGATCCTGTCTCGCAAAATACCTTCCAACAATTTACCCACCACAGATGTGAGGCTCACTGGCCTGTAGTTCCCAGGCTTTTCCCTACTTCCCTTGTTAAACAAAGGTACAACATTCGCCACCCTCCAATCTTCAGGTACCTCACTTGTGACTATCGATGATTCAAATATTGCAGCTAGGGGACCCGCAATTTCCTCCCTATTATCTCACAGTGTACTGGGATACACTTCATCAGGTCCCAGGGATTTATCCACCTTGATGCGCTTTAAGACTTCTAGCACCTCCTTCTCTGTAATATATACACTTCTTAAGAATTACTATTTATTTCCCCAAGTTCCCTCAAATCTATGCTTTTCTCGATGGTAAGTACTGTTGGGTGCAGAGAGTGCAGTGAGATTGGGAGCAACAGGTGACTTTAAGTGTCTGGTCCCACAAGTTCTCGCTCAATGGGGTTTCCTCAGCCCTGCTCCAGGGCGGGAGAAACATCCATTGATAGAGACAAATCCCTGTGATTGGATAGTAACTCCCTGACCATTGGATCATGTGACTATAGCAGAGGGTGAATGGGGTGGATCCTGGGTTTGATCCATCTGTTCCTATCTCCATTACATTGGCTGCATCTACAGTAAACGAGGGACAATTTCCTCCCTATTGTCTAACAAGGGACATACACGTGATGGGTCGTGAGAGGGCTACTCTTGGATCTTTTTCGAGAGTATCCTAGTGCTTCATGTCGTTAGTGTACGCTTGACCTGGACCATTTGATGGGCAACACAACAGCTCAGTGACTATCGCTGTGCTGTGCAGGTCCATGGATTTGGGCCTGTGTCTCTGGGAGTTTGCGCATTCTCCCCGTGCTTGTGTGGGTTTTCTCCGGGTGCTCCGGTTTCCTCCCACATCCCAAAGATCTGCTCTTAGGTTAATTGGCAAAACAAATTCTCCCTAAGTTGTCTCAAATTTGGTTTTTAATCCATAGATCTATAAATATAGAGAGGGATCACGAGTAGAGGCGGGAACATCGAGGTGGCGGCGCGGGCTCGTTGGGCCGAAGGGCCTGTTTCCCGTGCTGTTTTGTTCTTTGTTCTTAAAAGGTTTTGTCACCCGGGGCAGAGCACCTGAAGTTAGCAACTGTTACAGTTCTTTAATTAGTCACAAGAAAGGTTTACATTAACACTGCAATGAATTAACTGTGAAATTCCCCTAGTGGCCACACTCTGGTGCCTGTTGGGGTCAATGCACCCTAACTAGCACGTCTTTCGGACTGTGGGAGGAATCCGGAGTACCTGAAGGAAACCCACACAGACACGGGGAGAATGTGCAGACTTCACACAGACAGTGACCCAAGCCGGGAATCGAACCCGGGTCCCTGGCGCTGTGAGACAGCAGCGCTAACCCACTATACTATCGTACCACCCGCAATGTGCAAGTGGCAGGAATTCAGGATTTCTCAGTAAATTGGAAAGCTTCAGGCAGTTGTGGAGATCAGGGGGCGGGGGGGCAGGTGCTGGAGGTGGGGGGGAGATGTGGGCCGGGTGGGGGTGAGACGGTAAAGGGAGTTTGGGGACGGGGGTGGGAGGGGGGGTTGAGGATGAGGGGGTAAGGGGGAGTGGGCTAGGGGGGGTGGGGGGGGGGAGACGGTACAGGGGGTTGGGGACGGGGGTGGGTGAGGATGGGGGGTAAGGGGGAGTGGGTTAGGGGGTGGGGGGGAGACGGTACAGGGGGTTGGGGATGGGGGTTGGGGACGGGGGTGGGTGAGGATGAGGGGGTAAGGGGGAGTGGGTTAGAGGGTGGGGGGGAGACGGTACAGGGGGTTGGGGACGGGGGTGGGAGGGGGGGTTGAGGATGAGGGGGTAAGGGGGAGTGGGTTAGGGGTGGGGGGGAGACGGTACAGGGGGTTGGGGACGGGGGTTGGGGACGGGGGGGGTGAGGATGAGGGGGGTAGGGGGGAGTGGGGTGGGGGGAGGCGGGGGTACAGGGGGTTGGGGACGGGGGACCGGGGGCTGGGGGGTGGTGTTGATTTGAATAATGAGAACTGTAAGAGTTGTTGGCCAGTGTTAGGGTGCGGAGGGGTCGATGGTGAGAGACAGACACTGAGAGCTCTGTGTATAACCTGCAAATCAGTGTCATCCAGGAAACTTCACTTCCAGATTATACTCAAACTCACTCTGTTGTGGTCTGTCTTGATGTAAATGTTTGTTGGGATGTGAGAGTGTTTGTATTTGAGGTGTTTATCTTGATTGTTTCTAACTAATTTTTTCTCTCTTTCTGTTCTGTCTCAGCTGCTTCTGTCTTCTGCGGCTTTTCATTTCTAACTCCTGCCAGTTGCAACTTCCTACCTCCTTCCTCGACTCCGTTCTGGTCAGGTACAGCTCACTCATTCGATTTTCTCCTCTCTTCTCCTCTTGCCATGTTAGATTACCCTCGCTGTATGTCAGGGAGGGTCCAATCCACTTCTCCACACACAAAATATCCCATTGATTCCAGCCCAGTGGCTCTGAGCTCAGTGTACTGTCACAGTGAACTGTCCCTGTGTCACCACAGCTAATAATCTGCCCTCTCCATAGAACACACTGCAGATTGTACAGCCCCCGTTACAGCCAGCCCTGTTACACACAGTCCCGTTACACAAACCGCATAACTGATAACCAATTGTTATGATTTTCAATTCAAGCAATATTTATATAAACTTAAACCCCCTCTTTAAAATGAGTTAGCAAATAACAGGCATACTTGCTGTGACTTAGGTTATTAGCCCTGGAGCTTTCAGAAAGTCTTTGGATAAAGAGGCAGAGAGAAATCTGGCTGCTTGTATTTTTAAACATGAAACTGAAATAGTATTTGATCCTTGCAAGCTTAGCTCCTCCCATTAAGCGAATGACTCTGTCCCTGTTTATCAACCTAATTAAAACTCTACATTGACACTCCCAGGAGAACCTAAATAAACAAAAGGTCCATTAACTCCACAAAACAACTCATTCCCGGCTAAAATCAATTATCCTGCATTCTCAGCATCTACTGCATGATTGCCAGATAAACCAACTTTTATAACAAAGCACTGCTTAAAGCAACTGTACCTTAAACATAAAATATATCAAAATAACACAGTATTATCACACCCTTCTTTTAAAAAAAAATGAACGAACAATATGAATAGTTGGCTTCATTTTTCAAAACCTTGTGGTTTCACACTATTAGTACTGTATAAGAGATAAATCTTATTACAGTTAAGCAGCATGCAAGTTTAACTATAGTATTAGAACAAAGAACAAAGAGCAACACAGCACGGGAAACAGGCCCTTCGGCCCAACGAGCCCACGCCGCCGTCCTAACGTCCTAATGACATATCCTTGTCCTTAGGCTATGCCTATTGTTGAAGATTCCAATATAGGGACCAATATAGGGACAATTTGTTACCCAATCAGCCTAAGAGCACATTTTTGGGATGGGGGAGGAAACCGGAGCACCCGGAGAAAACCCACGCAACCACGGGGAGAACGTGCAAACTCCCGCAGACACAGGCCCAAATCCATGTGTCAGCACAGCAACAGCGATAGTCTCTGAGCTGTCATGTTGCCCATCAGATGGTCCAGTTTAAGCATACACTGATGACATGAAGCACTAGGCCACTCCTGAAGCAACCTCCAAGAGCAGCCCTCGCACGACCTGCCGCATGCATGCACCTTGTTGGTCAACAAGGTGGACCGAATTGCCTGCGGAAACAAATAAGACTTATTGCCTAGTTCAGTCTTTTTATTCCAATGTTAATATGGCTTCTTCCTTCATGATGGAGTTTCTGCCATCCCATTCTCTCTTCCTGTTAACCCATGACACACCGCATCATTCTGCAGTTTCCTCCTTCCTTCCAGAATCCTCCTTCTGCTCTTGATTCTGCTTTCATTCTGATTCTGAGCTCAGTTCCTGGTGCCGTCCTCAGAGAGTTCGGCTGGATCTATAGGATTAGACCTCAATCTGAACGCAAACTGCCACAAACCACTTTGGATTTGCTTTTATTTCCTTCATTGAATTCAACCAGTTTTTTTTTTGATTTTCAGAGTCCTGAAAGGTCAAACCAAAGTAATCATTTCTCAGAGGGTTGATTTACTCACAGATTTTGTCAGAGACATTTTTTTTTTACTTCACATGTGCGTGTTCAGAGCCATGCAGAAAGATCACTCCATCTCTCTGTCCCTTTCTTGTTAACTGGCTTTACCTTCTGTGTCAGAGAGTCAAACTCCCCCATCTGCTCAAAATTGTACATTCAAAACTCTTCCCAGAGTCTCCATTTTGTAGTTGCAGGTTGGGAATTTTCTCTCTCTGTCTCCATGGTCTGGGTTGGTGGATTTCCAATTACAACAATCCTCAACTCAGTAACCATTAGAAACCTTCTTTCTACCGTCCCCCTCTCTCCCCCAGGAAACAACTGTGAGGAATGACACTGGACACTCTCAGACTGTGAAAGTGGATCTTTCTGTTCTAATGCTGTTGATTCATTGCTTTGTTTCTTCTGCATCTCCAACATCATTTTCTGCAAATTCCCTAGCAAAGATATAAATATCTAATGGCTTCTTTGTTCTCAGGAGGTTGAGGGGCAACACGGAGGGACCATGGTTAGATAAATAAACGGTTCCAGTTCACTCCCACTGACCCTGTGGCTTATTATTAGTCTTAATATCAGATCTTAACCAAAGTAACCCCATAACGCAGACCGCTGTAATGCAGGTCCACCCCGTGGTGCAGAGCCCCCTCTTGTAATGCAGCACCCCTGTAACAGAGAGCCCCCTTCCCGTAATGCAGAGCCTACCCCGTAACACAGAGCCCCCCTTGTAATGCAGGCCCCCCACCATGGTCTGAACCCCCAGTGGCGCAGAGCCCCCCTCCCGTAATGCAGAGCCCCCCGCCCCCTCCCCGTAATGCAGAGTGTCCGTGATGCAGAGCGTCCCGTGTAACGCAGAGCCCCCCAGTAATGCAGGCCTCTATAACGCAGACTCTGTAACATTTCAGACAATCTGGGGTTGCTCAGTGCGATACTGAGCACCACATGCAGAGCAGTAAGATCCCAGCTGCAATCCCTGTCCGAGGCTCCCTGATTGGTGTGTGTGGACAGTTAGTGATGTTTGCTGTCTGCTCTCTGACAGTGAACATCAGAGGGCAGTGTTACACACACAATCTGCCCCGTGTGAATCAGTCTATCAGTGAATCACTCGGCACTTTGTAAGCAGCACCCGGATTCACAGTGATAGACAGGAAGTCATTTCCTCTGATTCCTCTTTATCCCGTATCCACCGTCACTCATCACAGCCTCTGCTCCGACTCAGAAGCTTCTGGGTTCAGAGGGGTGGCACAGTGGGTTAGCACTGCTGCCTCACAGCGCCAGGAACCCGGGTTCGATTCCTGGTTTGGGTCACTGTCTGTGTGGAATCTGCACATTCTCCCTGTGTCTGCATGGGTTTCCTCCGGTTTCCTCCCACAGTCCAAAGATGTGTGGGGTTGGGGATTGGCAGTGCTAAATTCTCCCTCAATGTCCAATAATGTGCAGGTTGGGGGATTAGCCACGGTAAATGTGTGGGGTTATGGGGATAGGACTGGGTGAGGTACACTTGCAGATTGTCAGTGCAGACTCGATGGGCTGAATGGCCTCTTCCTGCACTGTAGAAATTCTATGATTCAACATCAACTCCAGAAGCTTAGTACAGGACACGAGGAAAGCAAAACACTACAAATGCTGGAAAATCTCAGCAGGTCTGACAGCCTCTGTGGAGAGCAGAGCTGGAGGAGAAAGAGGCTATTCAGTCCATCAGCACAGTGCTAGCTCATTTGAAGAACATTCACTCTTTCCCCATTTCCCTGAAATCTGTCCTCCTTTGAGGATTTATCCAATCTGTTTTGACATTTCTATTGATCCCATATCCTCCGTCCAACTCCCCCTGCACTCCCCCCTCACTCCTCCTGAAAACCGAGCTCCCCCTGAATCCCTCTGACTCACCCCTCGATCCCTGTTTAATCCCTCCAGCTTTCCTCCAACCCCCTGCCCCCAACCCTTTCACCGAAGCTGCCCTCATCTCTCTTCAGTTTTTCAAAGGAACTTCAGCAAATTTTTAATCAGCTAACAAAATCCAGCAGAGCTTTCAGTGAGTGGGGTGGGAAGAATGCAGGATCGGGTCGGGGCTGGGATGAATGTAGGGTCGCGATTGTGGGTGGGAGGGTTGCAGGGTCAGGGGTGGGAGGGGTGTGGGTGTGGTGTCGAGATGGGGATGGGAAGGATGCAGGGTTGCTGAGGTAGTTGTAGGGTCAGGGAGAGGGTGGGAGTGTGGGGTCAGGACAGAATGTGGGAGGGGTGCGGGGTCATGGCGGGGTGTGGGAAGTGCAGGGTGAGGGGGTGGGGGATGTTGGGGAGGGCATGGGAGTGTTGGGGGATCATGGAGGAGGCTGGGGGGCTCAGGGCAGGAGGTCGGGACAAGGGTGGGGTGCGGAGTCGGGCTGGGGGTGCAGGACTGGGGCAGGAGGTGTGGGTCAGGATGGGGGGTGGGGGATCTGAAACATGGAATTCCAGCATGATGCAGGAAGTTAGGAGTGGCAGGGCACTCGGATAGTGACTGGTGCTCCTGCAAACATTCACAACTCACTCTCTGTGACTCAAACTAAATCCCATCCCCCCCCCCCACCTCCCCTCCACTTCGTCCCCCCCACTTCCTACCCCCCCACCCCACCCCCACCTCCCCCACTCTCTCCATCTCTATTCCACAGGAAGTGAACTTCCTGATTTCGGTTCCATTTTGGCCAATCTTCTCCGTGACCTCTCTGAAGCTTTTACATTCTCCCAGAAGTCAGGAGCGGAGACCTGGACCCGATCCTCTGGCTGGGATCTATCCGTTGTTTGATGGAGATTAAAGCTAATCTCCTGCATTTTGTAACCTAAGCCTGGGTTTCTAAAGCTCAGAATCCCAGGAGTTTTCTGCGCTGATTAGTGAAGCCGGTTCCATCGCCAGTGATGTGTGAACTCCCAGCTCCAGGTCTCTCTGCTCCCACTCTCCATTTCAAACCCAATCCTTTCCTTCAGACCATCTCTCGGTATTCCTCACAGGACGCTTTTCCCTGTTGGATTTGACCTTCCCCATCCTGCAGCCTATCAGCAGCTTCCTCACTGTTTCCTATATCACTGGCTCAGTTAAATAAATCCAAATTAAAAACCATTCTCAGTGACGGTGACCATGAAACCATTGTCGATTGTTGGAAAATCCCACTGGGTTCACGAATGTCTGTTAGGGAAGGAAATCTGCCATTCTTACCCTGTCTGGCCTACAAGTGACTCCAGAGCCACAGCAATGTGGTTGACTCTGAACTGCATTCTCCAACTCAAAAGTCCTGATGTGCTGGGCTCCTCCATCACTGAGGATGGGGATATTTGCGGAGCCTCTCCCTACAGTGAGTTGTTTAATTGTCCACCATCGTTCACAACTGGATGTGGCAGGACGCAGAAAATCATAGAATCAGAGAAACTGACATCACAGAAAGAGGCCATTTGGCCCATTGAGTCTGCACCGACCACTATCCTACCCCCTACTCCCATATCCCGACATATTTACCTACTAATCCCTCTAACCTTCACATCTCAGTACACTAAGGGGCAGTTTTAACATGGCCAATCAACTAACCCACGTATTTTTGGGGCTTAGATCTGATCTGTTGGTTCTGGGATTGCTTAGCTCTATCTATCCCTTGCTGCTTACGGTGTTTAGTGTAATCTTGTACTACAGCTTCACCAGGATGACACCTCATTTGCCTGGTGCTGCTCCTGACGTGCCCTCCTGCCCTCTCCATTGAACCAGGATGGGTCCCCTGGTTTGTTGGTAATGGTTGAATGGGGGATGTGCTGGAGTACCAGCCTCACTGTTACTGATGGCCTGCAGTGCCTCCTGGATTTCCAGTCTTGAGTTGCTGAATCTGAAATCTGTCCCATTTAGCACGATGATAGTGCCACATAATACAATGGAGGTTATTCTCAATGTGGAGTGGGACTTTGTCTCCACAAGAACTGTGTGATGCTCACTCATAGAATCGTACAGTGCAGGAGAGGCCCTTCAGCCCTCAACACTGATAACACGAGAAATACCTGAACTCCCACCTCATCCCCAGCTGCCAGCACTGGGCCCATAGCCCTGAATGTTATGATGTGCCAAGTGCTCATCCAAATACTTTTTTAAAGAATGTGAGCATCCCGCCTCCACCACCCTCCCAGGCAGCGCGTTCCAGACCCTCCCCACCCCCAGGGTAAAATGTTTGTCCCTCAATTTGATTTGATTTATTATTGTCACACGTACGTTCAGTGAAAGTATTGTTTCTTGGACACTTATACAGACAGAGCATACCGTTCATAGAGAAGGAAAGGAAAGAGTGCAGAATCTAGTGTTCCAATCATAGGCAGGGTGTAGAGAAAGATCAACTTAATGCGAGGTAAGTCCATTCAAAAGTCTGCCAGCAGCAGGAAAGAAGCTGTTCTTGAGTCAAGAACAAAAAAAAATTCCAGCACAGGAACAGGCCCTTTGGCCCCTCCAAGCCTGCACTGACCATGCTGCCCGACTGAACTAAAACCCCCTTACCCTTCCGGGGACCATTTCCCTCTATTCCCATCCTAATCATGTGTTTGTCAAAATGCCCCTTAAAAGTCATTATCATATCCACTTCCACTACCTCCCCCAGCAATGAGCACCACACTCTGTGAAAAATATCTGCCTCATACATCGTCCCTCAATCTTTAAACCCGAGCTCCTGCGCAGTTGACTCTTCAGCCATGGATTTATCCGATATATCCTCTCATTTCTCCTCTGATTAGCACTTGGCACCGGACACCCCTCAAATTCCGTCACTCCAGTGAGAACAAACCAAGTTTCTCCAGTCTTTCCTTATAGTTAATGCTCTCCATACCAGGCAACATCCTGGTAAATCTTTCGTGGACCCTCTCCAAAAGCTCCACATCCTACTGGTAGTGTGCTGAGTCGGTTGGCACGTGACCTCAGACTTGTGTATTTTTTTTCCTGACGTTAGGTGGTAGAAGAGAGAATATCCGGGGTGTGTGGGGTCCTTAATTATCCTGGTTGCTTTAACGAGGCTGCAGGAAGTTTAGACAGAGTCAATGAATGGGACGATTCCACCACCTTCTGTTGGGAAAAGATACAAAACTCTGAGGTCACGTACCAACCGCCTCAAGAACAGCTTCTTCCCTGCTGCTGTCAGACTTTTGAATGGACCTACCTCGCATTACGTTGATCTTCCTCGACATCCTAGCTATGACTGTAACACTACATTCTGCAGTCTGTCGCTTCCTTCTCTATGAACAGTATGCTTTTCTGTGTAGCGCACATGAAACAATACTTTTCACTGTCCCTGAATGCATGTGACAATAATAAATCAAATCAAAATGAATGCTCTCTCAGGTTTGTTTAAGAGGGTCAGTGCTGAGGGAGTGCCGCACTGTCAGAGGGTCAGTGCTGAGGGAGTGCCGCACTGTCAGAGGGTCAGTGCTGAGGGAGTGCCGCACTGTCAGAGGGTCAGTGCTGAGGGAGTGCCGCACTGTCAGAGGGTCAGTGCTGAGGGAGTGGCCGCACTGTCAGAGGGTCAGTGCTGAGGGAGTGCCGCACTGTCAGAGGGTCAGTGCTGAGGGAGTGCCGCACTGTCAGAGGGTCAGTGCTGAGGGAGTGCCGCACTGTCAGAGGGTCAGTGCTGAGGGAGTGCCGCACTGTCAGAGGGTCAGTGCTGAGGGAGTGCCGCACTGTCAGAGGGTCAGTGCTGAGGGAGTGCCGCACTGTCAGAGGGTCAGTGCCGAGGGAGTGCCGCACTGTCAGAGGGTCAGTGCTGAGGGAGTGCCGCACTGTCAGAGGGTCAGTGCCGAGGGAGTGCCGCACTGTCAGAGGGTCAGTGCCGAGGGAGTGCCGCACTGTCAGAGGTCAGTGCCGAGGGAGTGCTGCACTGTCAGAGGGTCAGTGCCGAGGGAGTGCTGCACTGTCAGAGGGTCAGTGCCGAGGGAGTGCTGCACTGTCAGAGGGCAGTGCGGAGGGAGTGCTGCACTGTCAGAGGGTCAGTGCCGAGGGAGTGCTGCACTGTCAGAGGGTCAGTGCCGAGGGAGTGCCGCACTGTCAGAGGGTCAGTGCTGAGGGAGGCCGCAACTGTCAGAGGGTCAGTGTTGAGGGAGTGCCGCACTGTCAGAGGGTCAGTGCTGAGGGAGTGCCGCACTGTCAGAGGGAAAGTACTGAGGGAGTGCCGCACTGTCAGAGGGTCAGTGCCGAGGGAGCGCCGCACTGTCAGAGGGTCAGTGCCGAGGGAGCGCCGCACTGTCAGAGGGTCAGTGCTGAGGGAGTGCTCTATGGGATGTGAGATTATTTGTGCTCTCTCAGTATCAGTTGAGGATCTAAGGTTCTGTTACTTCTGTTGTGGGCAAGGTATTGGAGAGAATTATTAGGGATAGGATTTATAGTTATTTAGAGAGAAATGAATTGATTGGGGATAGTCAGCATGGTTTCGTGAAGGGTAGGTCATGCCTTACTAACCTCATTGAGTTTTTTGAGAAAGTGACCAGAGAGGTGGATGGGGGTAAGGCGGTTGATGTAGTATATATGGACTTTAGTAAGGCGTTTGATAAGGTGGCCCATGGAAGACTTCTACAGAAAATGCAGATGTGTGGAATAGAGGGTGATTTAGCTAATTGGATTAGGAATTGGCTGGCAGATAGAAGACAGAGGGTGGTGGTTGATGGGAGATATTCATCGTGGAGTTCGGTGACGAGTGGTGTGCCTCAGGGGTCTGTTTTGGGGCCCCTGCTGTTTGTAATTTTTATAAATGATCTGGATGAGGGTATTGAGGGATGGATCAGTAAATTTGCAGATGATACTAAAGTTGGTGGAGTGGTAGATAGTGAAGAGGGGTGTTATAGTTTACAGAGTGACTTGGACAAGTTGCAGAGCTGGGCCGAGAGGTGGCAAATGGAGTTTAATGTGGAAAAGTGTGAGGTAATGCACTTTGGCAGGAACAATAAATGTGTAGAGTATAGGGCTAATGGTAGGGCTCTTAATAGTGTGAGGAACAGAAGGATCTTGGTGTATGTGTCAATAGATCCCTGAAAGTAGGCAGTCAAGTGGATAAAGTTGTTAAGAAGGCATATGGAGTCTTAGCTTTTATTGGTAGGGGGATTGAATTTAGGAGCCGCAGCATCATGTTGCAACTGTACAAAACTCTAGTGCGGCCGCACTTGGAGTATTGTGTGCAGTTCTGGTCCCCACATTATAAGAAAGATGTGGAGGCATTGGAGAGGGTACAGAGGAGGTTTACCAGGATGTTGCCTGGTATGGAGGGCAGGTCCTATGAAGAGAGGCTGAAGGATTTGAGGTTGTTTTCGTTAGAAAGGAGGCGGCTAAGAGGGGACCTAATCGAAACATATAAGATGATTAGAGGTTTAGATAGGGTGGACAGTGATAGCCTTTTTCCTAGGATGGAGAAAGCTAGCACGAGGGGACACAACTTAAATTAAGGGGTATGAGTTTATAGAACATAGAACATGAACATAGAACATACAGCACAGAACAGGCCCTTCGGCCTTCGATGTTGTGCCGGCGACCAAAATAAAAAGCAATGCCACTCAAACTAAACATTCCCTTCCTTCCATATACTTATCAATTAACCTCGTTACGCCACCAAACTTGGCGCTCTACAACAGCTGCAGCAGGGCATTCCACTCCCTAATCACTCTTTGAGTAAAGAACCTACCTCTGATATCTCCTATAAGTGATACAGTGATAGCCTTTTCCTAGGATGGAAAAAGCTAGCACGAGGGGACACAAACTTTAAATTAAGGGTATGAGTTATAGGACGGATATCAGAGGTAGGTTCTTACTCAAAGAGTGATTAGGGAGTGGAATGCCCTGCCTGCAGCTGTTGTAGATGCGCCAAGTTTGGTGGCGTTTAAGAGGTTAGTTGATAAGTATATGGAAGAGAAGGGAATGGTTTAGTTAGGAGGGGCATTGCTTTTTATTTTGGTCGGCACAACATCGAAGGCCGAAGAGCCTGTTCTGTGCTGTATTGTTCTATGTTCTATGTTCTATGTTCTAAGGTGACTATTTGAAAAGCAGCAGGTTTCTGGCCTACCCAATATTAATTCCTAATCTCCACTTCACAGTCTAATGGCCTTATTTTAATTATGTTGTTCTTTGTGGTGAAAGGCACTATCAAAATGCAATCTTTTTCTTTTGCAGCTTTAAGTCCCAAAGTGGTTGGCGTAGCGATAGCTCAGTACGCCTTCTCCGCCAGGGACATGAGGGAGCTGTCGCTTCAGGAGGGAGACATGGTCAAGATTTACAGCAAAAATGGGCCAAATGGCTGGTGGCGAGGATCTGTCAATGGCAGGGTGAGTTATTGCACACTGCCCATCACACTGATCTGCGTGAGACTATAAGACATAGGAGCAGAATTAGACCACTCGGCCCATCGAGTCTACTCCCCCGTTCAATCGTGGCTGATATTTTTCTCATCCCTGTTCTCCTGCCTCCTCCCCATAACCCAATGATTTTCTTATTAATCAGGAACCTATCTATCTCTGTCTTAAAGACATTCAATGACCTGGTCTCCACAGCCTTCTGTGACAAAGAGTTCCACAGATTCCCCACTCTCTGGCTGAAGAAACTCTTCCTCATCTCTGTTTTACAGGAACGTCCCTTTAGCCTGAGATTGTGCCCTCTGGACCTAGTTTTTTCTACCAATAGAAACATTCTCTTCACGTTCACTCTGTCCAGGCCTTGCAGTATCCTGTAAGTTTCAATAAAATCCCCCCCCTTCATCCTTCTAAACTCCAAGTACAGACCCAGAACCCTTAACCATTTCTCGTACAACAAGCTCTTCATTCCAGGGATCATTCTTGTGACCCTCTGGACCTTTCCCCAAGGCCGGCACATCCTTCCTTAGATACGGGGCCCAAAACTGCTCACAATTATTACATTGGGGTCTGACCAGAGCCTTATACAGTCTCAGAAGTACATCCCTGCTCTTGTATTCTAACTGTCTCCACATGAATGATAACATTGCATTTGCCTTTCTGCTTGCCGACTGACCCTGCACGTTAACCTTAAGAGAATCTTGAACAAGGACTCCCAATTCTCTTTGTGTTTTTGATTTCCTGAGCATTTTCCCATTTAAAGAATAGTCTCTGCCTCCATTGCTCCTTCCAAAGTGCATAGCCTCACACTTTTCCACATTGCATTCCATCTGCCACTTCTGTGCCCTCTCTCTTAACCTGTCCTTCTGCAGCCTCCCTGCTTCCTCAATACTATCTGTCCTTCTACATATCTTTGCATCATCTGCAATCTTTGCAAAAGTGCCTTCAGTTCCATCCTACAAATCATTAATGTATATTGTGAGAAGTTGTGATCCCAGCACTGACCCCTGAGGCACACCACTAGTCACCAGCTGCCATCCTGAGAAAGATCCCTGTATCCCCACTCTTTGCCTTCTGCCAATCAACCAATCCTCTATCCGTGCCAGGATTTTACCCTTAACATCATGGACACTTAATTTTTAACAGTCTCCTATGTGGCACCTTGTCAAAGGCCTCTGGAAATCTAAATAAATCACATCCACTGGTTCTCCTTTATCTAACTTCCTTGTTACCTCTTCAAAAAACTGTAACAGATTTGTCAGACAGGACCTCCCCTTGACAAATCCGTGCTGACTCAGTCCTACTTTATTAAACACTTCCAAGTACTCTGTGATCTAATCTTTAATATTGGACTCTCAAATCTTGTCAATGATTGAAGTCAGGTTAACCGGCCTATAATTTCCCATCTGCTGTCTCCCTCCCTTAAACAGCGGTGTTACATTCGCTACTTTCCAGTCCTCTGGGAGCCTCCCTGCCTCCAGTGTTTCCTGAAAGATCACCCCAACGTCTCCACAATTTGCCCAGCTATCACTTTTAGAACCCTGGGGTATAGTCCATCTGGTCCGGGTAATTTATCCACCTTTAGATCTTTTAGTTTCCCCAGAACCTTCTCCTTAGTGATGGTCACTACACTCACCCATGCCCCCTGACTCTCCTGGAGCTCTGACATCCCATTGGTGTCTTACACTGTGAAGATACACTTGGAGTACTGTGCGCAGTTCTGGTCGCCTCACTATAGGAAGGACATGGAAGCTATTGAAAGGGTGCAGAGGAGATTTACAAGGATGTTGCCTGGATTGGGAGGCATGCCTTATGAAGACAGGTTGAGGGAGCTGGGACTGTTCTCCCTGGAGAGACGAAGGTTGAGAGGCGACCTGATAGAGGTTTACAAGATGTTGAGAGGAATAGATAGGGTGGACTCTCAGAGACTATTTCCCAGGGCTGAAATGGTCACGACGAGAGGGCACAGATTTAAGGTGCAGGGAAGCAAGTACAGAGGGGATGCTAGGGGAAAGTTTTTCACTCAGAGGGTGGTGAGTGAATGGAATCGGCTGCCGTCGGTGGTGGTCGAGGCGAACTCGCTGGGGTCTTTTAAAAGACTTCTGGATGAGTATATGGGATCCAATGGGATTGGGGGTTATAGATAGGTCTATGGCTAGGTAGGTTTTGACGTGTTCGGCACAACTTGTGGGCCAAAGGGCCTGTTTGTGCTGTAGTGTTCTATGTTCTAAGATTGACGCAAAGTAACTGTTCAGTTCCTCTGCCTTTGCTTCGTTCCCTATTATTATTTCTCCAGCCTCAGTTTCCAGGGGTCCAATGTCTAGTTTTGCCTCTCTCTTACTTTTTATATATTGAAAAAACTACTCTTCCTGTCTTCTTTTATATTACTAGCTAACTTACACTCAGATTTCATCTTCTGTCCCCTTATTACTTCGATAGTTGTTCTTTGCTCACTTTTAAAGGCTTCCCAATCCTCCGGCTTCCCACTCGTCCTCACCACTTCATTTTTTCTTTTTTTTTATTCTGTATTTGACTTTGATCATCAGCGACAGATGCCTCTCCCTCCCCTTTGCATCTTTCCTCCTCTTTGGGATGAATTTCTGTTGTGCCTTCTGAATAACTCTCAAAACTTCCTGCCATTGCTGTTCCACTGTCTTCCTGCCTTTCCAATAAGACTGACCAGCTCCTCCCTCATGTCTTTGTCGTTCCCTTTATTTAATTGTAATTCCATTACATCTCATTCCAGCTTCTCCCTCTCAAACTGCAGGGGAAATTCTATCACATTGTGATCACTGCTCCCTTAGAGTTCCTTCACCTTTAGTTCCCTAATCGAGTCTCCCTCATTACACATCACCAAATCCAGAATTGCCAGTTTGCCAGTCGGCTCTGTCCCAAACTGCTCCAAAAAAACCATCTCTTAGACATTCCACAAATTCCTTTTCCTGGGATCTGTTACCTACCTGATTTTCCCACTCCACCTGCATATTGAAGTCTCCCAGGATTATTAGAATATTGTCTTTTTTATTTGCCTTTTTTATCTTCTATTTATTTTCTGTCCCACATAGAACCATAAAAAATTACAGCTCAGAAACAGGCCTTTTGGCCCTTCTTGTCTGTGCCGAACCATTTTTTGCCTAGTCCCACTGACCTGCACTTAGAACATAGAACAGTACAGCACAGAACAGGCCCTTCGGCCTTCGATGTTGCGCCGACCAATTAGGAACAAGCAATGACCCTCTAACCTAAACCATTCCCTTTTCATCCATAAACTTATCTACTAACCTCTTAAACGCCACCAAACTTGGCGCATCTACAACTGCAGCAGGCAGGGCATTCCATACCCTTACCACCCTCTGGGTAAAGAACCTACCTCTGACATCCGTCCTAAAACCACCACCCCTTAATTTAAAGCTATGTCCCCTCGTGCTAGCTTTCTCCATCCTAGGAAAAAGCTATCACTGTCCACCCTATCTAAACCCTCAATCATCTTATATGTTTCGATTAGATCCCCTCTTAGCCGCCTTCTTTCTAACGAAAACAACCTCAAATCCCTCAGCCTCTCTTCATAAGACCTGCCCTCCATACAGGCAACATCCTGGTAAACCTCCTCTGTACCCTCTCATGCCTCCACATCTTTCTTATAATGGGGGACCAGAACTGCACACAATACTCCAAGTGCGGCCGCACTAGAGTTTTGTACAGTTGCAACATGACGTTGCGGCTCCGAAATTCAATCCCCCTACCAATAAAAGCTAAGACTCCGTATGCCTTCTTAACAACCTTATCGACTTGATTGCCAACTTTCAGGGATCTATGCACATACACACCAAGATCCCTCTGTTCATCAACACTATTAAGAATCCTACCATTAGCCCTATACTCTACACATTTGCTTTTCCACATTAAACTCTATTTGCCACCTCTCGGCCCAGCTCTGCAACTTGTCCAAGTCTCTCTGCAAACTAGAACACCCCTCTTCACTATCTAGGACCATATCCCTCCACACCCCTCTCATCCATGTAACTGTCCAAGTTTTTCTTAAATCTTAAACATCCTGACTACTGCTGGGGGGCCTGAACATAACTCACATCAGGGTCTTTTTACCTTTGCGATTCCTCAACTCCACCACAGAGATTCTATGCCTTCTGATCCGATATTGCTTCTTGCAAAAGATTTAAGAACATAGAACGTTACTTTGGCCCTCGATGTTGCACTGATCTGTGGATCCAATCTAAAGCCCATCTAACCTACACTATTCCAATATCATCCACATGTTTATCCAATGACCATTTAAATGCCCTTAATGCTGACGAGTCCACAACTGCTGCAGGCAGGACATTCCACGCTCTTACTACCCTCTGAGTAAAGAACCTACCTCTAATATCTGTCCTATAATTACCACCCCTCAATTTAAAGCTATGTCCCCTCGTGTTAGCCATCACCACCTGAGAAAAAAGGCTCTCACTGTCCATCCTATCTAACCCTCTGATCATTTTATATGCCTCTATTAAGTCACCTTTTAACTTTCTTCTCTCTAATGAAAATAACCTCAAGTCCCTCAGCCTTTCCTCATAAGACCTGCCCTCCATACCAGGCAACATCCTGGTAAATCTCCTCTGCACCCTTTCCAATGCTTCCACATCTTTCTTATAATGCGGCGACCAGAACTGTACGCAATGCTCTAAGTGCGGCCGCACTAGAGTTTTTTTCAGCTGCAACATGACCTCATGACTCCTAATCTCATCCCCTCTTTCAATAAAAGCTAACACACTATACACCTTCTTAACAACCCTGTCAACCTGGGTGCCAACTTTCAGAGATCTATGCACATGAACATTGAGATCTCTCTGCTCATCCACACTACCAAGTAACTTACCATTAGCTCAGTACTCTGTATTCCTGTCATCCCTTCCAAAGAGAATAATTTCACACTTTTCCATATTAAACTCCATTTGCCACTTCTCAGCCCAGCTCTGCAGCTTATCTATGTCCCTCTGTAACCTGCAACATCCTTCCGCACTGTTCACAACTCCACCAACTTTAGTGTCATCTGCAAATTTACTAACCCATCCTTCTGCACCCTCATCCAGGTCATTTATAAAAATGACAAACAGCAGTGACCCCAAAACAGATCTCTGAGGTACACCACTAGTAACTGAACTCCAGGTTGAATATATCCCAACTATCAGCTAGCCAATTCCTGATCCAAATTGCTAAATCTCCCTCAATCCCAAGCATCTGTATTTTCTGCAGTAGTTTTCCATGGGGAACCTAAAAAACAGAGCAAAAAGACAGTGCTTATAGGGGACTCCCTAGTGAGGAGGGCAGACAGGCGTTTTTGTGGACGCAGACGGGAGTCGCGGATGGTGGTATGTCTCCCTGGAGCTGGGATTCGGGATGTCTCTGGACACGTCCCAGACATCCTGAAAGGGGAGGGTGAGGAACTGGAAGTTGTAGTACATATAGGTACTACTGACATAGGCAGGAAGAGGGAAGTGGGCATGAAAAGGGATTATAGGGAACTGGGTAGGCAGCTGAGAAAGAGGAAAGCGAAGGTAGTAATCTCAGGATTGCTGCCTGCGCCTCGGGAGAGTGAGAGCAGGAATAGTACGAGGTGGAGGTTGAATACATGGCTGGGGGACTGGAGCAGGGGGCAGGGATTCCGGTTCCTGGATCATTGGGACCTCTTTAGGGGCAGGTGTGACCTGTACAGCAAAGACGGGTGGCACCTGAATCCCAGGGGGACTAATATCTTGGCGGGAAGACTGGCTAGGGCTACTGGGGGACTTTAAACTAGAAAGGTTAGGGGGAGGGAATAGTGATGTGGAGACTGGGAGCAAGGAAGTTAGCTCCCAGGTAGGGAAGGACTCTAGGCAGGATGAGAGGCAGGTTAGACGAGTGGGGGAGAAGGGAAATGTCCAGTCTGAGGGACTGAGCTGTGTCTATTTTAATGCCAGGAGTGTAGTAAATAAGGTGGATGAACTTAGGGCGTGGATTGCTGCTTGGGATTGTGATGTGGTGGCCATTACAGAGACTTGGATGTCTCAGGGACAGGACTGGGTACTACAGGTCCCGGGATTCAGATCCTTCAGGAAGGACAGGGAGGGAGGAAAAAGAGGTGGTGGAGTGGCACTGTTGATCAGGGACAGTGTCATGGCTGCAGAGAAGGTGGATACCGAGGAGGGAATGTCTACGGAGTCTCTGTGGGTGGAAGTTAGGAATAGCAAAGGGTCGGTGACGTTGCTGGGTGTATTCTATAGGCCGCCCAATAGTGACAGGGAAGTTGAGGTGCAGATAGGGAAACAGATACTGGAGAGATGTAGAAATAACAGAGTTGTTGTGATGGGAGACTTCAATTTCCCAAACATCGACTGGAATATCCCAAGGGTAAGGGGTTTGGATGGGGAGGAGTTTGTTAAGTGTGTTCAGGAGGGTTTCCTGACACAGCACGTGGACAAGCCTACGAGAGGAGGGGCTGTACTGGACCTGGTACTAGCTAATGAACCAGGACAGTTGATGGATCTCTCAGTAGGAGAGCATCTTGGGGATGGAGATCATAATTCTATCTCCTTCACCCTTGCATTGGAAAAGGATAGGATCAGGTAGGCTATGAAGGTGTTTGTCTGGAATAAGGGGAAATATGAAGACATCAGGCAGATGTTGGGGCGAATAAACTGGAAGGAGGTTTCTTGGGGAAAAGCACAGAAGGAAGGTGGCAGATATTCAAGGAATGCTTGTCTGGAGCTCTGCACGACAACGTTCCGGTGAGACAAGGAGGTTTTGGTAGGACGCGGGAACCGTGGTGCACGAAGGCTGTGGTGAACATAGTCAGGAAGAAAAGAAAGGTGTATAAAAGGTTCAAAGAGCTAGGAGATGTTGGGGATCTAGAGAAGTATGAGGCTTATAGAAGAGGGCTTAAAAAGGAAATTAGGAGAGCCAGAAGGGGTCATGAGAAGGCCTTGGCTGGTACGATTAAGGAGAATCCCAAGGCCGTCTACAAATATGTGAAAAGTAAAAGGATGAGAAGAGAAGGGATAGGACCTATACAAGGTGAAGGGGGAAAAGTCTGTATGGAACCGGAAGAAATGGCAGAGGTGCTTAATGAGTACTTTGCCTCAGTATTCACGGTGGAAAGTGATCTGGGAGGATGCACTACAAGTTTGCGGCAGACTGAAAAGATTGAGTATGTAGATATTAAGGAAGCGGATGTGTTAGAACTTTTAAATGCTATCAAGATAGACAAGTCTCCGGGACCAGATGGGATGTACCCCAGGTTATTGTGGGAGGTGAGGGATGTCATTGCAGAGCCCCTGGCGATGATCTTTGCGTCGTCGATGGAGACGGGAGAGGTTCCGGAGGATTGGAGGATTGCGGATGTGGTCCCTATTTTCAAGAAAGGGAACAGGGATAGTCCTGGAAATTACCGACCGGTGAGTCTGACCTCAGTGGTTGGTAAGCTGATGGAGAGGCTTCTGAGGGACAAGATTTATGAGCATTTGGAGAAGTTTAGGTTGATTAGAAATAGTCAGCATGGTTTTGTAAAAGGCAGGTCGTGCCTTACGAGCTTAATTGAGTTCTTCGAAAATGTGACTGAACACATTGACGAAGGAAGAGCAGTGGACGTGGTGTACATGGACTTCAGCAAGGCATTTGACAAGGTCCCCCATGCAAGACTTCTTGAGAAGGTGAGAGGCCATGGGATCCAAGGGGCTTTGGCCTTGTGGATCCAGAACTGGCTTGCCTGCAGAAGGCAGAGGGTGGTTGTGGATGGCTCTTTTTCTGCATGGAGGTCGGTCACCAGTGGAGTGCCCCAGGGATCTGTTCTAGGACCCTTGCTGTTTGTCATTTTCATAAATGACCTGGATGAGGAAGTGGAGGGATGGGTGAGTAAGTTCGCCGATGACACGAAGGTCGGTGGTGTTGTGGATGGTCTGGAGGGATGTCAAAAGTTGCAGCAGGACATCGACAGGATGCAAGACTGGGCGGAGAAGTGGCAGATGGACTTCAACGCGGATAAATGTGTTGTGGTCCATTTTGGCAGATCCAACAGGATGAATGAGTACACTATCAAAGGTAGGAGTCTTAGCTGTGTGGAAGAGCAGAGGGATCTTGGGGTCCAGGTCCATAAGACTCTCAAATCGGCCTCCCAGGTGGAGGATGTGGTTAAGAAAGCTTACGGTGTACTGGCCTTCATTCATCGAGGGATTGAGTTCAGGAGTCAGGAGGTAATGCTGCAGCTTTATAGGACCCTTGTCAGACCACACTTGGAGTACTGTGCGCAGTTCTGGTCGCCTCACTATAGGAAGGACGTGGAAGCTATTGAAAGGGTGCAGAGGAGATTTACAAGGATGTTGCCTGGATTGGGAGGCATGCCTTATGAAGACAGGTTGAGGGAGCTGGGACTGTTCTCCCTGGAGAGACGAAGGTTGAGAGGCGACCTGATAGAGGTTTACAAGATGTTGAGAGGAATAGATAGGGTGGACTCTCAGAGACCATTTCCCAGGGCTGAAATGGTCGCGACGAGAGGGCACAGATTTAAGGTGCAGGGAAGCAAGTACAGAGGGGATGCTAGGGGAAAGTTTTTCACTCAGAGGGTGGTGAGTGAATGGAATCGGCTGCCGTCGGTGGTGGTCGAGGCGAACTCGCTGGGGTCTTTTAAAAGACTTCTGGATGAGCATATGGGATCCAATGGGATTGGGGGTTATAGATAGGTCTATGGCTGGGTGGGTTTTGATGTGTTCGGCGCAACTTGTGGGCCGAAGGGCCTGTTTGTGCTGTAGTGTTCTATGTTCTATGTAATCTTATCAAACTGTTTACTGAAATCCATATACACCACATCAACTGCTTTACCCTCATCCACCTCTTTGGTCATCTTCTCAAAGAACTCAATAAGGTTTGTGAGGCATGACCTACTCTTCACAAAACCGTGTTGACTATCCCCAATCGAATTATTTCTCTCTAGATGATTATAAATTCTATCTCTTATAACGCTTTCCAAAACTTTGTCCTCAACAGAAGTAAGGCTCACTGGTCTATAATTACTAGGGTCGTCTCTATTCCCCTTCTTGAACAAGGGGACAACATTTGCTATCCTCCAGTCTTCCGGCACTATTCCTGTAGACAATGATGACATAAGGATCAAAGCCAAAGGCTCTGCAATCTCCTCTCTAGCTTCCCAGAGTAGCCTGGGATAAATCCCATCTGGCACAAGGGGCTTATTTATTTTCACACTTTCCAGAATTGCTAACACTCCTCCTTATGAACCTCAATCCCGTCTAGTCTAATATTTCTGTATCTCAGTATTCCCCTCAACAACATTGATTTCTTCCTGTGCGAATACTAATGAAAAATATTTATTTAGCGCCTCTCCTATCTCTTCTGACTCCACGCACAATTTCCCACTACTGTCCTTGACTGGCCCTAATCTTACCCTGGTCATTCTTTTATTCTTTGACATACTTATAGAAAGCTTTAGGGTTTTTCTTGATCCTACCTGCCAAAGTCTTCTCATGTCCCCTGCTGACTCTTAGCTCTCTCTTTAGGTCCTTCCTGGCTAACTTGTAACTCTAAAGCACCCTAACTGAGCCTTCATATCTCATCCTGACATAAGTCTCCTTTTTTCTCTTCACAAATTCAACTTTTTTAGTAAGCCACAGTTCTGTCCCTCTACCACTTCCCCCCTGCCTGACAGGGACATACTTATCAAGGACACACAGTAACTGTTCTTTGAACAAGTTCCACATTTCAATTGTGCCCATCCCCTGCAGTTTGCTTCCACACCCTGTGCATCCAAAATCTCGTCTAATCGCATCACAATTGTCTTTCCCCCAGCTATAACTCTTATCTTTGGTATAGAACATAGAACACTACAGCACAAACAGGCCCTTCGGCCCCACAAGTTGTGCCGAACACATCAAAACCTACCCAGCCATAGACCTATCTATAACCCCCAATCCCATTGGATCCCATATACTCATCCAGAAGTCTTTTAAAAGACCCCAGCGAGTTCGCCTCGACCACCACCGACGGCAGCCGATTCCATTCACTCACCACCCTCTGAGTGAAAAACTTTCCCCTAGCATCCCCTCTGTACTTGCTTCCCTGCACCTTAAATCTGTGCCCTCTCGTCGCGACCATTTCAGCCCTGGGAAATAGTCTCTGAGAGTCCACCCTATCTATTCCTCTCAACATCTTGTAAACCTCTATCAGGTCGCCTCTCAACCTTCGTCTCTCCAGGGAGAACAGTCCCAGCTCCCTCAACCTGTCTTCATAAGGCATGCCTCCCAATCCAGGCAACATCCTTGTAAATCTCCTCTGCACCCTTTCAATAGCTTCCACGTCCTTCCTATAGTGAGGCGACCAGAACTGCGCACAGTACTCCAAGTGTGGTCTGACAAGGGTCCTATAAAGTTGCAGCATTACCTCCTGACTCCTGAACTCAATCCCTCGATGAATGAAGGCCAGTACACCGTAACCTTTCTTAACCACATCCTCCACCTGGGAGGCCGATTTGAGAGTCTTATGGACCCGGACCCCAAGATCCCTCTGCTCTTCCACACAGCTAAGACTCCTACCTTTGATAGTGTACTCATTCATCCCGTTGGATCTGCCAAAATGGACCACAACACATTTATCCGCGTTGAAGTCCATCTGCCACTTCTCCGCCCAGTCTTGCATCCTGTCGATGTCATGCCTATCCCTTCCCATCACTAAGGTAAACGTAACCGAATTGTGGTCACTATCACCTACCTCCAAGTCTAACACCTGGCCTGATTCATTACCCAGAACCAAATCCAATGTAGCCTCACCTCTTGTTGCTTTGTCTACAATACTGTGTCAGGAAACCCTCCTGCACAGAGTGGACAAAAACTGTCCCATCTAAAGTACTCAAATTATAGCTTTTCTAGTCAATATTTGTAAAGTTAAAATCCACCATAACAAATACCCTGTTACTTGTGCTCCTATCTAGGAAGATTAGAAAGTTAGCCTGAGGTTAGATTCCTGCCACTTTCTATACTCTCTGCTCTATTTCATGGTCTGGAAGCTTTGTTGACCTTTCCTGAGTCCTCAGCTCCATTAACCTCCACTTCTACCCTGTCCTTCAGGGAAGCCTGAGTCCATTCAGTCCGTCATGGTCATGTCAGCCCCTTGATACAATCTCCAATTAGCCCCACTGTTCTTTAACCATTAGTGATAAACACAGGCCTGTATGGGAGAAGCTAGGATTGTTCTCCTTGGAGCAGAGAAGGTCAGGAGGAAGTGTTTGCAGTGTCAGGAGGGTGGGTAACCAGAGGGACACAGATTGAAGAGAATCAGGAAAAGAACCAGAGGGGGAGATGAGGGGAGTTTATTTGACGCAGTGAATTGTTGTGATCTGGAATGTGCTGCCTGAAAGGGCGGTGGGAGCAGATTCAATAATAACTTTCAAAAGGGAATTGGGAAGATTATTCTAAAGGAAGCGTTCACAGAGCAGTGGGAAAGGATGGGGTGGGGATGTAGTGTCGGGGAGGGGGAGGAGCGGAATGAGGGGGTTTAAACAGATGGCTCTTTCAAAGAGCCAGTACAGAGATGATGGGCTGAAGAGCCTCATTGTGTGCTCTGAGATTCTGGCCATTAAGCATCCCCTTCAGTCGGCGGGAAGGAGATCAAAGAAGAAAGAACAAAACAGCACAGGAAACAGGCCCTTTGGCCCAACGAGCCCATGCCTCCACCCCAATGTTCCCACCTCTACCCGTGATCCCTGTCCATGTTTATAGATCTATGGATTAAAAACCAAATTTGACACAATTTAGGAAGAATTTGTTTTGCCAATTAGCCTAAGAGCACATCTTTGGGATGTGGGAGGAAACCGGAGCACCCGGAGAAAACCCACATAAGCACAGGGAGAATGCGCAAACTCCCACAGACACAGGCCCAAATCCATGTATCTGCACAGCACAGCGATAGTCACTGAGCTGTCGTGTTGCCCATCAAATGGTCCAGGTCAAGCGTACACTAACAACGTGAAGCACTAGGATACTCTCAAAAAAATCCAAGAGCAGCCCTCTCACGACCCATCGCGTGTATGCCCCTCGTTAGACAACAAGGTGGACCAAAGCACCTGTAGGGTAAAAACAAGTACATCAATATCATCATCTATTTACACACTTCCCAGGGACTCCCAGGGCTCATGACCCCTATTTTAAATCAGTTTTCTATACCCCTCCATTCCCATTCTGATCATGTGCCCATCTAAGTATTTCTTAAATAACTCCAAAGTACCTGCCTCCACCACTTTACTTGGCAGCACATTCCATACCCCCATCACCCTCTGTGTGAAAAAACTCCCTCTAGCATCCAAATTATACCTTACCCCCCTCACCCTAAGCCCGTGACCCCTCGTACTATTCGAGTCCATCCTAGTAAAAAGCTTAACCCTGTTTACTCTATCTATACCCCTCATAATCTTGTACACCTCTATTAGATCTCCTCTAAGTCTACGTCTTTCTAAGGAAAACAGTCCCAATTTGCCTAACACTTGGAATGTTCACTGGGATCAGATTTCTGAGGGTCGCCGGTTCAATCCCCCAGTGAAATTGGAATGTTGTTGCTCTCTTTCAGATTGGTTGGTTTCCCTCGACGTACGTGGAAGAGGAGGAGGATTGCTTTGCAGACTGACTGTGTTTCCTTGGCCTTAGTTTCAGGGATGGTTGAACTGAGCTGACTGTAGTAGTGTCAGCAGTGCGGGAATCTGGTGAAGTGTTCTCCATGCCAGGCTGTCGGGATGCACCCAGGTTGAGGTGACCTGGACTATATGGAGACCACGGCTCCATCAAGACTCTGTTCCCCTCCTCAGAGTGGATTGCCAGCTCGTAACAGTGAGAGGATCACAGACAATCCTCAAGGAGCCGCATTCACCATCTCCACCTCTCACTTTGGGATTGCACCCAAACTCGGGCTTTGACAGGTTAGATAAAACCTCGACACTGCTCCAGCACGGTGAACCCTGTCAGTCTGTGAACATAACGCCTGGGGATAGACTGAAACACCCAGATTTGATCGCTGCCTTTGATTACTAACTCCTGTGTGTATATTCCTGCAAATTTAATTCAACCTCATTGCCTCGCTCGGCCTGAGTCTGAGACAGAGTGAGCTGCAAGACGCCAATCTGGGAATGGCTTCAACTCTCAATTCCACAGTCCAAAGTCAATTCAGTCTGATAACTGAGTCCAAAATCCAAACTGACACTGCCAGGGCAGTGCTGAGAGAGCACTGCACTGTCAGAGGGTCAGTGCTGAGAGAGCACTGCACTGTCAGAGGGTCAGTGCTGAGGGAGTGCCGCACTGTCAGAGGGTCAGTGCTGAGGGAGCACTGCACTGTCAGAGGGTCAGTGCTGAGGGAGTGCCGCACTGTCAGAGGGTCAGTGCTGAGGGAGTGCCGCACTGTCAGAGGGTCAGTGCTGAGGGAGTGCCGCACTGTCAGAGGGTCAGTGCTGACGGAGTGCCACACTGTCAGAGGGTCAGTGCTGAGGGAGTGCCGCACTGTCAGAGGGTCAGTGCTGAGGGAGTGCCGCACTGTCAGAGGGTCAGTGCTGAGGGAGTGCCGCACTGTCAGAGGGTCAGTGCTGAGGGAGTGCCGCACTGCCAGAGGGTCAGTGCTGAGGGAGTGCCGCACTGCCAGAGGGTCAGTGCTGAGGGAGTGCCGCACTGCCAGAGGGTCAGTGCTGAGGGAGTGCCACACTGCCAGAGGGTCAGTGCTGAGGGAGTGCCGCGCTGTCAGAGAGTCAGTGCTGAGGGAGTGCTGCATTGTCAGTGTGCTGTCATTTGGATGAACATTTAGGCAAGCTCCTTCCTTCGCCTGTGCCCCTGCTCTGGGGATCTGGAACATTACACAACTGGGAGGAATGTTGTGGGGAGTTTCCCCTTCATTTCAAGTGGTCTTGGACCCAGGGCAGTCGGCCAAATGGCCTCATTCCTCTCCGCGTTTGTATGTTTGTTCCTCTGTTGATATTCACTCTTCAACCAACCTCACCAATAAAACAGCTTAACCGCTCACTCTGCTACTGTGGGATCTTGCTGTGCACTGCCTGCTGACCATTCAGAAGTGACCATGTTCTCTTTGTAGTTTGTTCTCAGTTGATGCTTTGGAATATCCCGAGGGTGTGACTTCCAAATAAGCAAACTCAAGTTAAATCAGGATAAAGTAAAAGGGGCAGTTCCCCAACTGGGAGGGGGGACTGAGCCTGAACAAAACACAAGTACAAAGGAAACTTATGTGATTATTGGGATCTGTAATGCACCCCAGCCCCTGTGGTGCCCAGTGGGCATGGAAGGCTTTGCCCGCAGATACTGCATGCTCCCTCCCCAGGGACACCTAGCCACTAACGTAGCTGCGGTAGAGGGGCAGACAGTCGGGACGGACGCCCCCCACCCGATCGCCCGCTGCCTGGACCTATTGAGGGCACATCTCGCCAGGCCCAGGAGCAGGTTCAGGAGGAGATCAGAATCCCTAACCGACCCTCTCCGCACCGGTGTCCGTACAGCAGGAGTGTGGGAATGAATGTAAACAAAACATGAATAAAAGGTTCTTCAGGAAAACTAAAAGGGAGTACAACCTAAGACAGGCATGGTCACGGACTCCACGAGGCCACAGAAGGGACAAGTATCCGAGCCCGTGACCCAGTGAATCCTCCGATTGTGCGGAACTGCTGCGTGCATCACCCTCCACCCCAGCTCCTCGAGGGAATGTGGGGGGAGATTCCTCCGAGAGTGACCTCCAGTGAGGATCTCCGCTACCCGGTGGTAACAAGGCCCTCCAGGGTGTATCCGGGCGACAGGTGAGGACAAGGTAATGGAAGATGTACAGCAGCAACAACCCGTACAAGAAACGCCTGTGTGTGTGTGTCGGAAAAGGCACCTGACCTGAGGAGAGTGTGAAAGGTGCTATAGAAATACAATTTTTCTCTGAATTCTGAATGAAAGAAGCCAAATTGACAATAAAATAAAAAATGGAAATAAATCAAACTGAGCTTTAACCCCTTCAGTGGTGAGGGTCACAGGGTCAGGGGTCACAGGGTCAGAGGGGCTCGAGGTGAGGTCAATGTATTTCTAGTTTCTGATTGGATGTGGAGATCCTTGCAATGTAGAAATGGTGTTTATAAAGTTTCAGTAAAAGCCGCTCCTGAATCTGGAGCTGTTTGATCCAAACCGTTATTTAATAAACTGGATTCTTTTCCCTTTCTCCTGTAATTCTGGCCCAAACTGGAGCAGAATGGTCTCATTACACAGCAGGATCCCAATCCTGATCTGGTGCCTCTCAGTGGCAAAGCTCATTGTTCCTGGGGAATGACTCAAATCCTTTGCTGGATCTCTGGACACTTTTCCAGAGCTGGACTCTCTGACTCTTTGATTCAGCAATTTACAGACACAGGAAATCAGACAGAGAAAAGAATCTCACTGCGGCCGTCACTGTGAATTCCACAGTGATAGATATATTGACACAGGCAAACAACTATTCACACACAAACTACATCACACCACATGGGATTGCAAGAAAATAACTTCATCTTAATACAAAATAATCAATATTGACACAAACACTGATTGCTGCTCGCTATTAGACCCACATGGGACTGATACAGTCCCCCCCCTGCCCTGGGTAGACCAGGAAAGGAAGCAAATTTCCGAAGGATTGGGATCAGGATGGAGGCTGTTACACAAATCCCAAAGGAACAGAATTACATGGGAATTCTCCCTGAAATTCTGGATGTACGGAACACAAAACTGTGTATCTTAGTCCCTCTGGCAATGATGCACTGACAGAAAGACCCTGTCCCCACTCAGTATTCCCTTACAGAGAGAGGGAGATTGCGTAGAACTTGTTGCAGGATAGACTGAGAGCTTCCCTGTCAGAATTTCCACCTTTTCAGTGATGCATTAAACCAAGGCCCCCTGTTCTTTCAGAGACATCACCTCACTATTTATAAGAAAAGCAGGGAGTTCTCTGCAATGTCCAGGTTAATATTTACCCATTAAGCAACACCACAAACAGATTATCCAATCATTAACATTATTATTTGTTGTCCTTCAATGGCTGGAATCGCTTTGGAATATCCTGAGCTAGTGAAAGGCGCTAGGGAAATGCAAGTCCTTCCTTTGTTTCTTTGTCTCAAAGCTGAACTTGTGATGAGTGACTGTTGGTTCTCGAATGAATATTAACAGCTGCCTTGGATCCACACAGAGTCGGACAGTCCTGTCCCCACTGACCGCTGATTTCATCCAGGATTTGAGATCCAGTTGGATTGGCTCTGTGGGCTCAGGTTTCGCATCCAGTTTGTCTTTCCCAGGGTCGGGTGTGCGAGGGAGGGAAGCGTGTTTCAACAGTGACACAGTAAACCCTGAATTCTCCTTTGCTCTCTGCACTTTCCCGTCAGCGTCCATGACACTGGAAGCTGGTCAGAGTGGTATGTGACCATTAGCGATGATTAGCAGAGCAGTCAGTGAGAGCAGCACCCGGTGTAAGGTGGGGTCTTGGGGGGATTGGGAGACACATCCTGCTGCTCCCTTCCTGCACTGCACTTTCTCACATAGGAGGCCAGTGTAGGGAGTGGGACAGAGACATCTCCCGTTGTCCTCACACACTCCTCCATTCTCACACCGTGACAGCAAATTATCACACACACTGGCTGCAAATAAATCAGAGAAAAAATATTAGTTTGTAAAAAATGTCTCCACGTTAAAGATTGTTTAGATTTAAAGATTGTGGGTGGTTCGGGAGTGGAATGCCCTGCCTGCAGCAGTTGTAGATGCGCCAAGTTTGGTGGCG
Organism: Sphyrna mokarran; assembly: GCA_024679065.1. Classification (NCBI taxonomy): domain Eukaryota; kingdom Metazoa; phylum Chordata; class Chondrichthyes; order Carcharhiniformes; family Carcharhinidae; genus Sphyrna; species Sphyrna mokarran. The sequence continues at coordinate 1,609,045 of JAGIQG010000009.1, forward strand.
TTTAAGAGGTTAGTTGATAAGTATATGGAAGAGAAAGGGAATGGTTTAGTTTGGAGGGGCATTGCTTTTTATATTGGTCGGCGCAACATCGAAGGCCGAAGGGCCTGTTCTGTGCTGTAATGTTCTATGTTCTATGTTTCAATGTCACCAATCCCGGTGTTTAACTTTTACAACACTTTTATTAGAGAAACATCATAGAAACACTACTGTGCAGGAAGAGGCCATTTAGCCCATCGAGTCTGTACCAACGATAATCTCATCTCAGCCCTATTCTGGTAACTCTACATATTTATCCCACTAATCCCTCTGGCCTATGCATCCCAGGATACCAAAGAACAATTTAGCATGACAAACACACCTAGCTGGCAAATCTTTGAATTGTCAGTGGAAACTGGAGCACCCAGAGAAAACCCACCCCGACACAGGGAGAATGTGCAGACCCAAGCCGGGAATCGAACCCGGGTCCTTGAGGCTGTGAAGCAGTGGTTCTAACCATGGTGCCACTATGTCTCCCTGTTTAGAAACAAGTCAAAAAACTATTAGGGAAACAGAGAGAAATTATGAAGTTAAATGATGATAGAATCCAAACAGAGTGATTTGGATATTCCAAATATTCCAGAAACATGATGGTAACAAATAGGAAATCAGGAATGGTATTAGATTACTTGGAAATAAAACCAATTAATTCAAAGGTAATGATGGGAAAAATATTCAACAATTACTTTGACTATTTATCACAGATTAACATGCTGGACACGAGATTAACATGCTGGACACGGGATTAACATGCTGGACACGAGATTAACATGCTGGACACGAGATTAACATGCTGGACACGAGATTAACATGCTGGACACGGGATTAAGAAATAGATTTTGAAAGATATAAAGACATTTCAAATTGAAAGGAGAAACATAATTAATGAGTGAATTAAACTTGAAGAGGATAAAACTCCTGATCAGGATGGATTGCATCCGCACCTTTTAAATAAGTTTGGGAAGAAAGATATTGCATTGATATTTGGCAGAGACCAAATGTAATTCTTATATTTAAAGAAGGAGGTAGAACAGATTTAGTGAACTATCAGAAATTAGCTTAATGTCGGTGGCAGGAAAGATGAAGGAATCTTTCCTCAAAAGTGTAAGATAATCAACAATACGAAGGTTGGTGGTGTTGTGGATGGTCTGGAGGGATGTCTGAAGTTGCAGTGAGACACAGGATGCAAGACTGGGCAGAGAAGTGGCAGATGGACTTCAATGCGGATAAATGTGTGGTGGTCCATTTTGGCAGGACCAATGGGATGAAGGAGTACAATATCTTGTCTTGGCAGTGTTGAGGAGCAGAAGGATCTTGGGGTCCAGGTCCATAAGACTCTTAAATCTGCCCTGCAAGTGAAGGATGTGGTCAAGAAGGCGTATGGTGTCCTGGCCTTCATTAATCAAGGGATTGAGTTTAGGAGTCGGGAGGTAATGCTGCAACTTTATAAGACCCTTGTCAGACCCCACTTGGAGTACTGCGCGCAGTTCTGGTCACCTCACTATAGGAAGGATGTGGAAGCTATTGAAAGGGTGCAGAGGAGATTTACAAGGATGTTGCCTGGATTGAGGGACATGCCCTGTGAAGACAGGTTGAGAGAGAGCTGGGTCTCTTCCCTGGAGAGACGAAGGTTGAGAGGCGACCTGATAGAGGTTTATAAGATGTTGAGAGGAATAGATAGGGTTGATTCTCAAAGGCTATTTCCTAGAGCTGAAATGGTCACTATGAGAGCTCACAGGTTTAAGGTGCTGGGGGACAAGTACAGAGGAGATATTAAAGGTAAGTTTTTCACTCAGAGGGTGGTGAGTGAATGGAATCGGTTGCCGTCAGTGGTGGTAGAGGCAAACTCGCTGGGGTCTTTTAAAAAACGTCTGGATGAGTATATGGGATCCAATGGGATTGGGAGTTACAGATAGTTCTATGACTTGGTAGGCACTGATACGATCAGCACAACTTGTGGGCCGAAGGGCCTGTTGTGCTGTAATGTTCTATGATCTATAATAACATCTGGCAAGTGGAAATATGGCAGAGTAAACAGCACAGATTTCAAAAACATAGAACATAGAACATTATAGCGCAGTACAGGCCCTTCGGCCCTCGATGTTGCGTCGACCAACGGAACCAATTTTATGACCCACTATCATAAACTATTCCAATATTATCCATATGCCTATCCATTGACCATTTGAACACCCTTAAACTTGACAAGTCCACAACTGTTGCAGGCAGGGCATTCCATGCCCTTACTACCCTCAGAGTAAAGACCCATCTCGAACATCCATCCCAAAACTACCACCCCTTAATTTAAAGCTATGTCCTCTCGTGTTATTCATCTCCATCCGAGGAAAAAGGCTCTCACTATCCACCCTATCTAACACTCTGATCATCTTATATGTCTCAATTAAGTCACCTCTTAGCTGCCTTCTCTCTAATGAAAATAACCTCAAATCCCTTAGCCTTTCCTTATAAGAACTACCCATCATACCAGGCAACATCCTGGTAAACCTCCTCTGTACCCTCTCCAATGCCTCCACATCTTTCTTATAATGTGGCGACCAAAACTGTACACAATACTCCAAGTGCGGCTGCACCAGAGTTTTGACAGTTGCAACATGACGTCTCAGCTCCAAAATTCAATCCCTCTACCAATAAATGCTAACACACTATACGCCTTCTTAACACCCTTATCAACTTGAGTACCAACTTTCAGGGATCTATGCACCTGTACACTGAGATCTCTCTGCTCACCTACACTACTGAGTCCTACCATTAGCCCTATATTCTGCACACATATTATTCTTACCAAATCGAATCACCTCACACTTTTCCACATTAAACTCCATTTGCCACTTCTCGGCCCAGCTCTGCAACTTATCTATGTCCCTCTGCAAACTGTAACATCCATCCTCACTGTATACAACTCCTCCGACTTTGATGGCGTCAGCAAATTTACTAACCCATACCTTAGAGAGAAATTTAGAGAGAAATGAATTGATTGGGGATAGTCAGCATGGTTTCGTGAAGGGTAGGTCATGCCTTACTAACCTCATTGAGTTTTTTGAGAAAGTGACGAGAGAGGTGGATGGGGGTAAGGCGATTGATGTAGTATATATGGACTTTAGTAAGGCGTTTGATAAGGTGGCCCATGGAAGACTTCTACAGAAAATGCAGATGTGTGGAATAGAGGGTGATTTCGCTAATTGGATTAGGAATTGGCTGGCAGATAGAAGACAGAGGGTGGTGGTTGATGGGAGATATTCATCGTGGAGTTCGGTGACGAGTGGTGTGCCTCAGGGGTCTGTTTTGGGGCCCCTGCTGTTTGTAATTTTTATAAATGATCTGGATGAGGGTACTGAGGGATGGATCAGTAAATTTGCAGATGATACTAAAGTTGGTGGTGTGGTAGATAGTGAAGAGGTGTGTTTTAGTTTACAGAGTGACTTGGACAAGTTGCAGAGCTGGGCCGAGAGGTGGCAAATGGAGTTTAATGTGGAAAAGTGTGAGGTAATGCAACTTGGCAGGAACAATAAATGTGTAGAGTATAGGGCTAATGGTAGGGCTCTTAATAGTGTTGAGGAACAGAAGGATCTTGGTGTATGTGTCAATAGATCCCTGAAAGTAGGCAGTCAAGTGGCTAAAGTTGTTAAGAAGGCATATGGAGTCTTAGCTTTTATTGGTAGGGGGATTGAATTTAGGAGCCGCAGCATCATGTTGCAGCTGTACAAAACTCTAGTGCGGCCGCACTTGGAGTATTGTGTGCAGTTCTGTTCCCCACATTATAAGAAAGATGTGGAGGCATTGGAAAGGGTACAGAGGAGGTTTACCAGGATGTTGCCTGGTATGGAGGGCAGGTCCTATGAGGAGAGGTTGAAGGCTTTGAGGTTGTTTTCGTTAGAAAGGAGGCGGCTAAGAGGGGATCTTATTGAAGCATATAAGATGATTAGAGGTTTAGATAGGTGGACAGTGATAGCCTTTTTCCTAGGATGGAGAAAGCTAGCACGAGGGGACACAGCTTTAAATTAAGGGGTATGAGTTATAGGACGGATATCAGAGGTAGTTTCTTTACTCAAAGAGTGATTAGGGAGTGGAATGCCCTGCCTTCAGCTGTTGTAGATGCGGCAAGTTTGGTGGCGTTTAAGAGGTTAGTTGATAAGTATATGGAAGAGAAGGGAATGGTTTAGTTTTGGAGGGGCATTGCTTTTTATATTGGTCGGCGCAACATCGAAGGCCGAAGGGCCTGTTCTGTGCTGTAATGTTCTATGTTCTACCTCTACACCCTCATCCAGGTCATTTATAAGAATAACAAACAGCAGTGGCCCTAAAACAGATCCTTGAGGTACACCACTAGTAACTGCACTCCAGGTTGAATATTTCCCATCAACCACCACCCTCTGTCTTCTATCAGCTAGCCAATTCCTAACCCAAACTGCTAAATCTCCCTCAATCCCATGCATCTGCATTTTCTGCAGTAGTCTTCCATGGGGAACCTTATCAAACGCTTTGCTAAAATCCATATACACCACATCAACTACCTTACCCTTCTCAACCTCTTTAGTCACCTTTTCAAAAAACTCAATAAGGTTTGTGAGGCATGACCTACCCTTCACAAAACCGTGCTGACTATCCCTAATCAATTCATTTCTTCCTAAATCCTATCCCTTATAATTCTTTCCAAAACTTTCCCCACTACAGATGTAAGGCTCACTGTTCTATAAATTGCAGGATGGTCTCTGCTCCCCTTCTTAAACAAAGGGACAACATTTGCCATCCTCCAATCTTCTGGCACTACACCTGTTGCTGACAATGACATGAAGATCAAAGCCAAAGGCTCTGCAATCTGCTCTCTAGCCTCCCAGAGTAACCTGGGATAAATCCCATCTGGCCCAGGGGATTTAACTATTTTCATACTCTTAAGAATAGCTAACACCTCCTCCTTATGTACCTCTATCCTGTCTAGTCTACAACCCTGTATCCCAGTATTCTCCCCAACTCCATTGACATTTTCCCGCGTGAAGACCAACGAAAAATATTCATTCAGTGCCTCACCAATCTCTACAGGCTCCACGCACAACTTCCCACTACTGTCTTTGACTGGCCTTAATCTTGCCCTAACCAATCTTTTATTCTTAACATATCTATAAAAAGCTTTAGGATTCTCCTTTATCCTATCCACCAAAGTCTTCTCATGTCCTCTTCTAGCTCTTCTTATCTCCCTCTTTAGCTCCCTCCTGCCTAATTTATAACTGTCTAGTGCCCTAACCGACCCTTCACGTCTCATCTTTATACAAGCCTCCTGGATATCAGAGGTAGGTTCTTTACTCAAAGAGTGATTAGGGAGTGGAATGCCCTGCCTGCAGCTGTTGTAGATGCGCCAAGTTTGGTGGCGTTTAAGAGGTTAATTGATAAGTATATGGAAGAGAAGGGAATGGTTTAGTTTGGAGGGGCATTGCTTTTTATTTTGGTCGGCACAACATCGAAGGCCGAAGGGCCTGTTCTGTGCTGTAATGTTCTATGTTCTATGTTCTATGTTTTCCTCTTCACTAGTGAACTAACTTCCTTAGTACACCACAGTTCCCTGGCTCTACCACTTCCTCCCTGCCTGACAGGTACATATTTATCGAGGACTCGCAGTAGCTGTTCCTTGAATAAGTTCCACATTTCAGATGTGGAACCTTTTCAAGGAACGTTAAAATAAAGGGAAGTTATATTTAGTTAACGTTATTCAGATCTTTGGAGAATTAAAAGAAAGGGTAGATAATGATGATGTAGTTGATGTAATGTATTTGGATTTTTAAAATGCTTTCGATAAGATACCTCACAGTGAACTCATGGCTAAGGTCAGAATGTGAAGAATTGGGGACCATGTGACTGACTGGACGATAAACTGGCTCGAAGGGAAAGTCAGTAAAGTGACCAAAAACTCCAATTTTAAGGAACCAATGAATGGGATAGGACAATGGACCAAAATTGGTAATTAAATGCTGAAGTAGAGACAGTCGGTCAAACTGTGTCCAGTTATTGTCACTGCATTTTAGGGAGGATGTGGAGAAGGTTCACTCACTAAAAGCCTTTGTGTTTCCTTCACAGTAGCTGGACTATCAAATACTCTGCTGACACGGTCCACACAGAATCCAGGATGAAGTTAGCCCAGAAGCTGATGTAGATTGTTTCCTTACCTTGACAGCCCTTGTGCCAGTAATATCCAGGTAGGCACCTGTCACACTTAGGCCCTGTTGCCCCAGCCTTGCAGTAACAATATCCCGTGTCATTACAGCGATGATGGAGTGAGCCATCAGGATTACACTTACAGTCTGTAGAAACAAGACAACACACACACACACTGCACACAGAGATTATGAATAAAACACTAGTTCAGCAATAGAAATGACTGTGACCCAGCCACAGGACAGTCAAACTCTGAGAGTAAAACAAGTCTTCAACATGATGTGGAGATGCTGGCGTTGGACTAGAGTGGTCACAGTCAGAAGTCTCACAACACCAGGTTAAAGTCGAATAGATTTATTTGGAATCACGAGCTTTCGGAATGAGTCACCTGATGATGGAGTGGAGCAGCTCGAGGGGCCGATGGCCTACTCCTGCTCCTAATGTTTGTGAAACTGCACTGAATCAAAGTATCACAGACCAACAACAAAAAAACAAAACATTGCCTTCATCACCACAGGATGGAATCCACCAGCAGAGAAACTGGAACCACAGAATCTCTACAGTGCAGGAGAGACCATTCAGCCCGTTGAGTCAGCACTGACTCTCTTGAACAGTATTTTACCCAGGTGCAGCCACCCATTCTATTCCTGTAACCCTGCCTATTTACCATGGCCAATATAGCCAACTGACCACCTGGGGAGAATTCAGTATTCTATTTTCAGTTTGGAATCAATCACAATTCTGTCTCCATTGTAAAAAAAGAGGCAGATGCTGGGAGAAGTTGCAAAATCAGTTTAAAAGATCGATATCAGATCAGAACTATCAGAAAAATACTGAAGAAGCCCCAGATTATTTCTCAAGAACACAGTATGGTGAGTGTCTGGAACAAGCTGCCAGAGACAGTAGAGGCGGGTACAATTTGTTTTTTAAAAAGCATTTCGGTAGTTACATGGATAAGGTGGATATAGAGGGATATGGATCAAATGTGGACAACTGGGATTAGTTTAGGGGCTTTGAAAAAAAAGGTTGCCATGGACAAGTTGGGCTGAAGGGCCTGTTTCCATGCTGTAAACCTCTCTGAGTCTATCAATAACTCTATAATTGGAGTAAATCATGCTGGGTATTTTTAGTGGGAGTTTCAGAATGAATCTCCCACACTCTGGACATCACAGAGATCCTGAGTGTGAGTCAGGATAAAAATTTGTGCAGGGTGTTTATTCCCGCTCGAAAGGCTGGATGCATATTGCTGAGTGGACCATTACGCATGTGCTGATCTGTCAGTGTCAAGATTGATACGCGTGCAATAATATCATACTGCCACCTCCTGATCACCGGCCAGCTCCTCAACCTCCATCGCATCCCATCCGACGCCCTCCACCCCCACCCCTCCAAACACCTTGCCATTGGCCTCTCAGACATCAGACATGGGACAGGTCCGATATCTTCTCTGCTGGCTGGATATGATCTCCCTGAGCTCTCCACCCCAACAGTCCCAGCGCCCAGCCTCGATGGCAGCTCCGATCGCTGTCCTCCCTCCCTCGGCCATCGATCCTGAATGCAGAGTGTCAGTGGGACCCCACTCCCCAATAGGCACTACTTCCCTCTGGCCCCAACATCTCTGATTTACCCAATGTCCAGTGGGTCATACCAAGGTGCCCTCTGGACACCACGACTTTGCCCCTCAGGGCTCCCTGCCCTTCTCCCTAGACCTCTGCAATCAGGTTTGACGCAGTGAGTAATGTTCTCACCTCTGAGTCAGAACATCATGAATTCTGCCCCAACTCCAGAGACTTGAGTGAGAAATTTAAACAAACAGGCTCAGAGCATAATGAGGGAGCACGGCACTGTCAGAGGGTCAGTACTGAGGGAGTGCTGCATTGTCAGAGGGTCAGTCCTGAGGGAGTGCCGCACTGTCATAGGATCAGTCCTGAGGGAGTGCCGCACTGTTAGTTGGTCAGTCCTGAGGGAGTGCCGCACTGTCAGAGGGTCTGTCCTGAGGGAGTGCCGCACTGTCAGTTGGTCAGTCCTGAGGGAGTGCCGCACTGTCAGAGGGTCAGTCCTGAGGGAGTGCCGCACTGTTCAGAGGGTCAGTGCTGAGGGAGTGCCGCACTGTCAGAGGGTCAGTGCTCGGGCAGTGCTGAGGGTCAGTGCTGAGGGAGTGCCGCACTGTCAGAGGGTCAGTGCTGAGGGAGTGCCGCACTGTCAGAGGGTCAGTGCTGAGGGAGTGCCGCACTGTCAGAGGGTCAGTGCTGAGGCACTGCCGTCACTGAGGGAGTGTGCACTGTCAGAGGGAGTGCCGCACTGTCAGAGGTCAGTGCTGAGGGAGTGCCGCACTGGGTGGTCAGTGCTGAGGGAGTGCCGCACTGTCAGAGGGTCAGTGCTGAGGGAGTGCGCACTGTCAGAGGGTCAGTGCTGAGGGAGTGCCGCACTGTCAGTCTGAGGGAGTGCCGCACAGGGTCAGTCTGAGGGAGTGCCGCACTGTCAGAGGGTCAGTACTGAGGGAGTGCCGCACTGTCAGAGGGTCAGTACTGAGTGCCGCAGTCAGACTGAGGGAGTGCCGCACTGTCAGAGGGTCAGTCTGAGGGAGTGCCGCACTGTCAGAGGGGTCAGTGGCACTGTCAGAGGGTCAGTGCTGAGGGAGTGCCGCACTGTCAGAGGGTCAGTGCTGAGGGAGTGCCGCACTGTCAGAGGGTCAGTCCTGAGGGAGGTGCACTGTCAGCACTGTCAGAGGGTCAGTGCTGAGGGAGTGCCGCACTGTCAGAGGGTCAGTGCTGAGGGAGTGCTGCACTGTTAGGGTCGCTGAGGGAGTGCCGCACTGTCAGAGGGTCAGTGCTGAGGGAGTGCCGCACTGTCAGAGGGTCCAGTGAGGGAGTGCCGCACTGGTCAGTCCTGAGGGAGTGCCGCACTGCTGAGGACCGGTCAGTGTCAGATGAGGGAGTGCCGCACTGTCAGGAGGTCAGTACTGAGGGAGTGCCGCACTGTCAGAGGGTCAGTGTTGAGGGAGTGTCGCACTGTCAGAGGGTCAGTCCTGAGGGAGTGTCGCACTGTCAGAGGGTCAGTCCTGAGGGAGTGCTGTAATTTGCTGCTCTGTGTTTTACAGTCCCATTCTTTGTCATCTCCTACCTTGCTTTGTCTTCTCACCCTCTCGTGCTGAGATAGTTTGCTGAGTTTGACCCCGGATTGAGTCAGCTGTAATGTATCAGGAAGAATTAGCAATTACTAATCCAGCTAGAGAATATTTCCTCACATTTCTCCTATGTTCACAAGCACTGTGTGCAGATTGACCATCACAGGAGAGTCCAGGAGATCAGCAGCGATATTTCTTTCTCCTTTTCACCATCAATGAGACAAAAACGGACACTGAGAGATGGAGGAGATATTCAGAAAGGAGACCAAATCCTTTTTTAGTGAGGGGATTTACAGGAGAATCTTAAAGGACAGTGGAAGGTGCAGGGGATGCGGGAGAGAATTCCAGAGTTTAGGGCCAGGCAACTGACGTCCGTTCCTCAAATGTTCCGTTTGCAAAATCACAAACCATTTCAGTCCAAAAAGGTATAGATAGTCTCAGTCAGTGCAGGAATTACGGTCATTCCCAGTCACACTCTCGGTCAATTTGGGGAGTTAAGGTCATTCTCAGTCAGTCTGGAAGTTACAGTCACTCTCGGTCAGTGTGTGAGTGATGGTCTCTGTTGGTCAGTTGGATATGGATTTGGAAGGTCAATGTGTGAATAGTTTGGGATGAATTGGGCAGCATGCGAAGGGTTAATAAACAGGGATGAATTGATGTAAAATCTGGGATTAAAGGTGAGCAGATTGAGACCCGAGTTACTCACCCAGAACCCATTCCTGTATCTGGGATATTGAGATTACAACAAGATCCCACTGATTCTGGTCTCAGCCTTTCCACAAACGTTCCCTTCACTTTCCAATGGATGTTTTCCGTGAGACCCAGTTCAGAAGCTTTCTCCTCTCGGAGAAAATGTGAATTATCAATAATATCAATTCTTTCCTCATATCTGCTGCTTTGTTTGACTAGATTCTATTCGACTTCAGAGTAAATCAAACTCCAAATCCTGTTCACAATAATACCAGCTCACACTCACTCTCTATTCACAACTATACCAGTTCACACTCACTTCCTGTTCACAACTATACCAGTTCACATTCATTCCCTGTTCACAACTATACCAGTTCACACTCACTCCCTGTTTACAACAATATCAGTTTACACTTACTCTGTGTTCACGACTATACCAGTTCATACACACTCCCTGTTCACAATTAACACCGTTCACACTCATTCCCAGTTCACAGCTATTCAAGTTCACACTCATTCTGTTGTTCACAATAATACCAGTTCACACTCACTCTCTATTCACAACTATACCATTCACACTCCCCCCCCGTTCACACTCCCCCCCTGTTCACACTCACTCCCTGTTCACACCTGCTCCCAGCTCACCCCTGTGCCTGTTCACACTCCCTCCATGTTCACACTCCCTCCCTGTTCACACTCCCTCCCTGTTCACACCCGCTCCCTGTTCACACTCGCTCTCTGTTCACACCCGCTCCCTGATCACACTCCCTCCCTGTTCACACTCCCTCCCTGTTCACACCCACTCCCTGTTCACACCCACTCCCTGTTCACACTCCCTCCCTGTTCACACCCATTCCCTGTTCACACACACTCCGTTCACGCTCACTCCCGTTCACGCTCACTCCCTGTTCACGCTCACTCCCTGTTCACACTCACTCCTGTTCACACTCACTCCTGTTCACACTCACTTCCTGTTCACACTCACTCCTTTTCACACTCCCTCCCTGTTCACACTCCCTCCCTGTTCACACTCCCTCCCTGTTCACACTCCCTCCCTGTTCACACTCACTCTCTGTTCACACTCACTCCTGTTCACACTCCCTCCCTGTTCACACTCCCTCCCTGTTCACACTCACTCCCTGTTCACACCCACTCCCTGTTCACACCCACTCCCTGTTCACACTCCCTCCCTGTTCACACCCATTCCCTGTTCACACACACTCCGTTCACGCTCACTCCCGTTCACGCTCACTCCCTGTTCACGCTCACTCCCTGTTCACACTCACTCCTGTTCACACTCACTCCTGTTCACACTCACTTCCTGTTCACACTCACTCCTTTTCACACTCCCTCCCTGTTCACACTCCCTCCCTGTTCACACTCCCTCCCTGTTCACACTCCCTCCCTGTTCACACTCACTCTCTGTTCACACTCACTCCTGTTCACTCTCCCTCCCTGTTCACACTCCCTCCCTGTTCACACTCACTCCCTGTTCACACTCCCTGCTCACACTCACTCCCTGCTCACACTCACTCCCTGCTCGCACTCCCTCCCTGTTCACACCCCCTCCCTGTTCACACCCACTCCCTGTTCACACTCCCCCATGTTCACACTCACTCCCTGTTCACACTCACTCCCTATTCACACTCATTCCTGTTCACACTCACTCCTGTTCACACCCACTCCCTGTTCACACTCACTCCCTGCTCACACCCACTCCCTGTTCACACCCACTCCCTGTTCACACTCCCTCCCTGTTCACACCCATTCCCTGTTCACACACACTCCGTTCACGCTCACTCCCGTTCACGCTCACTCCCTGTTCACGCTCACTCCCTGTTCACACTCACTCCTGTTCACACTCACTCCTGTTCACACTCACTTCCTGTTCACACTCACTCCTTTTCACACTCCCTCCCTGTTCACACTCCCTCCCTGTTCACACTCCCTCCCTGTTCACACTCACTCTCTGTTCACACTCACCCCTGTTCACACTCCCTGCTCACACTCACTCCCTGCTTCGCACTCCCTCCCTGTTCACACCCCTCCCTGTTCACACCCCCTCCCTGTTCACACCCACACCCTGTTCACACTCCCCCATGTTCACACTCACTCCCTGTTCACACTCACTCCCTATTCACACTCATTCCTGTTCACACTCATTCCGTTACATCACTCCCTGTTCACACTCACTCCTGTTCACACTCACTCCTGTTCACACTCACTCCTGTTCACACTCACTCCCTGTTCACGCTCACTCCCTGTTCACACTTACTCCCAGTTTACACTCACTCCCGTTCACATTCACTCCCTGTTCACGCTCACTCCCTGTTCACGCTCACTCCCTGTTCACGCTCACTCCCTGTTCACACTTACTCCCAGTTTACACTCACTCCCTGTTCACATTCACTCCCTGTTCACACTCACTCCTGTTCACGCTCACTCCCTGTTCACGCTCACTCCCTGTTCACACTTACTCCCAGTTTACACTCACTCCCTGTTCACATTCACTCCCTGTTCACACTCACTCCCTGTTCACGCTCACTCCCTGTTCACGCTCACTCCCTGTTCACACTTACTCCCAGTTTACACTCACTCCCTGTTCACATCTACACCTGTCCACACCCACTCCCAGTTCACACACTCACTCCCAGTTCACACACTCACTCCCTGTTCACACTCACTCCCTGTTCACACTCACTCCCTTTTCACACCTCACTCCCTGTTCACACCCTCCCGTTCACACCCTCCCTGTTCACACCCCTCCCTGTTCACACTCCCTCCCTGTTCACACACTCACTCCCTGTTCACACCCACTCCCTGTTCACACTCACTCCCTGTTCACACTCACTCCCTGTTCACACTCTCACTCCCTGTTCACACTCACTCCTGTTCACACTCACTCCCTGTTCACACTCACTCCCTGTCCACACTCACTCCCTGTTCACGCTCACTCCCAGTTCACACACTCACTCCCTGTTCACACTCACTCCCTGTCCACACTCACTCCCTGTTCACACTCACTCCCTGTTCACACTCACTCCTGTTCACTCCTGCTCCTGTATATATGTAATGATGGAGGTTTGAGGTGATCATTTCAATACAGGAATGGATTCTGGGTCAGCAGATCACAGGTCAGAGATTGCAGGTTGTACTTACGGCCACTCGTGTTGGTGTCAGGATGGCCTGGAGAGGGAAACAGAAACACAAAGAGTTCGAGAGACATCTAATTAACAACCTTTATTTTTAAACACAGTGAAACAAGCAAACAGAAGGAGACCCACCAGATTCAAACTCAAAAATCTCATTAGATATGAACTTGCTGCATCCTCAGAATGGTTACAGCAGATAGAGTCGGGCCCATTAAGGCCAAGGGGACAATCAGTGCGTGGAGCTGGAGGACATCGGGTAGGGGGTGAAATGAGAAATTCCTGTCTGTCTTCACTCAGGGGAAGGAGGATATAGGTATAGAATTCAGGAAGACGGACTGTGAGGTTCTGGAACAACTTGATTTAGGGAGTGAGAAGATAATGACAGTTTAAGCAGATTATAAATGGACTGTGGATGAGTTGTGTCTCAGACTGCCATAGGAGGCAAAGGAGAAGATTACAGGGATCTGTCCAAAGTTTTAATTCCTCTGTGACCACAGGGAAGGATTGGAGGATGGAGGATGGTTCTGCTATTGAGGAAGAGTGCGAGAAATAATCTTACATCAGTGGCAGGGAAACTATTGGAGAAATTTCTGAAGGAGAGAATCTATCTCCACTTGGAAAGGTGAGGTTTGATCAGGAATAATCAGCATGGCTTTGTCAGAGAGAGGATATGATGGAGATCATGTCTAACATGAAGAGGTGATCAGGTCTGTAGATGAGAGGGAATACAGTTGATGCAGTTTATATCAATTTCCGTGAAGTTTTTGACAATGTCCCACTTGGGAACTTATAAAGAAGGTTGAACCACATGGGATCCAGCATAATTTAGCAGGTTGGATCCAAACTGGCTTCCTGATAGGAGACTAGTAGGAGGTGGACAGTAGGAGGTGTTGGTAGAAGGCTGTTTGTGTGACTTTGGACCAGTGTCTGGTGGCGTACCACAGGGATCAATACTAAATCACTTATTGTTTGTGATATATATATGTATATAAATGATATAGGTGAGAATATTGTAGGTGGGGGAGTGCAGACAGGGGGATGATAAGTGAGAAAGAAGGTCTGAGATTGCAGGAAGATGTAAATGGGTTGGTCAGATGGGTAGATTCAGTGGCAGATGGAATTTAACCCAGAGAAGTGCAAGGTGCATGAGGATATTCCCACTCCGTGTGGTTAGTGTGTAAGGATATTCCCACTCCGTGTGGTTAGTGTGTAAAGATATTCCCACTCTGTGCGGTAAATGTGTGAACATGTTCCCACTCGGTGTGATTAGTGTGTGACGATATTATTCACATCAACCCCTCGTCAATGTCTCTTCCTGTCATTATCTGTTTTCTGATCTTGGACAATCCACAAAATTGACTATAAATGTCTTTCACAACCTTCACATCCTGACCTGCTTCAGATATTTATTACAGAGAAGTTGATTCACCTCCCACCCTCTCCAGCTGTTACCCAGATGTTCATTTAGCTATTAACATTCTATTCACAGACCTGTCTCCAGCTCATTGCTGCCTCTTTATCTGTGTGTGGGTACAGAGAGAGAATTCATCATATTTAACACACACATCGATTCTAATCTCATTCTCTACATAATGCCAGCAAATGCACCTTACTCACTGACTCCAACATTACACAGATAAAAGAGTTCAAATGATTGAGGAGTTTTGTTGGAGTAAATCAAGAGAAAGTGTTTGCAGTGTCAGGAGGGTGGGTAACCAAAGGGACACAGATTGAAGGGAATTGGGAAAAGAACCAGAGGGGGAGATGAGGGGAATTTATTTGACACAGTGAGTTGTTGTGATCTGGAATGTGCTGCCTGAAAGGGCGGTGGGAGCAGATTCAATAATAACTTTCAAAAGGAAATTGGGAAAAAGGGCATGATTTTCCCAAAAAACCGAAGTGCCCAATGGGCAGGAAACCACCCTTTTTTTTGGGCGAGTTTAGTAAAATGAATTTACAGCACTCTGTGGAGCATGGAGACCATCAGGGAATTTAATCCAGTGTGGGAAGGAGGGGTGGATGGAGCCTAATCCCATCTGAGAAACTGGCAACAGACTGCTAAGAGGGCCAGTGTGCTTGCACCGACCTGCCAATGTACTGGGAGATCAATTGACATAAGTCTACCCCACGTCCCCCAGAAACCGCTGGCTCCCTAATCGCTGGTCCTGAACCTTCCCCCAGTTGCCCATCTGCTGGCCCTGAACTACTTCTCCGGTCACCGGCCTCGATCCCTGCTCCACCCCCCCAATCCCTGGTCCCAAACAACTCAGACGCTGGTCGTGATCCCTGAATTTCTCAGCTCGCTACGCTACTCAAGCGATGCAGTGGGCTGGGAAAATCGAACCCCAGTTATCCTGCCACAGAAGGAGGTTCTTCAGCCCATTATATCCATACTAGCTCACTGCAGAACGATCCATCTTGATTCCATTCTCTGCTCTATCCCTGCAATTTGCTGGTTAATTCCTATCAATTTCCAATTGAATTTCCTTTTGGAATCATTGACTGTCTCCACTTCCATCTTCAAATAATTCAATCTTTGCAGAGCTATGGGGACTGAGCAGGTGGGCTGGGACTAATTGGATAGTTCTTTGAAAGAGCTGGCCCAGATACTATGGGCTGAATGGCTGTAAGATTTGATGATTCTGGGAGAGTACAAGTTCTCACTGACGCACTCTGTTTGTAACACAATCAGGAAGTTTCATTGGGCTGTAATTTGGAAACAATGTGCTGGAGTTTCAATGAGAATGATTAGGGAGTGGAATGCCCTGCCTGCAGCTGTTGTAGATGCGCCAAGTTGGTGGCGTTTAAGAGGTTAGTGGATAAGTATATGGATGAGAAGGGAATGGTTTAGTTAGGAGGGGCATTGCTTTTTATTTTGGTCGGCACAACATCGAAGGCCGAAGGGCCTGTTCTGTGCTGTATTGTTCTATGTTCTATGTTCTAATGGAATATGACATGCATCTTGTGTTGATTTTAGGCTGTGCCAGACAAACACTCGTTACTCACAGACATTGGCTGTCCCTTTGGGGATTGGGAGATACGAGCCTGCTCTCCACGCTTGCCCTTGAAAACCTTTCTTGCATCTCTCACAGTCCAGCCCTGTCGTGTTGTGCTCACACTCACAAGTCAGCTTCCCATTTTCCAAGATACAGTTGTTAGCGTGAAGATTACACCTACACCTGGGAACAGACAACAGCAAACTCATTTGAAAAATATCAAGGAACCCTGTCAGACCCCGGATTTTCTGCTCAGAAATATTCAGCAAATCAGAAGCAGGAGGAAAAGCCATTCAGCCCCTCGGGCCCACTCTCTTCTGTCACCAGATGATGGCTGACCTATCTTCACACTGTCTTCCCACACCATCCCTGTATCCTTAAATGTCGTAGATATCCAGAAATGTAATCATCTCGGCTTTGAACATGCTCAATAACTGAGGATCTACAAGCCTCTGGAGTTGAGAATTCCAAAGATTCCCACCCCCTGTCTGAAGGAATTCCTCTCCATCTCTATCCTCAATGACCTGTCCCTCATTCTCAGTTAACATGAACATAAACACTGACTGGGAAGGTTTTTAAAGCTGTGAGGGGAGACAAAGACAAGTGAAGGTCCCTTCCATTCAGAAACAGGGGAATTTACAAGGCCGCAGAAAGAAACGGCCAACAAATGAACACATAATTTGGCTGGCAGATAGAAGACAGAGGGTGGTGGTTGATGGGAGATTTTCTTCGTGGAGTTCGGTGACGAGTGGTGTGCCTCAGGGGTCTGTTTTGGGGCCCCTGCTGTTTGTAATTTTTATAAATGATCTGGATGAGGGTATTGAGGGATGGATCAGTAAATTTGCAGATGATACTAAAGTTGGTGGTGTGGTAGATAGTGAAGAGGGGTGTTTTAGTTTACAGAGTGACTTGGACAAGTTGCAGAGCTGGGCCGAGAGGTGGCAAATGGAGTTTAATGTGGAAAAGTGTGAGGTAATGCACTTTGGCAGGAACAATAAATGTGTAGAGTATAGGGCTAATGGTAGGGCTCTTAATAGTGTTGAGGAACAGAAGGATCTTGGTGTATGTGTCAATAGATCCCTGAAAGTAGGCAGTCAAGTGGATAAAGTTGTTAAGAAGGCTTATGGAGTCTTAGCTTTTATTGGTAGGGGGATTGAATTTAGGAGCCGCAGCATCATGTTGCAACTGTACAAAACTCTAGTGCGGCCGCACTTGGAGTATTGTGTGCAGTTCTGGTCCCCACATTATAAGAAAGATGTGGAGGCATTGGAGAGGGTACAGAGGAGGTTTACCAGGATGTTGCCTGGTATGGAGGGCAGGTCCTATGAAGAGAGGTTGAAGGATTTGAGGTTGTTTTCGTTAGAAAGGAGGCGGCTAAGAGGGGATCTTATTGAAACATATAAGATGATTAGAGGTTTAGATAGGGTGGACAGTGATAGCCTTTTTCCTAGGATGGAGAAAGCTAGCACGAGGGGACACAACTTTAAATTAAGGGGTATGAGTTATAGGACGGATATCAGAGGTAGGTTCTTTACTCAAAGAGTGATTAGGGAGTGGAATGCCCTGCCTGCAGCTGTTGTAGATGCGCCAAGTTTGGTGGCGTTTAAGAGGTTAGTTGATAAGTATATGGATGAGAAGGGAATGGTTTAGTTAGGAGGGGCATTGCTTTTTATTTTGGTCGGCACAACATCGAGGGCCGAAGGGCCTGTTCTGTGCTGTATTGTTCTATGTTCTATGTTCTATAATTTGATTTTGTGTCCAAAAGGAACATTAATAAAATACCAGAAGAAGTGTTGGGAAGATAGAGTTTAGTGAGGCCGCATCTGGAATATTGCGTATAGTTAAATTTAAAATACAGATGGAATGCGAGAAGGTAAAATCCAATCCCAGTGTCTTGTGCTCAAACAAAGGAGATTGCAATAGAATGAGGGAGGAGTTGGTTAAGATAAACTGGGAGCAGAATGAGGGAGGAGTTGGTTAAGATAAACTGGGAGCAAAAACTTTCTGGTGGGACAATTGAGGAACAGTGGGGGATTTCAAAGCGACCTTTCACAATGCTCAACAAAATTATATACCAGTGATCAGGAAGGACAGTGGAAAAAGAGATAATCAGCCATGGATATCTAAAGAAATAAAGAAGGTATCAAGTTGAAAGAAAATGCATACAAAGTGGCAAAGATTAATGGGAACCTAGAGGATTGGGAAATCTTTAAATGTCAGCAGAAAGCCACAAGAAAAGCTATAAATAAAAGTAAATTGGACAATGAGAGTAAACTAGCTCAGAATATAAAAAACATAGCAAAAGTTTCTACAAATATATAAAATGAAAAACGGTGAAAGTAAATATTGGTCCTTTAGAGGATGAGAAGGGGGGATGTAATAATTGGGAATGAAGAAATGGCTGAGGTATTGAACAGGTATTTTGTGTCGGTTTTCACAGTGGAAAATACAAATAACATCAAAAATTGATGACAGGAAGACTATAGAACATAGAACATAGAACAATACAGCACAGAACAGGCCCTTCGGCCTTCGATGTTGTGCCGACCATTATAAAAAGCAATGCCCCTCCAAACTAAACCATTCCCTTCTCTTCCATATACTTATCAACTAACCTCTTAAACGCCACCAAACTTGGCGCATCTACAACAGCTGCAGGCAGGGCATTCCACTCCCTAATCACTCTTTGAGTAAAGAACCTACCTCTGATATCCGTCCTATAACTCATACCCCTTAATTTAAAGCTGTGTCCCTCGTGCTAGCTTTCTCCATCCTAGGAAAAAGGCTATCACTGTCCACCCTATCTAAACCTCTAATCATCTTATATGCTTCAATAAGATCCCCTCTTAGCCGCCTCCTTTCTAACGAAAACAACCTCAAATCCTTCAACCTCTCTTCATAGGACCTGCCCTCCATACCAGGCAACATCCTGGTAAACCTCCTCTGTACCCTCTCCAATGCCTCCACATCTTTCTTATAATGTGGGGACCAGAACTGCACACAATACTCCAAGTGCGGCCGCACTAGAGTTTTGTACAGTTGCAACATGATGCTGCGGCTCCGAAATTCAATCCCCCTACCAATAAAAGCTAAGACTCCATATGCCTTCTTAACAACTTTATCCACTTGACTGCCTACTTTCAGGGATCTATTGACACATACACCAAGATCCTTCTGTTCCTCAACACTATTAAGAGCCCTACCATTAGCCCTATACTCTACACATTTATTGTTCCTGCCAAAGTGCATTACCTCACACTTTTCCACATTAAACTCCATTTGCCACCTCTCGGCCCAGCTCTGCAACTTGTCCAAGTCACTCTGTAAACTAAAACACCCCTCTTCACTATCTACCACACCACCAACTTTAGTATCATCTGCAAATTTACTGATCCATCCCTCAATACCCTCATCCAGATCATTTATAAAAATTACAAACAGCAGGGGCCCCAAAACAGACCCCTGAGGCACACCACTCGTCACCGAACTCCACGATGAATATCTCCCATCAACCACCACCCTCTGTCTTCTATCTGCCAGCCAATTCCCAATCCAATTAGCTAAATCACCCTCTATTCCACACATCTGCATTTTCTGTAGAAGTCTTCCATGGGCCACCTTATCAAACGCCTTACTAAAGTCCATATATACTACATCAACCGCCTTACCCCCATCCACCTCTCTGGTCACTTTCTCAAAAAACTCAATGAGGTTAGTAAGGCATGACTTACCCTTCACGAAACCACGAAACTATGGCAGGTGAGAACCCAGAAACTATCATCATCATGAAAGATGGGTAAGTTAATGGGGTTAAAGTAGACAAGTCTCCTGGTTCTGATGGAATGCATCCCAGGGTATTAAAAGAGATGGTGGGAGAAATAGCAAATGCACTAGTGGTAATTTATCAAAATTCACTGGACTCTTGGGTGGTTCCCACAGATTGGAAAACAGCAAATTATGGACTTTAGTAAGGCGTTTGATAAGGTGGCCCATGGAAGACTTCTACAGAAAATGCAGATGTGTGGAATAGAGGGTGATTTAGCTAATTGGATTAGGAATTGGCTGGCAGATAGAAGACAGAGGGTGGTGGTTGATGGGAGATATTCATCGTGGAGTTCGGTGACGAGTGGTGTGCCTCAGGGGTCTGTTTTGGGGCCCCTGCTGTTTGTAATTTTTATAAATGATCTGGATGAGGGTATTGAGGGATGGATCAGTAAATTTGCAGATGACACTAAAGTCGGTGGAGTGGTAGATAGTGAAGAGGGGTGTTATAGTTTACAGAGTGACTTGGACAAGTTGCAGAGCTGGGCCGAGAGGTGGCAAATGGAGTTTAATGTGGAAAAGTGTGAGGTAATGCACTTTGGCAGGAACAATAAATGTGTAGAGTATAGGGCTAATGGTAGGGCTCTTAATAGTGTTGAGGAACAGAAGGATCTTGGTGTATGTGTCAATAGATCCCTGAAAGTAGGCAGTCAAGTGGATAAAGTTGTTAAGAAGGCATATGGAGTCTTAGCTTTTATTGGCAGGGGGATTGAATTTAGGAGCCGCAGCATCATGTTGCAACTGTACAAAACTCTAGTGCGGCCGCACTTGGAGTATTGTGTGCAGTTCTGGTCCCCACATTATAAGAAAGATGTGGAGGCATTGGAGAGGGTACAGAGGAGGTTTACCAGGATGTTGCCTGGTATGGAGGGCAGGTCTTATGAAGAGAGGCTGAGGGATTTGAGGTTGTTTTCGTTAGAAAGGAGGCGGCTAAGAGGGGATCTTATTGAAGCATATAAGATGATTAGAGGTTTAGATAGGGTGGACAGTGATAGCCTTTTTCCTAGGATGGAGAAAGCTAGCACGAGGGGACACAGCTTTAAATTAAGGGGTATGAGTTATAGGACGGATATCAGAGGTAGGTTCTTTACTCAAAGAGTGATTAGGGAGTGGAATGCCCTGCCTGCAGCTGTTGTAGATGCGCCAAGTTTGGTGGCGTTTAAGAGGTTAATTGATAAGTATATGGAAGAGAAGGGAATGGTTTAGTTTGGAGGGGCATTGCTTTTTATTTTGGTCGGCACAACATCGAAGGCCGAAGGGCCTGTTCTGTGCTGTAATGTTCTATGTTCTATGTTCTAAATGTGACACCGCTGTTTAAAAAAGGAGGTAAACAAAAGGCATGGAACTATAGGCCAGTTAGTTTAACCTCTACAGTAGGGAAAATGCTTGAATCTTTCAAGAAAGAAATAAGAAGACTTCTGGATATAAATTGTCCCATTGGTAAAAAGCATGGGTTCATGAAGGGAAGGTCATGTTTGATTAATTTGGTAGAATTCTTTGAGAACATTACATGTGCAGTGGACAATGGGGAACCAGTGGATGTGGTGTATCTGCATTTCCAGAGGTATTTGACAAGGTGCCGCACCAAAGACTGCTACATAAGATAAAGATGCACAGTGTTCCGGGTAATGTATTAGCACGGATAGAGGATTGGTTAACTAACAGAAAGCAAAGAGTGGGGGTAAATGGGTGCTTTTCTGGTTGGCGATCAGTGACTAGTGGTCTGCCTCAGGGATCAGTGTTGGGACCACAATTGTTTACAATTTACACAGATGATTTGGAGTTGGGGACCAAATGGTGTGTGTCAAAATTCACAGATGACACTAAGACGAATGGCAGAGCAAAGTGTGCAGAGGATGCTGAAAGTCTGCAAAGGGATATAGATAGTCTAAATGAGTGGGCGAGGGTCTGGCAGATGGAGTACAATGTTGGTAAATATGAGGTCATCCATTTTGGTAGGAATAACAGCAAAATGGACTATTATTTAAGTGGTAAAAAATTGCAGCATGCTGCTGTGCAGAGGGACCTGGGTGTCCTTGTGCAGGAATCACAAGAAATTGGTTTGCAGGTGCAGCAGGGAATTAAGAAGCAAATGGAATTTTGTCCTTCATTGCTGGAGGGATGGAGTTTAAAAATAGTGAGGTTATGTTGCAGCTGTATAAGGTGCTGGTGAGTCCACACCCGGAGTTACTGTGTACAGATTTGGTCTCCTTACTTGAGAAAGGATAGACTGGCACTGGAGGGGGGACAGAGGAGATTCACTGGGTTGATTCCAGAGTTGAGAGGGTTGGCTTATGAGGAGAGACTGAGTAGACTGGGGCTATACTCATTGGATAGGTTTTTAATTGACAAGGGAATTAAGGGTTACGGGGAGAAAGCGGGAAAGTGGTACTGAACCACTACAGATCAGCCATGATCTTATTGAATGGCGGGGCAGGCTCGAGGGGCTGGATGGACTACTCCTGCTCCTATTTCTTATGTTCTTATGAATTCAGAAGAATGAGGGAAGATCTTATATAAACATACAAGATTATGAGGGGAATGGATAAGATAGAAGCAGGGAAGTTGTTTCCACTGGTGGGTGAAACTAGTACTAGGGGTCATGGCCTCAAAATAAGGAAAAGCAGATTTAGGACTGAGTTGAGGAGGAACTTCTTCACACAAAGGGTTGTGAATCTGTGGAATTCCCTGTCCAGGGAAGAAGTTGAGGCTCCCTCATTGAATGTTTTTAAAGCAAGATAGATAAATTTTTGAACATTTAAGGAATTAAGGGTTATGGTGAACGGGTGGGTAAGTGGAGCTGAGTCCATGAAAAGATCAGCCACGATCTTATTGAATGACGGAGCAGGCTCGAGGGGCCGAATGGCCGACTCCTGCTCCTAGTTCTTATGTTCTTCTTATGTTAGTTTTGGTCTCTTTATCTGAGGAAGGATGTCCTTGTTATAGAGGGGGTACAGCGAAGGTTTACCAGGCTGATTCCTGGGATGGCAGGTCTATTGTATGAGGAGAGATTAAGTCAGTTAGGATTATATTCACTGGAGTTTGGAAGAGTGAAAGGAGCTGTCGAAGGACCCTATAAAATACTAACATGACTGGACAGGGTAGATGCAGGAAGGATGTTCCTGATGTTGGGGGTACCAGGAGTCACAGTCTGAGGATGCAGGATAAATGGTTTAGGACAGAGGTGAGGAGAAATGTCTTCATCCAGAGAGTGGTCAGTCTGTGCAGTTCACTGCAACAGAAAAAAAATTGATGCCAAAATTAGGATTAGACAGGTGGAAGACTTCTGCAGAAAATGCAGATGTATGGGATAGAGGGTGATTTAACTAATTGGGTTAGGAATTGGCTAGCGGATAGAAGACAGAGGGTGGTGGTTGATGGGAGATATTCATCGTGGAGTTCGGTGACAAGTGGTGTACCTCAGGGGTCTGTTTTGGGGCCCCTGCTGTTTGTAATTTTTATAATGATCTGGATGAGGGTATTGAAGGATGGATTAGTAAATTTGCGGATGACACCAAAGTCGGAGGAGTGGTAGATAGTGAAGAGGGGTGGTATAGTTTGCAGAGAGACTTGGACAAGTTGCAGAGCTGGGCCGAGAGGTGGCAAATGGAGTTTAATGTGGAAAAGTGTGAGGTAATGCACTATGGCAGGAATAATAAATGTGTAGAGTATAGGTCTAATGGTAGGATTCTTAGTAGTCTTGATGAACAGAGGGATCTTGGTGTATATGTGCATAGATCCCTGAAAGTAGGCAGTCAAGTTGAGAAGGTTGTTAAGAAGGCATATGGAGTCTTAGCTTTTATTGGTAGGGTGATTGAATTTCGGAGCCGCAACGTCATGTTGCAACTGTACAAAACTCTAGTGCGGCCGCACTTGGAGTATTGTGTGCAGTTCTGGTCCCCGCATTATAAGAAAGATGTGGAGGCATTGGAGAGGGTACAGAGGAGGTTTACCAGGATGTTGCCTGGTATGGAGGGCAGGTCTTATGAAGAGAGGCTGAGGATTTGAGGTTGTTTTCGTTAGAAAGAAGGCGGCTAAGAGGAGACCTTATTGAAACATATAAGATATTAGAGGTTTAGATAGGGTGGACAGTGATAGCCTTTTTCCTAGGATGGAGAAAGCTAGCACGAGGGGACATAGCTTTAAATTAAGGGTGGTAGTTATAGGACGGATGTCAGAGGTAGGTTCTTTACCCAGAGGGTGGTAAGGGTATGGAATGCCCTGCCTGCTGCAGTTGTAGATGCGCCAAGTTTGGTGGTGTTTAGGAGGTTAGTAGATAAGTTTATGGATGAAAAGGGAATGGTTTAGGTTAGAGGGTCATTGCTTTTTCTTAATTGGTCGGCGCAACAGCGAGGGCCAAAGGGCCTGTTCTGCGCTGTAATGTTCTATGTTCTATCTTCTGAAACATTGAATGTTTTCAGGAAGCAGTCAGATATAACTCTTGGGTGAAGATGATCAAAGGATTTGGGGGAAAGGTGGGATCAGGCAATTGAGTTGGATGATCAGCCATGATCATAATGAATGGTGGAACAGGTTTGAGGGGCTGAATGGCCAACTCCTGTCTCTATTTATTACATTTCTATTCCTCTAACTACACTGTCCACAACTACCACTCCATCCCTGTTCCCTCACCTTGCTGGAGAGCTTCCTTGCCAAGGTGCCACGATCTATTCACTCACCACACTCACCTGTCCAGACTGTCAGAACCTCAAACTGCCTGCTCTATTACAATGGCTGTGGTTTCTCCATTTCTACCTTCTCTGCATGGTCTTGTTCTTCATGGAGGTCGGTAACCAGTGGAATGCCCCAGGGATCTGTTCTGGGACCCCTGCTGTTTGTCATTTTCATAAATGACCTGGATGAGGAAGTGGAGGGATGGGTTAGCAAGTTCACCGACGATACAAAGATCAGTGGTGTTGTGGATGGTCTGGAGGGATGTCAAAAGTTGCAGCGGGACATAGACAGGATGCAAGACTGGGCGGAGAAGTGGCAGATGGACTTCAATGCAGATAAATGTGTAGTGGTCCATTTTGGCAGGAATAATGAGATGAAGGAATACAATATAAGGGGTAGGAGTCTTAGCTGTGTTGTAGAGCAGAAGGATCTCGGGGCCTGGGTCCATAGGACTCTTAAATCGGCCTCACAGGTGGACATAGAACATAGAACATAGAACATTACAGCGCAGTACAGGCCCTTCAGCCCTCGATGTTGCACCGGCCAGTGGACCCTCTAACCTAAACTATTCCAATATCATCCATATGCCTATCCACCGAACATTTGAATGCCCCCAAAGTAGGCGAGTCCACAACTGCTGCAGGCAGGGCATTCCACGCCCTCACCACCCTCTGTGTGAGGAACCTGCCTCTGACATCTGTCCTATAACTACCACCTCTTAATTTAAAGTTATGTCCCCTTGTGTTGGTCATCACCATCTGAGGAAAAAGGCTCTCACTATCCACCCTATCCAATCCCTTGATCTTCTTATACACCTCAATTAGGTCACCGCGTAACCTTCTTCTCTCTAATGAAAATAACCTCTGGTCCCTCAGCCTTTCCTCATAAGGCCTTCCCACCATACCAGGCAACATCCTGGTAAACCTCCCCTGCACCCTTTCCAATGCTTCCACATCTTTCTTATAATGCGGCGACCAGAACTGTACGCAATACTCCAAGTGCAGCCGCACCAGAGTTTTGTACAGTTGTAACATAACCTCTCGGCTCCTAAATTCAATCCCTCTACCAATAAAAGCTAACACACCGTACGCCTTCTTAACAACTTTATCAACGTGGGTGCCAACTTTCAAAGAGCTATGTACTTGCACCCCAAGATCCCTCTGCTCGACAACGCTATTAAGGGTCCTTTCATTAAGTGGAGGAAGTGGTCAAGAAGGCGTATGGTGTACTGGCCTTCATTAATTGAGGAATAGAGTTTAGGAGTCAGGAGGTAATGATGCAGCTCTATAAGACTCTTGTCACACCCCAGTTGGAATATTGTGCGCAGTTCTGGTTGCCTCATTATGGGAAGGATGTAGAGGCTATTGAGAGGGTTCAGAGGAGATTTACAAGGATGCTGCCTGGATTGGGAGGCAGGCCTTATGAAGATGGGTTGAGGGAACTGGGAGAGACGTAGGTTGAGAGGTGACCTGATAGAGGTTTATAAAATGTTGAGAGGAATAGATAGGGTGGACTCTCAGAGACTATTTCCCCGAGCGGAAATGGTCAATACGAGAGGACACAGATGTAAGGTGCAGGGAAGCAAATACAAAGGAGATGTCAGGGGTAGGTTTTTCACTCAAAGGGTGGTGAGTGAATGGAACCGACTGCCGTCAGAGGTTGTTGAGGCAAACTCACTGGGGTCTTTTAAGAGACTTCTGGATGAGTATATGGAAAAGAATAGGATAGGGGGTTCTTTACCCAGAGGGTGGTTCGGGAGTGGAATGCCCTGCCTGCGGCAGTTGTAGATGCGCCAAGTTTGGTGGCGTTTAAGAGATTAGTTGATAAGTATATGGAAGAGAAGGGAATGGTTTAGTTTGGAGGGGCATTGCTTTTTATATTGGTCGGCGCAACATCGAGGGCCGAAGGGCCTGTTTGTGCTGTATTGTTCTATGTTCTATGTTCCCGATTCCCATCCTGCCTCACTCACACCTTCCTGTATCTGACCAGTGGCTAAATCAGAAATCCTGATCCTAAAGAATGTGAGTCCCTCCTGGAACAAGCTTTCCTGCTTCCTGATGTGTCTCAGTGTCTGCAGCTCAGCCTCTATCTTAGCGGCTGTAGACATACTCGCCCTGGCTCATAAGACATCGGAGCAGAATGATGCCACTCGGCCCATCGAGCCTGCCCCCCTCACCCCCCATTCAACCACGGCTGATATTTTTCTCATCCCCCATTCTCCTGTCTTTTCCCCATAATCCCTGATCCCCTTATTAATCAAGAACCTATCTATCTCTGTCTTAAAGACACTCAATGACCCGGCCTCCACAGTCTTCAATGTCAAAGAGTTCCATCCATTCCCCACTCTCTGGCTGAAGAAATTCCACTCCATCTCTGCTTAAAGGATCATCTCTTTAGCTTGAGGTTGTGCCCTCCTGGTTCTCGCTTTTTCTAGTAGGGGAAACATTCTCTTCACAGCTCAATATTATTTGGGAGTTCCCACATCCTACAGCTGAAGTACATCACCAGTCCCACCACAATTACATCTTAATGAAGTAACTTGTTAATTATTTCCTTCATTAATTTTGGATCAGAGTAATGCATCTGTTCACCACAACTTGTGATGTTAATTGAAACCTGAGAAATGCAATGAATTCTCTGATTTAGGAATCGAATCAATAACAAACTCATTAATTTTCCAATTTTCCTCTGCTCCTGTCTCTGAATTATTCAGTGTTATTTCAAATATTTACAATTCTCTCAATTCCAGTTCTTTCAACATTTCCTAAAGCAGCCAATCATTTTACAACTTTCCTGTAATATCATTGTTCGCCTTTTTCTTAAAATCAGGGATTTCTCTCAATCTCCCTCGCTCCCCTTCTCTCTGTTTCTCAATCTGTTTCTCACTCTCTCTCTCTGTCTCGCTGTCTTTCTCTCTCTCTTCTCTCTCTCTCGCTGTCTGTCTGTCTCTCTCTCTCTTTCTCTCTCTTTTTCTCTCTGTCTATCTCTCTCTCTTCCTCTGTATCTCTTTGCTATTTCTCTAACTCTATCTATCTATCCATGTGGATCCCATCTCATGTAGCAAGTTATAATAAGTGAACCCAAATCATGTTTCACCAGCTCTTTATCCATGATTGATAAGTTTATATAAACACAACATGATATTCTGAGGTGATGCAGCGAGAGTCAGCACAGGTAACGCTGTGGTGACCCCCCTTCGATCATTTCCCAAGGCACGAGGAGTAACAGAAGTTTACAGCATGGAAACAGGCCTTTGGGTTCAACTTACCTATGCACCCTATTTTTTAAACCCCTAAGCTAATCCCAATTGCCCGCATTTAGTTTTAGACTCCCCGACTTTTGGGGAAAAGATATTGACTATCTCACTGATCTATGCCCCACATTATTTTATAGACCTCTGTAAGATCTCTCCTCAGCCTCCTACGTTCCAGAGAAAGAGTCCCAGTCTATCCAGCCTCTCCTTATAACTCAAACTATGAAATCCTGATAGCATCCTAGTAAATCTTTTCTCACTCTTTCTAGTTTAATAATATCCTTTCTATAATAGGGTGATCAGAATTGCACACAGTATTCCAATATGGGCCTTACCAATGTCTTGTACAACTTCAACAAGATGCCCCGACTCTTGTATTCAATGTTCTGACCAATGAAACCAAGCATTGCCGAATGCCTTCTTCACCACTCTGTCCAGCTGTGACTCCATTTTCATGGAACATGTATCCCTGGATCTCTCTGTTCTGTAACTCTCCCCAACACCCTACCATTAACTGAATAAATCCTGCCCTGGTTCAATCGACCAAAATGCATCACCTCATATTTATCTAAATTAAACTCCACCTGCCATTCGTCAGCCCACTGGCCCAATTGATCAAGATCCTGTTGCAATTGGAGATAATTTTCTTCACTGTCCACTATGCCACCAATCTTGGTGTCATCTATAAACTAAGTAACCATGCTCCCTATATTTTCATCCAAATCATTAATATAGATGACAAATAACAGTGGACCCAGTGCTGATCTCTGAGACACACCACTGGTCACAGGCCTCCACTTTGAAAAATAACTCTCTACATCCACCTTTCATTAAGCCAATCTTATGTCCATTTAGATACCTCACTCTGGATCCCATGAGATTTAACCTCATGCAACAACTTACCAGGCGGTAACTTATCAAAGGCTTTGCTAAAGTCCATGCATCAACTGCACTGCCCTCATCTACCTTCTTGGTCACCCCTTCAAAAAACTCTATCAAATTTGTGAGACATGATTTTCCACTCACAAAGCCGTGCTGACTCTCCCTAATCAGTCCTTGTGTCTCTAAATGCCTGTAGATTCTGTCTCTCAAAATACCTTCCAACAATTTACCCACCACAGATGTGAGGCTCACTGGCCTGTCGTTCCCAGGCTTTTCCCTGCAGCCCTTTTTATACAAAGATACAACATTTGCCACTCTCCAATCTTCAGGCACCTCACTCATGACTATCAATGATTCAAGTATCTCGGCTAGGGGACCCGCAATTTCCTTCCTCACGCCCACAACATCCTGGGATACACTTCATCAGGTCTCAGGATTTATCTACCTTGATGCGCTTTAAGATTTTCCAGCACCTCCTTCTCTGTAACATATACACTCCTCACGACATCTCTATTTATTTCTCCAAGTTCCATCCATGTTTTTCTCAACAATAAATCCTGATGAGAAATATTCATTTAGGATCTCACCCATCTCTTGCGGATCCACACATAGAGAACCTTGTTGATCCTTCAGAGACCCTACCCTCTCTCTCTGCAACGAGAACCTCACGATGGCAGTGTTGGAGACTTACGCTGTAAATTCAGCATGAGTTTCTACAGAAAAGCCTGAGATCCAAATAAAGATCTGCAAATGGCTCAGGGTGAGATTGTAGCGCAGAGTTGACAGTGCAGGGAATGGGACAGAGCATGGAGAGGTTCAGCCCAAGTTGGCTCAGTCTGTAATGGTGAGAGAGCAGAGTGTGAACTGGATCAGAGCGAGGGAGAGACCAACAAAATCAAAAATAAATCAAAAATCAAGAGTGGAATTGTAACGAGGGGATTTTCAGAAAAGCAGTTGCAGTGAAATCCCTGGCCATGTTCGGAATATTACAATCATTTCCAATCTCCATGCTGGCAGAAGGATGTGGAGGCTTTGGAAAGATTTTCTAGGATGTTGTCTGGCCTGGAGGGTATTTGCTATGAGCAGAGAACAAAAAACAAAGAGAACAAAGAAAGTTACAGCACAGAAACAGGCCCTTCAGCCCCTCCAAGCCTATACTGACTATACTGCCCAACTGAACTAAAACCCCCTCCCCTTCCGGGGACCATATCCCTCTATTCCCATCCTATTCATGGATTTGTCAAGATGCCCCTTAAAAGTTACTTCCATATCGGCATCCATCACCTCCCCCGGCAGCGAGTTCCAGGCACCCAGCACGCTCTGTGTAAAACATCTGTCTCATACATCCCTTTAACCTTGCCCCTCACATCTTAAATCTGTGTTCCCTGGTAATTGACTCTTCTACCTTGAGAAAAAGCTTCTGACTATCCACTCTGTCCATGTCTCTCGTGATCTTGTAGATTTCTATCAGGTCGCTCCTCAATCTCCGTCGCTCCGGTGAGAACAAACCAAGTTTCTCCATCCTCTCCTCACAGCTCATGCCCTCCATACCAGATTACATCCTGGTAAATCTTTTCTGTACCCTCTCCAAAGCGTCCACATCCTTCTGGTAGTGTGGCGACCAGAATTGAACACTATATTCCAAGTGCCGCCTAACTAAGCTTCTATAAAACTGCAACATGACTTTCCAATTTTTAAACTCAATGCCCTGGTTGAAGAAGGAAAGCATGCCGTATGCCTTCTTGACTACCTTCTCCATCTGCATTATCATTTTCAGTACCTGTGTACCTGTACACCCAGATCCCTCTACCTATCAATATTCTAAAGGTTTTGCCATTTACTGTATATTTCCTTTCTGTATTAGACCTTCCAAAATTCATTACCTCATATTTGTCCAGATTAAACTTCATCTGCCATCTCTCCACCCAAGCCTCCAACTGAACTATACTCTGTTGTATCCTCATCACTATCTGCAAATTGAGACAAACTTAATTTGTCCAGAGCGTGGACAGACTTGCTTTATTTTCACTGGAATGTCAGATACTGAGGGGAGATTGGTTGGAAGTCTACAGAATGATGAGAGGTATGGATAGAGTGGATAGTCAGGGTAGAAATGGCAATTACGAGGGGACAGAGGTTTAAAGTAAAAAGGGGAAAGTTTAAAGGAAATGTGAGAGGTTTTTTCATTCAGAGGATGGTAAGTGCCCGGAATGCACTGCCAGAGAAGGGGATAGAATTGGATACAACAGCAACATTTAAGAGGCATCTCAACAGATATGTGAATATGCAGCAAAGAGACGAATACGGACTGCATAGAGGCAAAAGTTCTTTAGTTTAGAAAGATGTCATGTGTTACTATAGGATTGATGGGCCGAAGGGCCTGTTCCTGTGCTGTGCTATTCTCTGTTCTTTGTTCTATTGGGGAAGGAAGGTCAAAGGGATATTGTCAAAATGTCCATAAATTCCCAGTGTGGATTGGAATGTTGCTGATCTTTGAGTTGAATTTAGGGTGGCACAGTGGGCTAACACGCTGCCTCACAGCATCAGGGACCCAGGTTCAATTCCCAGCTTCAGTCACTGTCTGTGTGGAGCTTGCACATTCTCCCTGTGTCTGTGTGGGTTTCCCGACTGCTCCAGTTTCCTCCCACAGTCCAAAGATGTGTGGGTTAGATGGATTGGCCATGCTGAATTCTCCCTCAGTGTACCTGAACAGGTGCTGGAGTGTAATGACCAGGAGACTTTTACTGTAACTTCATCACAATGTGAATGTAACCTTTACTTGTGACTAATAAATAAAATTTTTAACTTTAACTTTAAAATGTTTACACAGTGTGCAGAGCTATCGGCCAAAACCTCCCACCTACAATCTCGTCCGAGTGAGACCATAAGATCCTGTCCATCAAATCTTAATCCCAGAGTGTCTGAAGCAGCAGTTGGGAGCGTGTCAGTGTTAACAGCAGAGAAACTAAAGGATTCTCAAAAGACAAGGTTCACACTGGAAAACTGGTTCAGAATCAGATTAAACTTCCATATTCTTGTTATAGTTCATGTTGTATTGATAACAGTAACAGAATCTACAGACACTCCACACAGACAGTGACCCAATCCAAGAATCAAACCTGGGAGCCTGGCACTGTGAGGCAGCAGTACTAAGCACTGTGCTGCCACTGGAATCTACAGAGCACTCCATCAGCAGATGCAAAGGGCACGGATTGTGATCATTTAGGCACACAGTTCACAGACTCAATCGTTAAGTCAAGGATCACATTCACTCTCATGGACACTTTCTAGAAAGATCTGCTACACAAGCCCAAGATGTAGAGGATTGAAGGGCTACTGAAGGATGGACATAAGTACAGAGCAGTCCTTGTTAGTTAACAAAGGTTAAAGGGCACTTTCCTAGGAGCTGCAACGTTACGTTTGCAGGTAAATGTCAGTTGATCTGATACATCCCTCACATCAGAGTAGCAGCTCAAAGGAGAAATGACAAAGCATCGGCAGTGCAGAAAACCATTAATAAAGGTTACATTCAATGCAGCATGTCCACAAACACGTGAGATAGCTTTGATCTGATCAGATGGAACTGGATGTAAGAGGGGGGCCATTTTTAAAGACAGGTTGGTCATCACGTTCAATCTGATAATAACTTCATCCCTCTCACAGGGGCATGAATCACACAGGAAGACTCACATCCAGACAGCCTATTGTCCCTGTGTGAACAATGACAGGAAATTTTCAAGAACATTTGCTGAGTCAACACAAAAAACAATTGGTTCCATACGACATTCCTGTCCATCAGGAACCTAAAATCCCATCGGACCTCCTTCAGATCCATGGCATTGAATTCATCATCATCTTCTCAAGAATCCTATTATTCAGCAATTTATTATTATTTTAATTGAATCACTAAAAGTTGCAGAAGAGCTGATCGTCCCACTTCACACTCACTCTTTAACAGATTATGAGTTGAGGTATTGCTCTTTGAGTGGTTAGGTGTTAGAGGGGGTGAGGGGGGATCCACCTCCTCACCATAATAGTAAGTTATTTCAGGATCTGTGTGAGAAGTGGAGTATGAATCACACTACTTCTTCTCCTTGTTTCCCGAGATCTAATGCCGAGCTGAGCGAATGACTCACATGAGATCTCAAATTCTTAGATGTAGACAGACCAAACAAGATTCGCATGTTAGAATGTTATCTCAGAGAGTGACACTTCCAGTGTAACCAATCCATCACTAGTAGAGCTCATGGTTGGAATTTTACTGCCTGTGCTGGAATCGGGATGAGCGTGGCTCACAGAATGGAACTCTCTCTTGGGTTTGAGTGGGATTTTATGAGTCTTGTCTGAGCAGGATTGTAAAATACCAGCACATGTCTGGCAATCCCACAGGTTACAATCTATCTTCTCCTCCCCAGTCTGCTCTCTGAGAAAACAGACTTTGTGAATTACAGGAGACAGTGATCAAACTGCAGAATAGAACAGAACAAAGAACAAAGATAATTACAGCACAGAAACCTTCACAGGCCCTTTGGCCCTCCAAGCCTGCACAGACCATGCTACCCGACTGAACTAAAACCCCCGACCCTTCTGGGACAGTATCCCTCTATTCCCAACCTATTCCTGTACTTGCCAAGACGCCCCTTAAAACTCACTATTGTGGGTACAGAACTGCCAAGTTTACAGTACGGACAATACGTTTATGTGCTGGATCCCACAGAAAGTACGTGGCTACCAGTGCAAGTGACAGGGATTTACTCAGAACCAGAATCCTACAAAGTTATTACACAAAGTTGTAATGTGAGATGTAACTGAGAACAAATCTGATCCACCTCAAATCCTCAGCCACTGTCCAGCCCAATTGTACAGAAGACAATTTCCCAAATGAAAACTGAGACAGTATCCCAGAATGCACTTTGGCAGGCACAATAAATGTGTAGAGTATAGGGCTAATGGTAGGGCTCTTAATAGTGTTGAGGAACAGAAGGATCTTGGTGTATGTGTCAATAGAGCCCTGAAAGTAGGCAGTCAAGTGGATAAAGTTGTTAAGAAGGCATATGGAGTCTTAGCTTTTATTGGTAGGGGGATTGAATTTAGGAGCCGCAGCATCATGTTGCAACTGTACAAAACTCTAGTGCGGCCGCACTTGGAGTATTGTGTGCAGTTCTGGTCCCCACATTATAAGAAAGATGTGGAGGCATTGGAGAGGGTACAGAGGAGGTTTACCAGGATGTTGCCTGGTATGGAGGGCAGGTCCTATGAAGAGAGGTTGAAGGATTGAGGTTGTTTTCGTTAGAAAGGAGGCGGCTAAGAGGGGATCTTATTGAAGCATATAAGATGATTAGAGGTTTAGATAGGGTGGACAGTGATAGCCTTTTTCCTAGTATGGAGAAAGCTAGCACGAGGGGACACAGCTTTAAATTAAGGGGTATGAGTTATAGGACGGATATCATAGGTAGGTTCTTTACTCAAAGAGTGATTAGGGAGTGGAATGCCCTGCCTGCAGCTGTTGTAGATGCGCCAAGTTTGGTGGCGTTTAAGAGGTTAGTTGATAAGTATATGGATGAGAAGGGAATGGTTTAGTTAGGAGGGGCATTGCTTTTTATTTTGGTCGGCACAACATCGAAGGCCGAAGGGCCTGTTCTGTGCTGTATTGTTCTATGTTCTAATGACAATCCCACAGAACACAGCAAACAATTCTTCAGGTAGCATCATCATTAACCCATCTCAGCACAGTAACAGATCACCCCCATACACCAGAGACTAGCATGGCCAATGAACAGGGGAAAGGGAGAGAAGGCAGAGAGTGGGGAGAGGGTGGAGGGGGGAGAAAGCAGAAAGAGGGGGGAGAGGGAGAAGGGGAGGAAGTGTAGAGGGGAGAGCGAGGAGGGAAAGGGGGGGAGAGGGGAAGAAGGCGGAGGGGGGAAAGAGAGAGAGGGGGAAAAAGGGACAGAGGCAGCAGAGAGGGCTGAGGGAATGGGGGAAGCAAAGGGGACAGGGGAAAGGAGGATGGGACAGAGGGGAATAGGGGAAAGGAGGGAAAGGGGGAAAGGGGAGGAGGGAGAGGAGGGAGAGGGTGGAGTGGAAGAGAGGGGTATAGGGGAGGGGGGGGGAAGTTTACAGGATTTAGTGTTCAGGCAGTTAAAGATGCGACTGTCAATGAGAGATCGATGGAGACTCGGTCAATGTGATTGCGTTCTTTCAAACATTTAAACATGGGAATATTTCACAACAAAATTTCCCAGGCTGACCTTTGGCTGCTGCTGTGGGGTCAGAAGCTTTTTAGATTTCCAATGTCTCCTCAAGGAGATCCAGGTCACAGCTGTGTCTGATTAACACTCCTCTGAAGCTACATGGGGTATTTTACTAGGTTAAAGGTGCTATATGAATGCTGTTGTTTAATAAATGTAGTTTAGTGAGGTGCAAAATGTTGCAATGTGAGTATAGTGCTCTGTCTGTGTTGACAGTGACAACTTTGTCTTTAACTCACTCTAAAGGTGGAGATTCCTCATCTGCAGATTTTACCGTGTACATTTTGCAAATTGGCAGTTCTGGGCACATTTTAGTAAAGTAAGCAAAACGCAGAGAGTTCCTTAGAGACAATTGAAAGGCAGCATAAACATTTTGCTGCTCCTGTTCTCCAATTAGTGTTTGAAGATTCTCCTGTACTTTAAAGCTCGAGTGAGTCTCCCAGAAGCTGAGTCCAGAATAATGAGGTAATGGTTACGAACCCTGGAGATTGTGTGATGGGGAAAAATGGTTCAGGATGAGGGGTAGGAGGTTTAGGGGGGATGTGAGGAAAAACTGGGATCATTTTCCCAATTTCCTCTCCTTGACAAATGTAATTATTTTATGTTCTGCTCTCTCTTTCACATCCTGATTCTGGTTATTTCTGGGATGTTATTTATATCCTTCACAGTGAAGTCAGATGCAAAGTATCTGTTCATTTTATCTGCCATTTCCTCATTTTCTGTGATTAATTCCCCAGACTCATTCTATAAAGGAGTGATTATTGACTGTGGAACAATTGGGTCCAATGAGCTGCAACTACAGACAGCCACTACAATATGATGCTGTGGTATAATGGAGACCCTGGACCAAGGAGTTCAAGGAAGATAGAGCAGGGAAGATAAGAAGAGGTCGAAATATTGACTAACGAAAATGTAACAGTGATGGGGAAGACATCTGAAGGGGCCAAGGACGGAATCTATTTAGTTTGAACTAAGAAACTATTGAGGTAACATTATATGACTGTCTGTATTCTATTTACCAATGAGTGGGAAGGAAAAAGAGAAACTAACTTGCAGGGATATTACAGAGAAGAGCAAAACCTGGAGAGTGGTTAAACCTCAGAAACACTTTAATACTCAATCCTCCTCTGAAGCACATGGAGACATTTTATGATATTAGAAGGACTTTAATTATCCAACAATAGACTGGGATAGTCATGTGTAAAGAACAGAGAGGGCCAAGATTCCCAAGAATGTATTCAGGAGAATTTTCTGTGTCCAGTTCGATGAGGCAGGAGGTCCCACTGGCCCTGGTACTTGGGAATGAGTGCGGGAAACAAGTGGACCAAATGACAGCAGGAGAACACTTTGGGGAGAGTGATTATTCTTTCATTGGGTTTAGGCTGACTATGAAAAAAGGAACAGAGGCAATCCTGAGTTGGAATCATTTACTGGGGAAGGGAGCATGTCAATGTGGTGAGTATGGATCTGGTCCAGATAAAGTGGAATCAAAAATTGGCAGCAAAACTGTCATGAAACAATGGAATGCATTTAACGAGGTGAACAACAGAGAGGAATGAATGAGGGAGGGGGGTCCTGGCAGTGGGAAATACCTGAGGTTAAAATGGTGCTGTTAATGGAGGCTCACAACCCTCTGAGAGAAAAATTCTCCTCACCTCCATTCCTAAATGGATGACCCCGTATTTTTAAACAATGACCTCTCAAAGCAGTTCAGGAGAGTGACTCAGCTCATTCCAGGCATGAGGGACTTATCTTATGAGGAAAGATTGAACAGATTGGGCCTAAACTCATTGGAGTTGAGAAGAATGAAAGATGGTCTCACTGAAACACATTAAGATTGCGAGGATCTCGACAGGGTGGATGCTGGGAGCATGTTTCATCTTGTGGGGGGAGACAAGGACTCAGGGACAGAGTTTAAGTGTCATAGTCCCGCAATCTAAGACAAAGAAGAGAATTATTTTCCTCAGAGCGTCGAGAATCTGTTCAATTCTCACCTGAAAGTTATAGGGAATGGGTCAATGGGTATTTTCAGCACATTTTCTTTTTAAGAGGAGATATGAGTGTTACTGGTTAAAGGACATGCGTGAATCAGATTTTTTTTAACCACATTTGACAATGGTTTCATAGTCATCATGAGGCTTTTAATTCCAGATTTTCACTGAATTCTTATTTCACCATCTGATGTGGTGGGATTCAAGCCCGGGTCCCCAGAACATTACTCTGGGTCTCTGGATTGTTAGTCTAGTGAGAAAATCACTTTACAATTGTTTCCCTAATAGAGAAAGGAGTCAAGTATTGTGGGAGACAGAAGAGAAGGTGGAGTTGAGAAACAACACCAGCCATGATCTTATTAAAATGATAGAACAGGTTCGAGGGGCCGAGTGGCCTATTTTTGTTCCTCAGTACTAAAGCCTAAGTTCCCACGATAGAAATACTATGTTGATTGGGCAGAGTGCCCCTGGGTGTGTTGTGTGGTCAATAACTCATTGTCGAAAGGTTGGGAACCTCTCACCGCCCTCTGATGTCCAGGTTGGAGATGGCGTAGAAATATTTAGACAGGTTGAGTGGGTCAACTCTCGTGGGTCCAGTGGCTGGACGGAGCAGTCTGAGCCGCAGGTCAGTCAAGGTGAAGAAGTCCCTCAGGTCCTTTGTGGTGTCCAGTCGCCCGTATAGTGAGGCCATGTCACGGAGAAGGGGTCCCCCAAACAAGGCAAAACGTTCCTGGATCTCAAATCGGACCGTGTTCTCCTGCTTCCAGACATAACCCCTGGAATATTCCTCGGTGCAGATGATGTCCAAAACAGAAGCAGGCCTTAGATCTCTGGCACTTCTGGGTTCCATCCCAAAGGAGTTGAGGCAGTCGGCTGCGTAGAACTGATAGGGCTGCCAAGTCTGACCGTTGTCCAGAGATTTTTCCAGAATCATCTGCTCAGGACGGTCTGACTCAAATGTGATGACAATGTCTTCAGTCAGCTCGATGCTCTTACCCCAGGACAGAGTGATGTTGATCAGGAGAGGATCTGGGAAATGTTTCCAGGACACACTTTGCCAGAAGGTGTTGGGAACCCGTCCCTCATCATCCAGCATCAGCTCAGGCGGGTGAGCGAGCTCAGGTGTGCGAGCATCACACTCATTGTTACACATGTATGGGTTCTCCTTCAAACAGAAAACAGAACAACACAGGGTTAAATACACAGTAACCTCCCTCTGCATTGTCCCGCATCAAACACTCCAGGACAGGTACAGCACGGGGTTAGATACAGAGTAAAGCTCTCTCTACACTGTGTCCCATCAAACACTCCCAGGACAGGTACAGCACGGGGTAGGATACAGAGTAAAGATCCCTCTACACTGTCCCCCCATCAAACACTCCCAGGACAGGTACAGAACGGAGTTAGATACAGAGTAAAGCTCCATCCACACTGACAAAGGGGCAAATCCTGAAATCTTGTGAGTTTACAGTCAAATAAACTGGTTGGACTTTAACCTGGTGTTGTGAGACTTCTTACAGTGTTTACCCCAGTCC
Source organism: Sphyrna mokarran (assembly GCA_024679065.1). NCBI lineage: Eukaryota > Metazoa > Chordata > Chondrichthyes > Carcharhiniformes > Carcharhinidae > Sphyrna > Sphyrna mokarran. The sequence goes on from JAGIQG010000009.1 coordinate 1,647,616, forward strand.
AACCTGGCATCTCCACACCATGACTCCCATCAAACACACCCAGGACAGGTACAGCGCGGGGTTAGATACAGCGTAAAGATCCCTCTACACTGTCACCCCATCAAATACTCCCAGCAGAGGTACAGCACGGTGTTAGATACAGAGTAAAGCTCCCTCTACAATGTCACCCCATCAAACACTCCCAGGACAAGTACAGCACAGGGTTAGACACATAGTAAACCTCCCTCTACAATGTCCCCCCATCAAACACTCCCAGGACAGGTACAGCACGGGGTTAGATGCAGAGTAAAGCTCCCTCTACAATGTCCCGCCATCATACACTCCCAGGATAGGTACAGCATGGGGTTAGATACAGAGTAAAGCTCCCTCTACACTGTCCCCCCATCAAACAATCACAGGGCAAATACAGCACAGGGTTAGATACAGGGTAAAGCTGCCTGTACACTGCCCCCATCAAACACTCCCAGGACATGTACAGCGCAGTGTTAGATACAGAGTAATGCTCCCTCTACACTGTCCCCCATCAAACACTCCGAGGACAGGTGCAGCACGGGGTTAAATACAGGGTAAAGCTCCCTCTACACTGTCCCCCATCAAACACTCCCAGGACAAGTACAGCACAGGGTTAGATACAGAGTAAAGCTCCCTCTGCACTGTTCCCCCATCAAACACTCCCAGGACAGGTACAGCACAGGTTAGATACAGAGTAAAGCTCCCTCTACACTGTCTCCCCATCAAACACTCCCAGGACAGGTACAGCACAGGGTTAGATACAGAGTAAAGCACCCTCTACACTGTCTCCCCATCAAACAGTCCCAGGGCAAATACAGCACGGGGTTAGACACAGGGTAAAGCTGCCTGTACACTGCCCCCATCAAACACTCCCAGGACAGGTACAGCACAGGGTTAGATACAGAGTAAAGCTCCCTCTACACTGTCTCCCCATCAAACAGACCCAGGGCAAATACAGCACGGGGTTAGATACAGGGTAAAGCTTCCTGTACACTGCCCCCATCAAACACTCCCAGGACAGGTACAGCACGGGGTTAGATACAGAGTAAAGCTCCATCTACACTATCCCCCATCAAACACTCCCACGACAGGTACAGCACAGGGTTAGATACAGAGTAAAGCTCCATCTACACTATCCCCCATCAAACACTCCCAAGACAAATACAGCATGGGGTTAGATACAGAGTAAAGCTTCATCTACACTGTCCCCATCAAACACTCTCAGGACAGGTACAACATGGCGTTAGATTCACAGCAAACATCCTCTACACATCCTCAAGAAACACTGTCAGGACATGTACAACACAGTGATAGATATAGAGTAAACTCCCTCTACACTGCTCCCATCAATCACTCCCAGGACAGGTACAGCACGGGGTTAGATACAGAGTAAAGCTCTCTCTACATTGTCCCTCATCAAACGCTCCCAGAACAAGTACAGCATGGAGTTAGATACAGAGTAAAGCTCCCTCTACACTGTGTCCCATCAAACACTCAGTAAGAATTTAGCAACACCAATTATTAATCCAACCGATTTATTTGATAGTAAAAAAGCGAGCCAGGAAAGGTACAGCATGGGGTTAGATACAGAGTAAAGCTCCCTCTACACTGTTCCCCCATCAAACACTCCCAGGACAGGTACAGCACAGGGTTAGATACAGAGTAAAGCTCCCTCTACACTGTGTCCCATCAAACACTCCCAGGAAAGGTACAGCATGGGGTTAGATACAGAGTAAAGCTCCCTCTACACTGTTCCCCCATCAAACACTCCCAGGACAGGTACAGCACGGGGTTAGATGCAGAGTAAAGCTCCCTCTACACTGTGCCCCATCAAACACTCCCAGGACAAGTACAGCAGATGGTTAGATACAGAGTAAATCTCCCTCGACACTGTCTCCCCCATCAAACACTCCCAGGACAGGTACAGCACGAGGTTAGATGCAGAGTAAAGCCCCCTCTAAAATGTTCCCTCATCAAACACTCCCAGGACAGGTACAGCACGGGGTTCGATGCAGAGAAAAGCTCCCGCTACACTGTCCCCCATCAAAGACTCCCAGGACAGGTACAGCACGGGGTTCGATGCAGAGTAAAACTCCAGCTACACTGTCCCCCATCAAACACTCCCAGGACTGGGACAGTATGGGAATAGATGCAGAGTAAAACTCCCTCTACACTATCCCTCCATGAAACACTCCCAGGAAACGTACAGCATGGGGTTAGATACAGAGTAAAGCTCCCTCTACACTGTCCCCCCATCAAACACTCCCAGGACAGGTACAGAACGGAGTTAGATACAGAGTAAAGCTCCATCCACACTGACAAAGGGGCAAATCCTGAAATCTTGTGAGTTTACAGTCAAATAAACTGGTTGGACTTTAACCTGGTGTTGTGAGACTTCTTACAGTGTTTACCCCAGTCCAACCTGGCATCTCCACACCATGGCTCCCATCAAACACACCCAGGACAGGTACAGCACGGGGTTAGATACAGAGTAAAGCTCCCTCTACACTGTCCCCCATCAAACACTCCCAGGACAGGTACAGCACGGGGTTAGATACAGAGTAAAGCTCCCTCTACACTGTCCCCCCATCAAACACTCCCAGGACAGGGACAGCACGGGGTTAGATGCAGAGAAAAGCTTCCTCTACACTGCCCCCATCAAACACTCCCAGGACAGGTACAGCATGGTGTTAGATACAGAGTAAAGCTCCTTCTACAATGTCGCCCCATCAAACACTCCCAGGACAGGTACAGCATGGCATTAGATACAGCGTAAAGCTCCCTCTACACGGTCCCCCCATCAAACACTCCCAGCACAGGTACAGCACGGTGTTAGATACAGAGTAAAGCTCCCTCTACAATGTCGCCCCATCAAACACTCCCAGGACAAGTACAGCACAGGGTTAGATACACAGTAAACCTCCCTCTACAATGTCCCCACATGAAACACTCCCAGGACAGGTACAACATGGGGTTAGATGCAGAGTACATAGAACATAGAACATAGAACAATACAGCACAGAACAGGCCCTTCGGCCTTCGATGTTGTGCCGACCAAAATAAAAAGCAATGCCCCTCCTAACTAAACCATTCCCTTCTCTTCCATATACTTATCAACTAACCTCTTAAACGCCACCAAACTTGGCGCATCTACAACAGCTGCAGGCAGGGCATTCCACTCCCTAATCACTCTTGAGTAAAGAACCTACCTCTGATATCCGTCCTATAACTCATACCCCTTAATTTAAAGTTGTGTCCCCTCGTGCTAGCTTTCTCCATCCTAGGAAAAAGGCTATCACTGTCCACCCTATCCAAACCTCTAATATCTTATATGCTTCAATAAGATCCCCCCTTAGCCGCCTCCTTTCTAACGAAAACAACCTCAAATCCTTCAACCTCTCTTCATAGGACCTGCCCTCCATACCAGCCAACATCCTAGTAAACCTCCTCTGTACCCTCTCCAATGCCTCCACATCTTTCTTATAATGTGGCGACCAGAACTGCACACAATACTCCAAGTGCGGCCGCACTAGAGTTTTGTACAGCTGCAACATGATGCTGCGGCTCCAAATTCAATCCCCCTACCAATAAAAGCTAAGACTCCATATGCCTTCTTAACAACTTTATCCACTTGACTGCCTACTTTCAGGGATCTATTGACACATACACCAAGATCCTTCTGTTCCTCAACACTATTAAGAGCCCTACCATTAGCCCTATACTCTACACATTTATTGTTCCTGCCAAAGTGCATTACCTCACACTTTTCCACATTAAACTCCATTTGCCACCTCTCGGCCCAGCTCTGCAACTTGTCCAAGTCACTCTGTAAACTAAAACACCCCTCTTCACTATCTACCACACCACCAACTTTAGTATCATCTGCAAATTTACTAATCCATCCCTCAATACCCTCATCCAGATCATTTATAAAAATTACAAACAGCAGGGGCCCCAAAACAGACCCCTGAGGCACACCACTCGTCACCGAAACTCCACGATGATATCTCCCATCAACCACCACCTCTGTCTTCTATCTGCCAGCCAATTTCTAATCCAATTAGCTAAATCACCCTCTATTCCACACATCTGCATTTTCTGTAGAAGTCTTCCATGGGCCACCTTATCAAAAGCCTTACTAAAGTCCATATATACTACATCAACCGCCTTACCCCCATCCACCTCTCTGGTCACTTTCTCAAAAAACTCAATGAGGTTAGTAAGGCATGACCTACCCTTCACAAAACCATGCTGACTATCCCCAATCAATTCATTTCTCTCTAAATAACTATAAATCCTATCCCTAATAATTCTCTCCAATACCTTGCCCACCACAGAAGTAAGACTCACTGGCCTATAATTCCCAGGAAGGTCTCTCTTCCCCCTCTTAAACAATGGGACCACATTCGCCATCCTCCAGTCCTCCGGAACCACACCCGTAACCAACGAGGACCTGAAGATCAGAGCCAGAGGCTCTGCAATCTCCTCTCTTGCCTCCCAGAGAATCCTAGGGTAAAGCTCCCTCTACAATGTCCCGCCATCAAACACTCCCAGGACAGGTACAGCATGGGGTTCGATGCAGAGAAAAGCTCCCTCTACAATGTCCCCCATCAAACACTCCCAGGACTGGTACAGTATGGGAATAGATGCAGAGTAAAGCTCCCTCTACAATGTCCCGCCATCAAACACTCCCAGGACAGGTACAGCACGGGGTTAAATACACGTTAAAGCTCCCTCTACACTGTTCCCCCATCAAACACTCCCAGGACAAGTACAGCACAGGGTTAGATACAGAGTAAAGCTCACTCTACACTGTCCCCCCATCAAACAGTCCCAGGACAGGTACAGCACGGGGTTAGATACAGAGTAAAGCTCCCTCTACACTGTCCCCCCATCAAACAGTCCCAGGACAGGTACAGCACAGGATTAGATACAGGGTAAAGCTGCCTGTACACTGTCCCCTTCAAACACTCCCAGGACAGGTACAGCATGGGGTTAGATACAGAGTAAAGCTCCCTCTACACTGTCCACTCAAACAGTCTGAGGACAGGTACAACATGGGGTTAGGTTCACAGCAAACATCCTCTACACATCCTCAAGAAACACTGTCAGGACATGTACAACACAGTGATAGATATAGAGTAAACTCCCTCTACACTGCTCCCATCAAACACTCCCAGGACAGGTACAGCACGGGGTTAGATACAGAGTAAAGCTCTCTCTACACTGTCCCCCATCAAACACTCCCAGGAAAGGTACAGCACGGGGTTAGATACAGAGTAAAGCTCCCTCTACACTGTCCCCCCATCAAACACTCCCAGGACAGGTACAGCACGGGGTTAGATACAGAGTAAAGCTCCCTCTACACTGTCCCCCCATCAAACACTCCCAGGACAGGGACAGCACGGGGTTAGATACAGAGTAAAGCTCCCTCTGCACTGTCCCCCATCAAACACTCCAAGGACAGGTAAAGCACTGATTAGATACACAGTGAAGCTCCCTTTTCGCTGTCCCCCCATCAAACACTCCCAAGGCAGGTACAACACAGGGTTAGATACAGAGTAAATCTCCTCTACAATGTCCCCCATCAAACACTTCCAGGACAGGTACAGCACAGGGTTAAATACAGAATAAAGCTCCCTCTACACTGTTCCCATCAAACACTCCCGGGACAGGTACGGCGCGGGGTTAGATAGAGAGTAAAGCTCTCTCTACACTGTCCCTATCAAACACTCCCAGGACAGGTACAGCGCGGGGTTAGATAGAGAGTAAAGCTCCCTCTACACTGTCCCCCATCAAACACTCCCAGGACAGGTACAGCACGGGGTTAGATACAGAGTAAAGCTCCCTCTTCACTGTCCCCATCAAACACTCCCAGGACAGGTACAGCATGGGGTTGGATACAGAGTAAAGCTCCCTCTACACTGGCCCCCATCAAACACTCCCAGGACAGGTACAGCGCGGGGTTAGACACAGAGTTTATCTCTCTCTGGTATTCCGGGAATATTCATGTTCCCTAATGATCTCTGGGATAATTCTATATCAGTCTGTGTGAGCTCTGTACTGGACAAATAGGCAGCTGAAACATTATGTTGCTGAAGAGTTGGACAATTATTGTATGCGGCAAACTAAAAATAGCCTCAAACCATCAAGTATTTACAGACAGGATTTATAAATCAGCTCAACATTCAGAAACAACTAAAAAGTCTCATGTCATTCTCACTGGGACTGATTCCCATCACTGAGAATGGTTCCTGTCACTGGGAGTGGTTGCCATCACTCAGAGTGATTCTCGTCATTGGGAGTGTTTCCCTGTTACTTGGAATCATTCCCCGTCAGTGCAAATGACTTCTGTCACTGAGAGTGATTCCCCATTATTATTATGATTCCCATCACTGGGGGTCATTCCTGTCAGTGAGATTGATTCAGTATCGTTGGGAATGATTCTACACTACTGGGACTGATTCCTATCACTGGGAATGATTCCCCATCATTGGGAATGATTCCTGTCACAGGGAGTGATTCCCATGATTGGAAGTGATTCCTGTCACTGGGAGTGATTCCTTGTCATTGGGAGTGATTCTCCGTCACCGGGAATGATTCCCCATCACTGGGAGGATTCCCTGTCACTGGGAGTGATTCCCTGTCACTGGGAGTGATTCCTGTCACTGGGAGTGATTCCCCGTCACCGGGAATGATTCCCCGTCACTGGGAGTGATTCCCCGTTACTGGGAGTGATTCCCCGTTACTGGGAGGATTCCCTATCACTGGGAGTGATTCCCCATCACTGGGAGTGATTCCCCGTTACTTGGAGGATTCCCTGTCACTGGAAGAGATTCCTGTCACTGGGAGTGATTCCTTCTCACAGCAAGTGATTCCTGTCACTGGGAGTGATTCCCCGTCACTGGGAGGATTCCCCATCACTGGGAGAGATTCACTGTCACTGGGAGTGATTCCTGTCACTGGGAGTGATTCCCCGTCACTGGGAGTGATTCACTGTCACTGGGAGTGATTCCTTCTCACGGCAAGTGATTCCTGTCACTGGGAGTGATTCCTTGTCATTGGGAGTGATTCCCCATCACTGGGAGGATTCCCTGTCACTGGGAGTAATTCCCATCACTGGGAGCAATTTCCTGTCACTGGGAGTGATTCCTCGTCACTGGGAGTGATTCCCCGTCACTGGGAGTGATTCCTTGTTATTGGGAGTGATTCCCCGTCACTGGGAATGATTCCCCATCAATGGGAGTGATTCCCTGTCACTGGCAGTAATTCCCATCACTGGGAGTGATTCACTGTCACTGGGAGTGATTCCTGTCACTGAGAATGATTCACTGTCACTGGGAGTGATTCACTGTCACTGGGACTGATTCACTGTCACTGGGAGTGATTCCCCGTCACTGGGAGTGATTCCCATCATAGAACATAGAACATTACAGCGCAGAACAGGCCCTTCGGCCTTCGATGTTGCGCCGACCAATTAAGAAAAAGCAATGACCCTCTAACCTAAACCATATCCTATTCATCCATAAACTTATCTACTAACCTCTTAAACTTGGCGCATCTACAACTGCAGCAGGCAGGGCATTTCATACCCTTACCACCCTCTGGGTAAAGAACCTACCTCTGACATCCGTCCTATAACTACCACCCCTTAATTGAAAGCTATATCCCCTCGTGCTAGCTTTCTCCATACTAGGGAAAAGGCTATCACTGTCCACCCTATCTAAACCTCTAATCATCTTATATGTTTCAATAAGGTCTCCTCTTAGCCAGCTTCTTTCTAATGAAAACAACCTCAAATCCCTCAGCCTCTCTTCATAAGACCTGCCCTCCATACCAGGCAACATCCTGGTAAACCTCCTCTGTACTCTCTCCAATGCCTCCACATCTTTCTTATAATGCGGGGAACAGAACTGTACGCAATACTCCAAATGCGGCGGCACTAGAGTTTTGTACAGTTGCAACATGATGTTGCGGCTCCGAAATTCAATCCCCCTACCAATAAAAGCCAAGACTCCGTACGCCTTCTTAACAACCTTATCAACTTGATTGCATTCTCCCTGTGCTTGTGTAGGTTTTCTCCGGGAGCTCCGGTTTCCTCCCACATCCCAAAGATGTACTCTTAAACTAATTGGCAAAACAAATTCTCCCTAAATTGTCTCAAATTTGGTTTTTAATCCATAGATCTATAAACATGGACACGGATCGCGGGTAGAGGTGGGAACATCGGGGTGGCGGCGCGGCTCGTTGGGCCGAAGGGCCTGTTTCCTGTGCTGTTTTGTTCTTTGTTCTTTGTTCAGAAGGATGTGGAGGCTTTGGAGAGAGTGCAGAGAAGGTTTACCGAGATGTTGCCTGGTATGGAGGGTCTTCGCTATGAGGAGAGATTGGGTAAACTGGGGTTGTTCTCCCTGGAAAGAGAGAGAATGAGGGGAGACCTAATAGAGGTGTATAAAATTATGGAGGACATTGATAGGGAAACTTGTTCCCAGGTCAAAGGTGACAAACACAAGAGGTCACAGGTTCAAGGTGAGGGGGGTGAGGTTTAACTCAGATATCAGAGGGACGTATTTTACACAGAGGGTGGTGGGAGCCTGGAATGCACTGCCAAGCAGAGTGGGAGAGGCGGACACGCTGGGATCATTTAAAACTTATCTGGATAGTCACATGAACAGACTGGGAATGGAGGGATACAGAAAAGTGGTCGAGTTGGAAGCATGAGTGGTGTAGGCTTGGAGGGCCGAAGTATTGTTCTTATTTGCAGATGATAAAAAAACTTTGAAATGACTGTGAACGATGAGGAGGATAGAAATTGCTTGAAAAGTGCAATCACAGCCAAACTTCTGATGCTAAAGCAGCCTGGCTGTACAATAGAGGGAGGGGAGCAGGGTAGGGGGACACGGGAAAGAGTGGTAATAATCAGGGATTCATTAATTTAGAGATGTGATGACTTCAGTCAGGTGAATGAGGCCAGAATTTGAACTCCCTGATAAGTCCCAATGTCGGGCTCTGTGGCTGAGTTTTTATAGCACCTGTCTCATAAACAGGAGGGCCTGGCTTCAAATCTCACCACAGCCTTAATCTCTTTGAAGTGACCTATGGAATGACACGCCCAGGTTCAGCGAGCAGATCCTCGAGGTTGTGGCGGGTTGCAGTGATCACAAGTGGATGTCCCTGGCTGCAATAAAGAAAGCTTCAGCTGGCAATGGATTGATGTAGGGACGCTCGACTCCCAGATCAGGTTAACTATCGAGAGAAAGGTGCAGGAAGGCTCTCTCTTGCAGAGAAAGTCCACTCGTGACTGAGCCCATAACCAAGGGAATAGTTTCTCCTGATTCATTCTGTCCATACCCTCGTAATCTTCACTAAAGGGGCTGAGGGATTTGAGGTTGTTTTCGTTAGAAAGAAGGCAGCTAAGAGGAGACCTTATTGAAACATATAAGATGATTAGAGGTTTAGATAGGGTGGACAGTGATAGCCTTTTTCCTAGGATGGAGAAAGCTAGCACGAGGGGACATAGCTTTAAATTAAGGGGTGGTAGTTATAGGACAGATGTCAGAGGTATGTTCTTTACCCAGAGGGTGGTAAGGGTATGGAATGCCTTGCCTGCGTCAGTTGTAGATGCGCCAAGTTTGGTGGCGTTTAAGAGGTTAGTAGATAAGTTTATGGACGAAAAGGGAATGGTTTAGGTTAGAGGGTCATTGCTTTTTGTTAATTGGTCGGCGCAACATCGAAGGCCGAAGGGCCTGTTCTGCGCTGTAATGTTCTATGTTCTAAAACAAGCCCTTTAATTGATGGCACAAACAAGAAGCCTCATCATCCATATTTAAAGCAGGTGTGTCTGTCTCTCTGCCTGCTGCAGCAGGAAGCAAGAAGGAGAGAGAGCTCTGTTCTGTAATATTGAGTTAATCTCTCTCCGGTATTCCGGGAATATTCATGTTCCCTAATGATCTCTGGGATAATTCTGTATCAGTCTGTGCGAGGTCTGTACTGGACAAATAGGCAGCTGAAACATTATGTTGCTGGAGAGTCAGAGAATGATGTTATGCGGCAAACTAAAAATAGCCTCAAACCATCAAGTATTTACAGACAGGATTTATAAATCAGCTCATCATTCAGAAACAACTGAAAAATTTCACCTCATTGTCACTGGGACTGATTCCCATTACTGGGAATGATTCCCGTCACTGGGAATGATTCCCGTCACTGGGAATGATTCCCGTCACTGGAGTGATTCCAATTACTGGAGTGATTCCTGTCAGAGGGAGTGATTTCCCATCTGGTGATTCCCCAGAATGGGAATGATTCCCTGACACTGAGAGTGATTCCCTTGAACTGGGAGTGATTCCCATCACTGGGAGTGATTCCCTGTCACTCTGGGGTTGATTCCTGTCACTTGGAATGACACAGTTCCAAGTCGGGATGAACAGTGTTTAGTGGGAAGTCACAGGTTGTGGTTTTCCCAGGTATCTGCTGCCGTTGTTTAGGGTGGTGGAGGGAACAGGTTTGGGTGGAGACATTGGGAGTATCCTTGGCAAATTGCTACGCTGCGATGGTAGATTGAATGTTGCTCAGACACAGGAAGAAGCTTCTTCAGGAACAGACACATCATTGCTCGACCCTGAGATCAGTAAGGCTGAATCGGCTGAAACCCCTTTTGTAAATGATCAGAGCCTTTCAGGCTGGATCTCAGTGGGAAGGGATTGTTGCTGTGATCAATAAAACTAACACTGGTGATAAAGGTGGAGATTGTGGCAATATACAGAGATAATGGAGATTAATGAATCTACAATTGTCACAGTATCGACTAAAGGCATTAACTAAAGCTGCATATTGCAATAGATTATTTTTAATTCTGTGTAAATCGAATGGAATGAACATTAGTAACAGAATCCGTAAGCTGAGTAAAGTATGAATGAATAATCAAACAGTACAGATGTTAAGTGCTCCTGAATTACCTGTGCCCTCTGTGAATAATGAACAGCTCTGAGTCCCAAAGCTGGAATCAGTAGTTCAATGAAATGATGTTGTGTAAACAGTATGAATTCCCCAGGAGAAAGACTGGCTGGTGTTCAGTGTGAAAGCACATTGAGGGAGTGGTGAGAGACAGGGACACAATCTCACTGTCTCACTCCACTATTCCCTCAAACTCTATCCTATTCTCAATCGCTAACACTGACACATTTCTCCACCTCGTTTCTTGTAATTGTCCCAGTGGAACAATCTGTGTTTGTGTCACCTCTAGTCCCGATTATTCCAATATTCTCCGAACTGAGCCTCCAATCTCCATCCTACAAAAGCTCCAGCTTCTCCCAAACTCTCCTGTGAATATCCCACATCCCGAACCACCACTCCCTGTGCTCACTGACTCACACTGCCCCAGAGGGTCAGTGCTGAGGGAGTGCCGCACTGTCAGAGGGTCAGTACTGAGGGAGTGCGGCACTGTCAGAGGGTCAGTGCTGAGGGAGTGCGGCACTGTCAGAGGGTCAGTGCTGAGGGAGTGCCGCACTGTCAGAGGGTCAGTGCTGAGGGAGTGCCGCACTGTCAGAGGGTCAGTGCTGAGGGAGTGCCGCACTGTCAGAGGGTCAGTGCTGAGGGAGTGCCGCACTGTCAGAGGGTCAGTGCTGAGGGAGTGCCGCACTGTCAGAGGGTCAGTGCTGAGGGAGTGCCGCACTGTCAGAGGGTCAGTGCTGAGGGAGTGCCGCACTGTCAGAGGGTCAGTGCTGAGGGAGTGCCGCACTGTCAGAGGGTCAGTGCTGAGGGAGTGCCGCACTGTCAGAGGGTCAGTGCTGAGGGAGTGCCGCACTGTCAGAGGGTCAGTGCTGAGGGAGTGCCGCACTGTCAGAGGGTCAGTGCTGAGGGAGTGCCGCACTGTCAGAGGGTCAGTGCTGAGGGAGTGCCGCACTGTCAGAGGGTCAGTGCTGAGGGAGTGCCGCACTGTCAGAGGGTCAGTGCTGAGGGAGTGCCGCACTGTCAGAGGGTCAGTGCTGAGGGAGTGCCGCACTGTCAGAGGGTCAGTGCTGAGGGAGTGCCGCACTGTCAGAGGGTCAGTGCTGAGGGAGTGCCGCACTGTCAGAGGGTCAGTGCTGAGGGAGTGCCGCACTGTCAGAGGGTCAGTGCTGAGGGAGTGCCGCACTGTCAGAGGGTCAGTGCTGAGGGAGTGCCGCACTGTCAGAGGGTCAGTGCTGAGGGAGTGCCGCACTGTCAGAGGGTCAGTGCTGAGGGAGTGCCGCACTGTCAGAGGGTCAGTGCTGAGGGAGTGCCGCACTGTCAGAGGGTCAGTGCTGAGGGAGTGCCGCACTGTCAGAGGGTCAGTGCTGAGGGAGTGCCGCACTGTCAGAGGGTCAGTGCTGAGGGAGTGCCGCACTGTCAGAGGGTCAGTGCTGAGGGAGTGCCGCACTGTCAGAGGGTCAGTGCTGAGGGAGTGCCGCACTGTCAGAGGGTCAGTGCTGAGGGAGTGCCGCACTGTCAGAGGGTCAGTGCTGAGGGAGTGCCGCACTGTCAGAGGGTCAGTGCTGAGGGAGTGCTGCACTGTCAGAGGGTCAGTGCTGAGGGAGTGCTGCACTGTCAGAGGGTCAGTGCTGAGGGGTTGGGCAAAAGGGAACAGGGGTCAGTGGAGGTCAGTGAGCACAGGGAGTTGGGGGTAAAACTGGAAGACCAGTTCACTCCTGCTCAACTAGCAATGAACAATGTGGTGATATCTCCTCCCAAATCCTGAAAAACTCAGTGGCTTTTTGCAAGGACTGGTTGGAACAGAAATTTGTCTTTATTTAGAATATGAAATCCCGTGGTGGAATGCTGTTAATTACTGGGGGTTCAAATTTCTCTTTAAATGTTAAATGTCTCTAACAGGATTGTAACAATGATATGCATTGTAACACATCAGATTCTCTCATGCTTTAATCTCAGGATTTTGTTCTATTACCCTCACTCTTGTTGGAATGTCTCTGGTCTGTACTTAAAGTAGCTTCTCCTTAACAATCACCCGTTGCTCCAATCGAGATTTTCTGATCTGCTTGTGGTTCGATCCCTTTCCATTCCATTGAAATCAAACCTCTTTCAAATGAAAAATTCTATTTTAATTGTTCTTTGTTCCTCTGTATTCCCAGTCTAAACCTGCTCCTATTTCTGATGTTTTTAGTTAAGAAGGTTCCCCACCATCTCCTTTGAGTAAATAAGGATGGACAATAAATCCTGGCCATTTCAGTGATGCCCTCATCCCAAGAATTGATTTGATAAATGAACGGCAGGTTGAAATTGGCATCTTGCTCAGAAACTCAATGGGATTTGCAGCTTTGAAATTTAATTAGAAAGAATCTGAGTTGGCAGAAATGAATGTTTGTTCAAGTTAATGAAACCCAGAACTCTGCACCTGGTGTTTGTGTCTAAACATTTCAGTAATGAGCCGACCAGAGGGAGGCTTCAGAGAACTGAAAGAAGATTGGAGAAAGAATGAGAATCTCTAGTAAATCTTCAACAAGCAGCGCTTCATCCTCCATTATTGACAGGGCCCTGTGTAAATCTGTCCTTATAGATTACAATCACATTTCATTACACACTCAGCTTCCCATTTTCAACCCTCCTTCTCCAATGGCTGACTTCCTTCTGATGAAAGGTCTTCGATAAAGGGACTTCTCCCCAAGTGAATCCCCCCCTCAGAGCCCCAGACTGAGAGCTGTGAATATCTATTCCCGAATTCCTTTGATTGTGTGTGAAATCAGGAAAAAGACCAGACTGAATGTCAAAATATCAACAAATAAAATCAAGAGAAACCAAAATGCCTTTACAGGATCACTGCAGTACAGAAGGAGGCCAGTCAGCGCATCGAATTTGCACTCACTCTCCTACAGAACATCCCACCAAAACCCTATCCCGTAGGCCCACATATTTAATATCGCCCTAACCTACACATCTTTGGATATCAAGAGTAATTTAGCATGGCCAATTCATCTACCCTGTATAGTGGGAGGGAACCAGAGGACCAGGGGGAAACTCACACAGTCATGAGGAGAACGTACAAAGACAGTGACCCAAGCTGGGAATTGAACCCATATCCCTGGCACTTGAGGCAGTAGTGTTAACCATATGACACTGTGCCACAGTGCTGCCTGTCTGATAGAAACATAAGAATCAAGAGGGTAACTAAGGAAAGAATGGGACTGAAGAGACCAGATAATTAACTTGTGTCTGGAATGAAGACGTGAGCATTGTTCTCAATTAATACTTTGCTTTTGTCTTCACAGAGAGAGGAATCAGGCAGACACTGCAATGGAAGAGGAGGAATATGAAATATTGATGAGATAAGGAACATCGAACATTACAGCACAGTACAGGCCCTTCGGCCCTCGATGTTGCACCGACCAATGGAACCAATTTTATGACCCTCTAACCTAAACTATTCCGATGCTATCCATATGCCAATGTGGAATGTGGAAATGTTTAGCTGATGTGAGGAAATCAGAGGAATGGAGAATGGCTATCATTGCGCCATAGTTAGAGAGGGAGAAAGGGACAGACCGAGTGATTCCGGGTCAGTGACGGAGAGACCGAGTGATTCCGGGTCAGTGACGGAGAGACCGAGTGATTCCGGGTCAGTGACGGAGAGACCGAGTGATTCCGGGTCAGTGACGGAGAGACCGAGTGATTCCGGGTCAGTGACGGAGAGACCGAGTGATTCCGGGCCCAGTGAGAGAGAGACGAGTGATTCCGGGTCAGTGGAGAGAGACCGAGTGATTCCGGGTCAGTTGAAGAAGACCGGGTGATTCCGGGTCAGTGTGGAGGGAACGAGTGATTCCCGGTCAGTGAGAGAGAGACCGAGTGATTCCGGTCAGTGCGGAGAGACCGAGTGATTCCGGGTCAGTGAGAGAGACCGAGTGATTCCGGGTCAAGATGGAGGGGACCGAGTGATTCCGGGTCAGTGGAGAGAACCGAGTGATTCGGGTCAGTGAGAGAGAGACCGAGTGATCCGGGTCAGTGAACGGAGAGACCGAGTGATTCCGGGTCAGTGACGGAGAGACCGAGTGATTCCGGGTCAGTGAGAAGACCGAGTGATTCCGGGTCAGTGAGAGAGAGACCGAGTGATTCCGGGTCAGTGAGAGAGAGACCGAGTGATTCCGGGTCAGTGACGGAGAGACCGAGTGATTCCGGGTCAGTGAGAGAGAGACCGAGTGATTCCGGGTCAGTGACGGAGAGACCGAGTGATTCCGGGTCAGTGAGAGAGAGAGACCGAGTGATTCCGGGTCAGTGAGAAAGAGACCGAGTGATTCCGGGTCAGTGAGAAGAGAGAGTGATTCCGGGTCAGTGAGAGAGAGACCGAGTGATTCCGGCAGGGGACAGTGATTCCGGTCAGAGAGCCCAAGAGAGAGACCAACCGGTCAGTGACGGAGAGACCGAGTGATTCCGGTCAGTGAGAGAGAGACCGAGAGGTAGAGAGAGACCGAGTGATTCCGGGTCAGTGACGAGAGACCGAGTGATTCCGGGTCAGTGAGAGAGAGACCGAGTGTTCCGGTCAGTGAGAGAGAGACCGAGTGATTCCGGGTCAGTGACAGAGAGACCGAGTGATTCCGGGTCAGTGACGGAGAGACCGGTGATTCCGGGTCAGTGAGAGAGAGAGACCGAGTGATTCCGGGTCAGTGAGAAAGAGACGAGTGATTCCGGTCAGTGGAGAGACCGAGTGATCCGTCAGTGACGGAGAGACCGAGTGATTCCGTCAGTGAGAGGAGACCGAGTGATTCCGGGTCAGTGAGAGAGAGACCGAGTGATTCCGGGTCAGTGAGGAGAGAGACCGAGTGATTCCGGTCATGACGGAGAACCGAGTGATTCCGGGTCAGTGAGAAGAGAGACCGAGTGATTCCGGTCAGTGACGGAGAGACCGAGTGATTCCGGGTCAGTGAGAGGAGACCGAGTGATTCCGGGTCAGTGACGGAGAGACGTCAGTGAGAGAGACGATGATTCAGGTCATGAGAGAGGCGAGTGATTCCGGGTCAGTGACGGAGAGACCGAGTGATTCCGGGTGTGGAGAGAGACCACCGAGTGTTCCGGGCAGTGAGAGAGAGACCGAGTGATTCCGGGTCAGTGAAGAGAGACCGGGTGACGAGAGACAGTGATGATGAAGAGACAGAGTGATTCCGTCCGATTCCGGTCAGTGAGAGGAGACAGAGTGTTCCGGGTCAGTGACCGGTGTTCCGGGCCAGTGATTCCGGGTCAGTGGAGAGAGACCGAGTGATTCCGGGTCAGTGCGGAGAGACCGAGTGATCCCGGGTCAGTGAGAGAGAACCGAGTGATTCCGGGTCGTGACGGAGAGACCGAGTGATTCCGGGTCAGTGAGAGAGAGACCGAGTGATTCCGGGTCAGTGAGAGAGAGACCGAGTGATTCCGGTCAGTGACGGAAGACCGAGTGATTCGGTCATGATGGAGAGCCCGATGATTCCGTCAGTGAGGAGAGACGAGTGTCCACGGGTCAGTGAGAGAGAACCGAGTGATTCCGGTCGTCAGAAAGACCGAGTGTTCGGGTCAGTGACGAGAGACCGAGTGTTCCGGTCAAAACCAGTGATTCCGGCGTGAGAGAGACCGTGATTCCGGGTCATGAGAGAGGACCGAGTACCGTGAGAGGAGACCGAGTTCCGGGTAGTGAAGAGAGACCAGTATTCCCGGTCGTGACGGAGAGACCGAGTGATTCCGGGTCAGTGAGAGAGAGACCGAGTGATTCCGGGTCGTGAGGAGACCGATGATTCCGTCAGAGAAACCGAGTGATTCCGTCAGTGACGGAGAGACGAGTGATTCCGGTCAGTGAGAGAGACGAGTGATTCCGGGTCAGTGAGAGAGAACCGAGTGATTCCGGGTCAGTGAGAGAGACCGAGTGATTCCGGTCAGTGAGAGAGAGACCGAGTGATTCCGGGTCAGTGAGGAGAGACCGAGTGATTCCGGGTCAGTGAGAGAGAGACCGAGTGATTCCGGGTCAGTGAGGAAGACCGAGTATTCCGGGTCAGTGAGAGAGAGACCGAGTGATTCCGGGTCAGTGACAGAGAGACCGAGTGATTCCGGGTCAGTGAGAGAGAGACCGAGTGATTCCGGGTCAGTGACAGAGAGACGAGTGATTCCGGGTCAGTGAGAAGAGACCGAGTGATTCCGGGTCAGTGACGGAAGACCGAGTGATTCCGGGTCAGTGAGAGAGAGACCGAGTGATTCCGGGTCAGTGACGGAGGACCGAGTGATTCCGGGTCAGTGAGAGAACCGAGTGATTCCGGGTCAGTGAGGAGAGACCGAGTGATTCCGGGTCAGTGAGAGAGAGACCGAGTGATTCCGGGTCAGTGATGGAGAGACCGAGTGATTCCGGGTCAGTGAGAGAGAGACCGAGTGATTCCGGGTCAGTGAGAGAGAGACCGAGTGATTCCGGGTCAGTGAGAGAGAGACCGAGTGATTCCGGGTCAGTGAGAAAGAGACCGAGTGATTCCGGGTCAGTGACGGAGAGACCGAGTGATTCCGGGTCAGTGAGAGAGAGACCGAGTGATTCCGGGTCAGTGAGAGAGAGACCGAGTGATTCCGGGTCAGTGACGGAGAGACCGAGTGATTCCGGGTCAGTGAGAGAGAGACCGAGTGATTCCGGGTCAGTGAGAGAGAGACCGAGTGATTCCGGGTCAGTGACGGAGAGACCGAGTGATTCCAGGTCAGTGACGGAGAGACCGAGTGATTCCAGGTCAGTGAGAGAGAGACCGAGTGATTCCGGGTCAGTGATGGAGGGACCGAGTGATTCCGGGTCAGTGACGGAGTGACCGAGTGATTCCAGGTCAGTGAGAGAGAGACCGAGTGATTCCGGGTCAGTGATGGAGGGACCGAGTGATTCCGGGTCAGTGGGAGAGACCGAGTGATTCGGTAGTGACGAGAGACCGAGTGATTCCGGGTCAGTGAGAGAGAGACCGAGTGATTCCGGTCAGTGAGAGAGAGACCGAGTGATTCGTCGTGACGAGAGACCGAGTGATTCCGTCAGTGAGGAGAGACCGAGTGATTCCGGGTCAGTGAGAGAAGACCGAGTGATTCCGGGTCAGTGAGAGAGACCGAGTGATTCCGGGTCAGTGAGAGAGACCGATGATTCCGGGTCAGTGACGGAGAGACCGAGTGATTCCGGGTCAGTGAGAGAGAGACCAGTGATTCCGGGTCAGTGAGAGAGAGACCGAGTGATCCCGGGTCAGTGACGGAGAGACTGAGTGATTCCGTGTCAGTGAGAGAGAGACCGAGTGATTCCGTGTCAGTGAGAGAGAGACCGAGTGATTCCGGGCCAGTGAGAGAGAGACCGAGTGATTCCGGGCCAGTGAGAGAGAGACCGAGTGATTCCGGGTCCGTGACGGAGAGACTGAGTGATTCCAGGTTAATCAAAGACAATGTAGATTTGTTGAGGGAAGTTTCTGAGTGATTAATGTGAATGAACATATTGAGGAGGTAACAAGGAGGGTTAATGAGGGGAATGTGTTTGATGCAGTTTATATGCATTTCAGCAAGGTTTTTGATAAGGTTCCACACGATTGGCTGGTCAGAAAGTTAATAACTCATCACAAAGTTTCAATTTGGATCCAAAATTGTCTCAGAGACAGGGTGCAAAGGGTAATGACGGAGGTCTGTTCTTGTGGTGGGAAGACCGTTTGCAGTGGAGGTGGGGGGGGAGCTCGATACTGGAGCACACACAGAACATCTTTGATATCAGTGATTTAGACTGAGATGTGAGGCGGGTGATTAAGAGGGAACGGAGCAGATTTATGAGGAGGTTGTATCTCTGAAGAATGATTGGAGAGGTGGGGGTGGGTTTCTGAGGAACACTGAGTGTAAGGAAAGATTATGTTGAGGTGAATAAAGTGATGAAGGGCCTGGATAGAGAGGATGGGAAGGCCCTGTTTCCATTGGCAGACAGGTCAATAGCACGGAGAGATAGATTAAAGTGATTGGCTGAAGGACTGATGGGAAGGTGAAGAGAAATATTTGGGTCAGGAACTCATTGGCTGAAAGGATGGAAGGGACAGAGACACATTGAACATTTAAAAACCACTGGGATTTACACAGGAGTTTCTGGAATCGACAGAGCTGTGGATGATAAGCTGGCTGATGGGATGGGATTAGAAGCTGTTTGTAAACTAGCGCAGACATGATGGGCTGGCTGTTGTATAATCATCTTGTTCCCAGTTGGAACCAGCACACTGAGGTGACAGTATGGCACAACGGTGAACATTGCTATCTCACCAGGGACCCGAGTTCAATCCCTGGCCTCCAGTAATTATGTGGAGTTTGCGCATTCTCCCCGTGTCTCTGTAGGATTCCTCCGGGAGCTCCAGTTTCCTTCCACAATCCAAAATATGCAGGTTAGCTGGATTGGCCATGCTAAATTGTCCCTTAGTGTCCCAAGATGGTTAGTTTAGATGGATTAGCCATGGTGAATGTGCGGAGTTATAGGAGTAGTGACAGGAGAGTATCTGGGTAAGATACTCAGTCAGAGCATCATTGCAGACTCAATGGGCTGAATGGCATCTTCTTCACAGTAGGGATTTCATGATTCCATGTTAATATCCTGATGACATCATCTTTTGTTTGGATAGACTGCCCGTTCACCGACCCAAACAGCCCGGAGAGTAAATATCTTTCCAATAAGGGTTTGCTTTTGAACTTTGTGGTTTGTTAGCCGATCCTTTGAAAAACCATAAATCTGCGGACAAGGTGGTTGACCACAGGACTAGGGACAGTGCGGCACTCCCTCAGTACTGACCCTCTGACAGTGCGGCACTCCCTCAGCACTGACCCTCTGACAGTGCGGCACTCCCTCAGGACTGACCCTCTGACAGTGCGGCACTCCCTTGACCTGGGCGGCACTCCCTCAGCACTGAGCCTCTGACAGTGCAGCACTCCCTCAGCCTGACCCTCTGACAGTGGGGACACTCCCTCCCTGCATGACCCTCTGACAGTGCGGCATCAGCACTGACCCTCTGACAGTGCGGCACTCCCTCAGCACTGACCCTCTGAGTGCAACTCCCTCAGCACTGACCCTCTGACAGTGCGGCACTCCCTCAGCACTGACCTCTGACAGTGGGCACTACCCCTACAGTGCGCACTCCCTCAGTGACCCTCTGACAGTGCGGCACTCCCTCAGCACTGACCCTCTGACAGTGCGCACTCCCTCAGACTGACCCTCTGACAGCCGCACTCCCTCAGTACTGACCCTCTGACAGTGCGGCCACCCCTCAGCACTGACCCTCTGACAGTGCGCACTCCCTCAGCACTGACCCTCTGACAGTGCGGCACTCCCTCAGCAGACCCTCTGACAGTGCAGATGACCCTCTGACAGTGGCGGCTCAGCACTGACCCTCTGACAGTGCGGCACTCCCTCAGCACTGACCCTCTGACAGTGCGGCACTCCCTCAGCACTGACCCTCTGACAGTGCGGCACTCCCTCAGCACTGACCCTCTGACAGTGCGGCACTCCCTCAGCACTGACCCTCTGACAGTGCGGCACTCCCTCAGTACTGACCCTCTGACAGTGCGGCACTCCCTCAGCACTGACCCTCTGACAGTGCGGCACTCCCTCAGCACTGACCCTCTGACAGTGCGGCACTCCCTCAGCACTGACCCTCTGACAGTGCGGCACTCCCTCAGCACTGACCCTTCAGTGGGCATCCTCAGCACTGACCCTTGACAGTGGGCACTCCTCAGCAGACCTCAGTGCGGCACCCTCAGCACTGACCCTCTGACAGTGCGGCACTCCCTCAGCACTGACCCTCAGTGCGGCACTCCCTCAGCACTGACCCTCTGACAGTGCGGCACTCCCTCAGCACTGACCCTCTCAGTGCGGCACTCCCTCAGCACTGACCCTCTGACAGTGCGGCACTCCCTCAGTACTGACCCTCTGACAGTGTGGCACTCCCTCAGCACTGACCCTCAGTGCGGCACTCCCTCAGTACTGACCCTCTGACAGTGTGGCACTCCCTCAGCACTGACCCTCAGTGCGGCATTCCCTCAGTTTTCCCCTGGATTATCAGTTTCTCTGCTCAGATTTGTGAACAGCTACTTGACCCCTTGCCTCTGCTGGTTTGTCTCTATTGGTGATTAGAATTAAGTCTGTGGGTGGATAATACGGGGAATAGAAAACAGAGAATAACAGGAATTGGAACCAAGATTCCTCATCATTCAAAGTTCTCGATTGAAAAATCCAACCATTATCATCAGGGTCAGCGACTAATCAGTTATTGCCACAACCAGAATAAATCATTCTTTGAGTTTTTCTTCTCCTCACTGCAAGGTAATTGGAATATCCCAGAGGGAATAGTTTGCTGGGGGATTCTGATCCAGGAATAACCAGTCTGGAAACATTAATGTAGAGTCAGATTTACTGATGATAGTGGACAGAGACTGAGATGTTTGTAAGAATCAGGATTAATGGGATTAAAGTCTAGAGCCTCAGTTTTAATCCACTGACTCAATTCTCTCCTCAGCCTTGGTTTTCAGCTGGAATATGAAGGGTTTTATCAGAAATCCAGCAGACGTTGACATGCCAGAGATAACTCTGATATTCCAGAATGTGCCTTTTCCAGTTGGAAATCCCAACTGCTCTTAACATAAACTCCCTGAGATTGGAAAAATAGAATCTTACAAATAAAGGAGGCCATTCTGCCCCACTTTTTCAATCTAAACTCCTTTGAACCAAGGGAAAAGTTTCAGGGTCTTGGGTAAAAATGAGAGAAGTTGGATAATTGTATAGATTTTTCAGAGCCAGCATCGACACTATGGGCCGAATGGTCTCCTTCTGTGTTGTAAGATGCTATTAAAAGCTGATATTAATATCCTGATATTAATATTGCTAAAAACATCTGGTTATAGTCTGATTGATTGGAGAAATCTTTCTCGTTTGCTCACTGAATTTTCTGCATAATAAAACTGATTGGAGCTGATGTTCATTGTTTGGAAGTAGCTTTGGGACATCACAAGGTAATGGATGCTGCGAGAGAAATGGAAGGCTTTGTTTGAAAGACGAGACCCAGAAACTCCAACATTCACCAGCTGTCACGACTCAATTGGATTCTCATAATTGGTGCTGGGATTCAGAAATAATTGGTTGTCAGACTTTTAGCCGAGCAAGTCACAGAGTGTGTTTCTACAGAAGTAGTGATGATCCTCCCTTTAAGTCGACAGTTCCAGCGAGCCGCACAACACGTGTAGTGAAATCACTGAGACAAGAGTTTCTGCTTAACCACATCCCCCTTCAAACTGACAGACAGAGACTGAATTTAAAGGAAGCAGAATAGTGAGATAATAATGAGAGGAGAGGGGAATGTGCAATGGGACCTGCTCTCCTCCTACACCAGTCACTGATGGTATGCGCACAGATCCAGCAGATTGGAAAGGAGGAAAATGGAATGTTGGCCTTTGTAACGGGAGGATTCGAGTACAGGAGAAGGGATGTCTTGCTGTAATTGTATAGGGTGTTGGTGAGGCCAAACCTGGAATATTCACCGGAATTCTACCACACCGCCCACCATGGAATCAGAATCAGGGCGAGGGAGCGGAAAATGGAAATATCCGTTGACTTTGGGCAGGATTTTCCAGCCTCGGGTTGAATGAGGTTTTTATGGGCAGTTTTGGTCTCCTTATCCAGGGAAGGATATTCTCCACAGGGAGGACAGAGGTAGTTTACCCTGGGATACAGGGATGTATGAGGAGAGATTCGGAGAATTAGGATTATATTCAGTGGAATGTGGAAGAGTGAGAGGGAATCTCATCAAAACCAATAAAATTCTAACAGGATAGATGCTGGAAGGATGTTCCTGATGATGGGGGTGTTCAGAACTTGGGATCACAATCTGAGGATACAGGATAGATGGTTTAGGATGGAGATGAGGAGATATTTCTTCACCCAGAGAATGGCAAATGTGTGGAATTCACCCCCTGTGGAGGAACAGAGAGATCTTGGGGTTCATAACCACAGACCTCTGAAGGTTGCCTCTCAAGTGGATAGAGCCGTGAAGAAGGCTTATAGTGTGTTCGTGTTTATTAACAGGGGTTTGAGTTTAAAAGCTGTGAAGTTATGTTGTAACTATACCGGACTTTGGTGAGACCCCATTTGGAATATTGTGTTCAGTTCTGGTCACCTCGTTATAAGAAGGATATGCAAGTATTAGAGAGGGTGCAGAGGAGATTCACCTGGAAGGAGGTGCTCTTGGGAAAAGTACTGAAGAAAAGTGGTGGATTTTCAAGGAATGTTTGTCTGGAGCTCTGCACGACAATGTTCCGGTGAGACAAAGAGGTTTTGGTACATCAAGAGAACCGTGGTGCACAAAGGTTGTGATGAATCTAGTTAGGAAGAAAAGAAAGGTGTACAATAGGTTCAGGGAGCTAGAGGATGTTAAGGATCTAGAGGAGTATAAGGCTTTTAGAAAGGAGCTTAAAAAGCAAATTAGGTGAGACAGAAAGGGTCACGAGAAGGCGTTGGAGGGTAGGATTAAGGAGAATCCCAAGGCGTTCTACAAATATGTAAAGAGTAAAAGGATGAGAAGAGAAGGGATAGGACCTATAAAAGGTGAAGGGGGAAAAGTCTGTATGGAACCGGAAGAAATGACAGAGGTGCTTAATAAGTACTTTGCCTCGGTATTCATGGCCCACAAGTTGTACTGATCATATCAATACCTACCAGGCCATAGAACTATCTGTAACTCCCAATCCCATTAAATCCCATATACTCATCCAGAAGTCTTTTAAAAGACCCCAGTGAGTTCGCCTCTACCACCACTGATGGCAGTCTATTCCATTCACTTACCACCCTCCGAGTGAAAAACTTACCCCTAATATCTCCTCTGTACTTGCTCCCCAGCACCTTAAACCTGTGTCCTCTCGTAGTGACGATTAGTGGGATCCTAAGTAGTTGGGGCGCTAAGAGGGATGAGAGTAAGGGGGTCATAGAGGAAAGCTGTAAAACACAGCAGCGTACGGGTGGGGTAGGGCATGGTTTGAAATGCGTATACTTTAATGCAAGGAGTATTCGCAATAAAGGGGAGGAACTTGCAGCTTGGACCAGTACCTGGAACTTCGATGTTGTGGCCATTTCAGAGACTTGGGTAGAGCAGGGACAAGAAGGGATGTTGCAGGTTCCGGGGTTCAAATGCTTTAGTCGGAGTAGAGAAGGAGGTAGAAGGGGGGGAGGAGTGGCATTATTAGTCAAAGACTGTATCACAGTGACAGAAAAGAAGTTTGATGAGGACTTGTCTGTTGAGGTAGGATGGGCTGAGATTAGAAACAGGAGAGGAGAGGTCACCCTGTTGGGAGTCTTTTATAGACCTCCTAAAAGTTCTAGAGAGGTAGAGGAAAGGATTGCAAAGTCGATCCTGGACAGGAGTGAAAGTAATAGGGTAATTGTTATGGGGACTTTAACTTTACTAATATTGATTGGAATAGCTATAGCTCTAGCTCGTTAGAGGGGTCAGTTTTTGTACAAAGTGTGCAGGAAGGTCTTTTGACTCAGTATGTAGATAGGCCAACTAGAGGTGAGGCTACATTGGATTTGGTGCTGGGCAATGAGCCAGACCAAGTGTTAGGCTTGGAAGTTAGTGAACATTTTGGTGATAGTGACCACAATTCGGTTACGTTCACCGTAGTGATGGATAGGGATAGGCATGAAGCTGGGGGCAGTAGTTATAGCTGGGGGAAGGGTAATTATGAGGCCATCAGGAGATAATTAGGGTGCATAGATTGGACTAGGAAGCTACAGGGACTGGGAACATCTGGAATGTGGAGCTTATTCAAGGAGCAGCTGCTGCGGGTCCTTTATAAGTATGTCCCTGTCAGGCAAGGAGGAAATGGTCGAGTAAGAGAACCTTGGTGTACGAAAAAAGTTGATTTGCTGGTTAAAAGGAAAAAGGAGGCTTATGTCAGGAAGAGGCTTGAAGGCTCGGTTAGTGCAATGGATAGCTATAGATTAGCCAGGAGGGAGCTAAAGAGTGAATTGAGGAGAGCTAAGAGAGGACACGAGAAGACTTTGGCTGATAGGATTAAGGAGAATCCTAAAACTTTCTTTAGATATGTTAAGAATAGAAAATTGGTTAGGACAAGATTAGGGCCAGTCATAGACAGCAGTGGGAAGTTGTGCGTGGAGCCTGAGGAGATTGGAGAGGTACTGAATAAATATTTCTCTTCGGTATTCACGCAGGGGGATGTAAATGTAGTTATGGAGAACACTGAGGTACAGGGTAGCAAACTGGAAGGTATCAAAGTAGATAGGGAGGATGTGCTAGATATTCTCGAGGGTTTGAAGTTGGATAAGTCCCCTGGGCCGGACGGGATTTACCCTAGGATTCTCTGGAGGCAAGAGAGGAGATTGCAGAGCCTCTGGCTCTGATCTTCAGGTCGTCGTTGGTTACGGGTGTGGTTCCGGAGGACTGGAGGATAGCGAAGGTGGTCCCGTTGTTCAAGAAGGGGAAGAGAGACCTTCCAGGGAATTATAGGCCAGTGAGTCTTACTTCTGTGGTGGGCAAAGTATTGGAGGGAATTATTAGGGATAGGATTTATAGTTATTTAGAGAGAAATGAATTGATTGGGGATAGTCAGCTTGGTTTTGTGAAGGGTAGGTCGTGCCTTACTAACCTCATTGAGTTTTTGAAAAAGTGACTAAAGAGGTGGATGGGGGTAAGGCGGTTGATGTGGTATATATGGACTTTAGTAAGGCGTTTGATAAGGTGGACCATGGAAGACTTCTGCAGAAAATGCAGATGTATGGGATAGAGGGTGATTTAGCTAATTGGATTAGGAATTGGCTAGCAGATAGAAGACAGAGGGTGGTGGTTGACGGGAGATATTCATCGTGGAGTTTGGTGACAAGTGGTGTACCTCAGGGGTCTGTTTTGGGGCCCCTGCTGTTTGTAATTTTTATAAATGATCTGGATGAGGGGATTGAAGGATGGATTAGTAAATTTGCAGATGACACTAAAGTCGGTGGAGGGGTAGATAGTGAAGAGGGGTGTTCTAGTTTGCAGAGAGACTTGGACAAGTTGCAGAGCAGGGCCGAGAGGTGGCAAATGGAGTTTAATGTGGAAAAGTGTGAGGTAATGCACTTTGGCAGGAATAATAAATGTGTAGAGTATAGGGCTAATGGTAGGAGTCTTAATAGTGTTGATGAACAGAGGGATCTTGGTGTATATGTGCATAGATCCCTGAAAGTAGGCAGTCAAGTCGATAAGGTTGTTAAGAAGGCATATGGAGTCTTAGCTTTTATTGGTAGGGGGATTGAATTTCGGAGCCGCAACGTCAGTTGCAACTGTACAAAACTCTAGTGCGGCCGCACTTGGAGTATTGTGTGCAGTTCTGGTCCCCACATTATAAGAAAGATGTGGAAGGCATTGGAGAGGGTACAGAGGAGGTTTACCAGGATGTTGCCTGGTATGGAGGGCAGGTCTTATGAAGAGAGGCTGAGGGATTTGAGGTTGTTTTCGTTAGAAAGGATTCGGCTAAGAGGGGACCTAATCGAAAAATATAAGATGATTAGAGGTTTAGATAGGGTGGACAGTGATAGCCTTTTTCCTAGGATGGAGAAAGCTAGCACGAGGGGACACAGCTTTAAATTAAGGGGTGATAGTTATAGGACGATATCAGAGGTAGGTTCTTTACCCAAAGGGTGGTTCGGGAGTGGAATGCCCTGCCTGCAGCAGTTGTAGATGCGCCAAGTTTGGTGGCGTTTAAGAGGTTAGTTGATAAGTATATGGAACAGAAGGGAATGGTTTAGTTTGGAGGGGCATTGCTTTTTATATTGGTCGACGCAACATCGAAGGCTGAAGGGCCTGTTCTGTGCTGTAATGTTCTATGTTCTATGTTCTATGTTCTATTTCAGCCCTGGGAAATAGCCTCCAAGAATCCACTCTATCTATTCCTCTCAACATCTTATAAACCTCTATCAGGTCGTCTCTCAACCTTCGTCTCTCCAGGAAGAAGAGTCCCAGCTCTCTCAACCTATCTTCATAAGGCCTGCCCCCCAATCCAGGCAACATCCTTGTAAATCTCCTCTGCACCCTCTCAATAGCTTCCACATCCTTCCTATAGTGAGGTGACTAGAACTGCGCACAAAACTCCAAGTAGAGTCTGACAAGGGTCTTATAAAGTTGCGGCATTACCTCCCGACTCCTAAACTCGATTTCTCTATTAATGAAGGCCAGTACACCATATGTCTTCTTGACCACATCCTCCACTTGTGGGGCAGAATTAAGAGACCTATGGACCCGGATCCCAAGATTCTTCTGCTCCTCAACACTGCTAAGACTCTTACCCTTGATATTGTACTCCTTCATCCCATTGTTCCTGCCAAAATGGACCACCACACATTTATCCGCATTGAAGTCCATCTGCCACTTCTCTGCCTAGTCTTGCATCCTATCTATGTCTTGCTGCAACTTCAGACGTCCCTCCAGACCATCCACAACACCACCAACCTTTGTATTGTTGGCGAACTTACTAACCCATCCCTCCACTTCCTTATCCAGGTCATTTATGAAAATGACAAACAGCAAGGGTCCCAGAATCCCTAGGGCACTCCACTGGTTACCGACCTCCATGCAGAAGAAGAGCCATCCACAACCACACTCTGCCTTCTGCAGAACCTGCCCTTGACAAAGCCGTGTTGACTATTTCTGATCAAGCTAAACTTCTCTAAATGCTCATAAGTCCTATCCCTCAGGATTCTCTCCATCAATTTACCAACCTCTGAGGTCAGACTCACTGGTCGGTAATTTCCTGGACTATCCCCATTCCCTTTCTTGAAAATAGGAACCACATCTGCAATCCTCCAGAACCTCTCCCATCTCCATCGACGATGCAAAGATCATTGCCAGGGGCTCTGTAATCACTTCCCTCACCTCCCACAATAACCTGGGGTATATCCCATCCGGTCCTGGTGACTTATCTATCTTGATAGAATTTAAAAGTTCCAACACATCCTCTTTCTTAACATCCACATACACAATCTTCTCAGTCTGCTGCAAACTTGCAGTGCAATCTCCCAGATCACTTTCCACCATGAATACTGAGGCAAAGAATGCTGCCTGGTTTGGAGGGTAGGTCTTATGAGGAAAGGTTAATGGAACTGGGACTTTTCTTTTGAGGAGAAGAAGGATGAGAGGCGACTTAATAGAGGTTTATAAGATGATGACGGGGATAGATAGAGTGGACGTTCAGAGACTATTGCCCTAGATGGGTGTACCTGTTTGTAGGGAGCATAAACTATAAGGCTCACTATAGGAAGGATGTAGAGGCTATTGAAAGAATGCCGTTGCAATCCCAGATAATCTTCTTCATTCTCCAGTACGCCACCAATCTTGGTGTCATCTGCAAACTTACTAACCATGCTCCCTATATTCTCATCCAAATCATTAATATAAATGACAAATAACAGGGGACCCAGCACTGATCCCTGAGGCACACCGCTGCTCACAGGCCTCCAGTTTGAAAAACAACTCTCCACAGCCACCCTCTGGCTTCTGTCAAAAACCAGCTTTGTATCCATTTAGCTAACTCACCCTGGATCCTGTGAGATTTAACCTTATGCAATAACCTACCAAACAGAATCTGTGAAAGGAATCTTCCATCGTATGTGACTCTGTTACCCATCAGATATCACACAGTGACAGACATGACAATATCTAAGAATGAAGTGGGTGATTGACTGGGATTGGTTCAGTTATTCTGTGATTGGGGAGAGGTTACAGCCCAAACATTACTGAAAAATCTCAGTGACTTTTTAACAGCAGCAAATAGTGGAGAAAGGTCGGAATTGGGATTTCAAGATATAAACGGGAGGGACAATATTAATGAGAATGATTCCTCCCTGGGAAAGTGTTTGGAATAATTGAGTCGAGACTGATGGCTCTGAGTTAATTCGAGCCAATGGGAGATCAGGACTCAGGAGTTGAATTTCTTTGAGAAGATGCCAGGTTGGGTAGATCGGACTGTGATGGATGTCATCCACCCAGGAAACTTTCCGGGATTTTGGCTTTAACAGTCGGCATGGCGATCACAGACAGCTCGAGAAGCAGAATGATTGAAAGGCTGTATGAGGGGTTCTCCGATCTCATCCATCCTTCCCCCACTGCCAATGAGAAAAGAGAATTTGGTGCTCAGCCAAATCTCTATTCACTGCAGCGGGACTGGAGAATCCCAGCCAAGGGTGAGATGGGAGAATTTCTCCAGTGCACAGTGTCACACTGTATCCAGTGTTTCTCTCTCTCTCTCTCCAGTGCACAGTGTCACACTGTATCCAGTGTCTCTCTCTCTCTCTCTCCAGTGCACAGTGTCACACTGTATCCAGTGTGTCTCTCTCTCTCTCCCCAGTGCACAGTGTCACACTGTATCCAGTGTGTCTCTCTCTCTCTCCCCAGTGCACAGTGTCACACTGTATCCAGTGTGTCTCTCTCTCTCTCCAGTGCACAGTATTACTCTATATCCAGCACATTTTCTCGGGGTTACAGTGAGTTGTCCAGTCTATTTTCCGTTCCCAGTGTGTGGCTGATTTATTGTTTTGTTTTGTTGCAATGAGTTTTGTTTTGTGTCACCGGAACCTCTCCAATTCATCAATCCGAGGATATTGAAGTGGAATTGGATGTGAAAATGCTTTGAACAGTTGCTAGAGATGAACGAAATTGGGGATTAGAGAGAGTCAGCGAAATATCCTGCTTTCATCATGGAGATTGAGGAGAATTAAGAGAATCCTTTAATCTGGGAGATCTAAAAAAACAATCACATTCTCTCTCTTATAAAGATCACCTCCCAGCGTTTCCCCAGTATCAGCCCCCACTGAGGCATTGCTTTTATTCCTGGCTGCATTGATTTTCAAACACACTCCAGGCCCATCCCTCAATGACTCACACCAAATCCCTATCACCCCCATCGCCTCTATCACCCCTTTGCCCTCTCACCCACATCGTTGCTAGCACCCTTTGGCCCTCCCACCCACACTGACTCTCAGTTGGTCAGTTCCTAGACTTTAAAATTCTTGATTCAATCCTACCCCATCCTTGTGTCTCAGTAACTCGACAATCTCTCCTCGTTCTCCATCCTTCCCATTCCAATCTCCTCCACACCCTCTGATATTATACATTTGCTCCAATGAGTTTTACACTCTGCAATTTCCTCCCAGACATCTGCTGCTCCCTCTCTTTCCCAATCAGACTCATAAACACTTCCTGAACTTTTCCAATCCTGGTAAATCTCTCCTGAAGTAAGCTGGTGAAATCAGTGCATTGTGCTCCAGGTATGGCCTCACTAATGTCCTTTCTTATTGTAGTAAACCTTCCCTAAGTTTAAACTCAGACCCTGGATAATAAACACCGACATTCCATGTTCCTTCCAAATCACTTGCTGCACCTGATTTCTCTTTAGGGACCTCCTGACACCTTTGTTCCCCTGCATTCCCCCTCTGCCGGTGCTCTATCCCCATGGCGTTCCCTCCCCAATGCTCCCTCTCGTCCCACACTCTCTCCCCTAGCACTCCCTCTTCCCACACACCCTCTCGCCCATGATCTCTTCCCACCCACCCCCACCCCACCCGCCATTTATCATATTTAAAGTCATCACAAAGTGTCTGCAACGTCATTCTCTGGTTTTCAGATCTTCTTACATGGTTTATCAAACTGTACAATCCAATTGTTTTAAATTTTCCTTGTGGGATTTGGAATAACACATCTGCAGTAATGGGAAGGATTGACAAACTTATTTCCAAGCAGGTAAATATCCAGAAGACTTTCACCATGTTAACACTCCAGTTCTCAGATCAATCCTGACTCCAAAACCCCACACTCTGCACCACGATACCTCCCCCCCATTAGCTGATTATGTCACATGATCCACCTTAAAGGACATAGAACATAGAACACTACAATACAAACAGTCGCTTTGGCCCACAAGTTGTGCCGATCATATCAGTACCTACCAGGCCATAGAACTATCTGTAACTCCCAATCCCATTAAATCCCATGGACTCATCCAGAAGTCTGTTAAAAGACCCCCAGCGAGTTCGCCTCTACCACCACTGATGGCAGCCAATTCCAGTCACTCACCACCCTCTGAGTGAAAAACTTAGCCCTGACATCTCCTCTGTGCTTGTCCTCCAGCACCTTAAACCTGTGTCCTCACGTAGCAACCATTTTAGCCCTGGGTAAAATCTTCTAAGAATCCACCCTATCTATAAACCTCTATCAGGTCGCCCCTCAACCTTCATCTCTCCAGGGAGAAGAGACCTAGCTCTCTCAACCTATCCTCATAAGGCATGCCCCCCAATCCAGGCAACATCTTTATAAATCTCCTCTGCACCCTCTCAATAGCTTCTACATCCTTCCTATATCCCTGAAAGTAGGCAGTCAGGTCGAGAAGGTTGTTAGGAAGGCATATGGAGTCTTGGCTTTTATTGGTAGAGGGATTGAATTTCGGAGCCGCAACGTCATGTTGCAACTGTACAAAACTCTAGTGCGGCCGAACTTGGAGTATTGTGTGCAGTTCTGGTCCCCACATTATAAGAAAGATGTGGAGGCATTGGAGAGGTACAGAGGAGGTTTACCAGGATGTTGCCTGGTATGGAGGGCAGGTCTTATGAAGAGAGGCTGAGGGATTTGAGGTTGTTTTCGTTAGAAAGAAGGCGGCTAAGAGGAGACCTTATCGAAACATATAAGATGATTAGAGGTTTAGATAGGGTGGACAGTGATAGCCTTTTCCTAGGATGGAGAAAGCTAGCACGAGGGGACACAGCTTTAAATTAAGGGGTGATAGTTATAGGACGGATATCAGAGGTAGGTTCTTTACCCAAAGGGTGGTTCGGGAGTGGAATGCCCTGCCTGCAGCAGTTGTAGATGCGCCAAGTTTGGTGGCGTTTAAGAGGTTAGTTGATAAGTATATGGAACAGAAGGGAATGGTTTAGTATGGAGGGGCATTGCTTTTTATATTGGTCGGCGCAACATCGAAGGCCGAAGGGCCTGTTCTGTGCTGTAATGTTCTATGTTCTATGTATAGTGAGGCGACCCGAACTGCGCACAATACTCCAAGTGGGGTCTGACAAGGGTCTTATAAAGTTGCAGCATTACCTCCTGACTCCTAAACTCAATCCCTCTATTCATGAAGGCCAGAACACCGTACTCCTTCTTGACCACATCCTCCACCTGCGAGACCGATTTAAGAGTCCTATGGACCCAGACCCCAAGATCCTTCTGCTCCTCTACACTGCTAAGACTCCTACCCTTGATATTGTACTTCTTCATCCCACTATGACCCTGGTGCTTACCACCAACTGTGTTCTTAACAATATAAACACATTGGTTGGAAGACCAGGTCAGAGGCTAGAAATCCTGTGGCGAGTAACTCACCTCCTGACGCCCCAAACCACACCCCCCAGCCTGTCCACCATCTACAAGACACAAGTCAGGAGTATGATGGAATACTCCCCACTTGTCTGGATGAGTGTGGCTCCAACAACACTCAAGAAGCTCAACACCATCCAGGACAAAGCAGCCCTGCTTGATTGGCCTCCCAATGACAGACAATTCACTTCCTCTGCACCCATCACTCAGGAGAACACTCAGGTTGCTTAGCAGCACCTTCAAATCAACTACCTCCACCATCTAGAAGGACAAGGGTAGCAGATACCTGGAAACAGAACCACCTGGAGGTTCCTCTTCATGTCATTCACTATCCTGACTTGGAAATATGTCACCATTCCTTCAGCGTTGTTGGGTCAAATCCTGGAACTCCCTTTCTAACAGCACTGGGTGTGTACCTACACCTACAGGATTGTGGGGGTTCAAGAAGACAGTTCACCACCACCTTCTCACACCACTGCCTCCCTTCTAACCAAAGGTACCATTCCCAAATAACTCCCATTTCCAATGGGAATGAGGAGGGATTCTCTCCCTGAGGATTATTATTCTTTGGAAGTCTCTTCCCCAGGGCAGTGGACACTGGCTCATTGTGATATAAAGCGGAGAGGAACTGCCCCTCTAACACTAAAACCTGCAAAGAGCTGAACCTCGCTGTGTCATCTGTAAAGTGTGTGTGAAGTGGTGTGACCTGCTCTTCAGCAACTCTGAGTGTTTAAAAACAAAATAACTCCCTGACACTCCCTCTAAAATCAACACCTAACAATTTAGAAACATAGAAAAACTACAGCACAAACAGGTCCTTCAGCTCACAAATTGCGCTGAACATGTCCCTACCTACTAGGATTACCTATAATCCCCTATCTTACTAAGTTCCATGTACTCATCCAGAAGTCTCTTAAAAGACCCTATCGAATCCGCCTCCACTACCACTTCCAGCAACCGATTCCATTCACCCACCACCCTCTGAGTGAAAAACTTATCCCTGACATCTCCTCCGTACCTACCCCCCAGCACCTTAAATCTGTGTCCTCTTGTGGCGACCATTTTAGCCCTGGGAAAGTCTCTGAGAATCCACCCGATCAATACCTCTCATCATCTTATAAACCTCTGTCAGGTCACCTCTCATCCTTCGTCTCTCCAAGGAGAAGAGACCTAGCTCTCTCAATCTATCCTCATAAGGCATGCCCCCCAATCCAGGTACATCCTTGTAAATCTCCTCTGCATCCTCTCAATAACTTCCACATCCTTCCTATAGTGAGGCGACCAGAACTGAGCACAATACTCCAACTGGGTCTGACCAGGGTCCTTTATAGCTGCAAAACTATCTCTCAAATTTATGTATCTAACAGGGAACAAATTAATTAAACTATTAACAAACCAAATAAATCCTGTCTAACTATTAACTATTCCCAAATAAAAACAAAGAACAAAGAAAATTACAGCACAGGAACAGGCCCTTCAGCCCCTCCAAGCCTGTATTGACAATGCAGTCTGACTGAACTAAAACATCCTTCGCTTCCAGGGATCATATCCCTTATTCCCATCCTATTCACAGATTTGTCAAGATGCCCCTTAAAAATCACTACTGTATCCACTTCCACTACCTCCCCTGGCAACAAGTTCCGGGCACCCACCACCCTCTGCATATACAACTTGCCTCATACATCTAAAACACAGATAGGTACAGATAGGGCAAATAGATGGAAACTTTCTCCCAGGGCAGGAATGATAATTACAAGAGGGCACAAGTTCAAGACAAGCAGGGAAAGGTTCAGTGGAAATGATATGGAGATGCCAGTGTTGGGCTGGAGTAAAGACAGTAAGAAATCTCACAACACCAGGTTAAAGTCCAACAGGTTTATTTGGTAGCAAAAGTCGTTAGCTTTCAGACTGTTCGCTGTTCCTTCATCAGGTGA
This sequence comes from Sphyrna mokarran, assembly GCA_024679065.1. Taxonomy (NCBI): domain Eukaryota; kingdom Metazoa; phylum Chordata; class Chondrichthyes; order Carcharhiniformes; family Carcharhinidae; genus Sphyrna; species Sphyrna mokarran. The sequence continues at coordinate 1,681,907 of JAGIQG010000009.1, forward strand.
GTGGGAGTTCTGTTCACAAACAGGCCATATAAACATACAAACTCAATTTATAAAATAATGGTTGGAATGTGAGTCTTTACAGATAATCCAGTCTTAAAGGTACAACAATGTGAGTTGAGAGAGCTCTAAGCACAGGTTAAAGAGATGTGTATTGTCTCCAGACAGGACAGCTGGTGAGATTTTTTGCTAACCCAGGCAAGTCATGGGGGTTACAGATAGTGTGACATGAACCCAAGATCCCAGTTGTGACCGTCCTCATGTGTGGGGAACTTGGCTATCAGTCTCTGCTCAGCGACTCTGCGCCGTCACATGTCGTGAAGGCCACCTTGGAGAACATTTACTCAAAGATCAGAGGCCGAATGCCTGTGGTCACGAGACTTTAACCTGGTGTTGTGAGACTTCTTACTTAGTGGAGATGTGCAGAGGAAGTTTTTTTACACAGAGGGTGGTGGGGGCGTGGAATGTGCTGCCAACTGAGGTGGCTGATGCAGACACATTAGAACATTGAAGACTGATCTGGATAGGTATATAAACAAACAAGAATAGAGGGATATAAGTGATTGGTTTAGATTGGTGAACATGATCAGCACAGGCTTGGAGGGCCGAAGGGCCTGTGCTGTACTGTTCTTTGTTCTTTGTTCTAAATTACAACCAGGTTTCATGTCTTCCAGAATATTCTGGGCTCTGTTGATTATTGTGTCTAGAACTTTTTTCTCCTTTGGTACTTTGTCATTGATGAACCTGTGAGAGCCCGTGATTCTCTCTCTGGAGCTGAGATCTGTTCACTCTGGCAGGTACCAGTTGCTCTGATCTCTTTATCCCACTGACCCCTTCTTTTATTCCCATGATGATATGTTGGTATTTCCCAAAACAGGATTGGTCTTTGGTTGTCAAAACCATCAGCTTTAAATTTAATAAGCTTTTGTATTTAAGTGCCTGATTCAAATTGGTTAAATTCAAAAGCCTGTTGTCTTGGTAACATTGCTGCTTGGTCATTCGATACTAATGTTTCAGTCTGGGTACTCTGTGTACTTACAGTTTAAATCTCTAATCTCACAAAAAGCTCCACCTTTTAATGGGACCCCGCAATGCTTTCCCCTGAACATTGTACAAATTCACCATTCTTACAAATACCAAATTCTATCTTCCTGCCTCCCAATCTACAATTACCCTGCCCCAACCTGGCAAAAGGCTGAACGAGTTGGACTGAGTTTTGATTGGGGAAGGAGGTGAAGGATTATGGGGGACAGAAAGGAAAGGGGGAGCTGAGGCCAGATTCAGTGCAGTCACCATGGTATTGAATAATGGGAGAATGGTTGACTCTTCCATCTTATGATCTTCTGTGAGTGTCATTAACAGTAGCATCATTTATTGCCCATCTCTAATTGCCCTGGGTGGGTGAGGATGAGCTGCCTTCTCGAGAGCCAAGTAGTTTCCCAGAGCGATGAACTAAACACTGTTCCTGTGGCTCTGACGTCACAGACTGGTTAGACTGGGGAAGGAGAGCAGAACTCCTTCTCTATCAGAGATGAGAGAAGGAACTGGGTTTCTATAAGAACTTGGTACAGTTTCCTGGTCATCAGAACTGAGACTGGCTTCTTATTTCAGAGTGATTGAACTCATTGAATTTAAATTCCTCAGCTGCTGTTGTGGGATTTGAACTCAAATCTCGGGATGATTAGTCTGCTCTCTGGATTACCATTCCAGTAACATAACCATTATGTTACTGTTCCTGACATCTCATTTCCATCTCCATTTCATCCCATTTACAGTTTAAATAAAATCCATTGAAATGTGAAGTGGATTAAATTTATCCCATTTCATTTTGACTCAAACATTCATTTAATGAATTAATCTGATTGAGGTTTTGCTGTTTTTGTGAAGTGCTGGGAGGGAGAATTACTCTTTCCTGCAATAATCTCGTTTCTAAAACTGCATTAGTGATTGGCTGACTGTCTCATCCTGTGTGTGTGTGTGTGTGTACGAGTGAATGTGAGAGTGAATATGAGTGAATGAGTGTTTGTATGAACAAGTGGGCATAAAAGCACAAGCTCTTTGAAAGTTGGCACCCAGGTTGATAAAGTTGTTAAGAAGGCGTACGGTGTGTTAGCTTTTATTGGTAGAGGGATTGAATTTAGGAGCCGTGAGGTTATGTTACAACTGTACAAAACTCTGGTGCGGCTACACTTGGAGTATTGCGTACAGTTCTGGTCGCCGCATTATAAGAAAGATGTGGAAGCATTGGAAAGGGTGCAGAGGAGGTTTACCAGGATGTTGCCTGGTATGGTGGGAAGGCCTTATGAGGAAAGGCTGAGGGACCTGAGGTTATTTTCATTAGAGAGAAGAAGGTTACGCGGTGACCTAATTGAGGCGTATAAGATGATCAAGGGATTGGATAGGGTGGATAGTGAGAGCCTTTTTCCTCGGATGGTGATGACCAACACGAGGGGACATAACTTTAAATTAAGAGGTGGTAGTTATAGGACGGATGTCAGAGGCAGGTTCTTTACACAGAGGGTGGTGAGAGCGTGGAATGCCCTGCCTGCAGCAGTTGTGGACTCACCTACTTTGGGGGCATTCAAATGTTCGGTGGATAGGCATATGGATGATATTGGAATAGTTTAGGTTAGAGGGTCCACTGGCCGGCGCAACATCGAGGGCCGAAGGGCCTGTACTGCGCTGTAATGTTCTATGTTAAGTGTGCGCTTGTGTGTGCGTGTGCGTGTGTGTGTGTGTGATTGTGAATGAGAGTGAGAGTAAATGAACGTGTGAGTGAGTGAGTGACTGAATGAGATGGGAGGAGAGATTGAATCAGAGAGACAGATCCTGATCTTTGAATTCTTGTCAGTGCTGGACTGGGAAATCAGGGTTTGTATTGGAAAGTGCTGTGTGTTCAGATAAGGTTGTCATGATGTAGAGATGCCGGCGTTGGACGAGGGTAAACACAGTAAGGAGTACTTCAGATACTTCTTACTTCAGATAAGGTTGTCAGAGAGGAATGAACAAGGTGACTGGCTAACAGCAGAATATGCCATATCTCCCACAACTCATTCTCAAACTTCATGGTGGGATTTGATCTCCTGTTCTCTGGATTACTGCTGTTGCAATATAAACTCTCCAGCAGCGTAGCTCAAATATGATATCACCACAGCATCTGTGTAGGAATTGATTTCTTTGCAGCAATGTTACAGTCACAGTCTGAATACATTCTCACCCTGAAGACTTTCCGGCTCACTCACCCACTCATATTGAATACAGACTCAGAGAACAGAAGCTTAGGAGACGGAACAGATTGGGAAATGAGAGAGCGAGTAAATGTGTAAAAGAAAAGCTACTTATTCAAACATGCAAATGATCAGAAAAAGGCTGCTTTTCCTGCAGGATTTTCGGGCACTATCTGATTAAATGACAGCAATAAGCCAATATCTATCTCTTAACCAAGATAAACCCGGCATTAGCTGGCCCATGGGATCTTGCTGTGCACAAAGTGCCTGATCTGTCTTCTACATGACTAATTACTGACTGTCTGGGAAGTGTTATATATCACCCTGAGTTGGGGATGCTGACACGACAACGCTTAATTTGCTCGGACTAGATCCACTCAATGTTTCAGACACAACTCCAACAGTGGAATATGGAACTGCTCACAGAGTGTGATTGTTTCTAAAACACTTCATTAATTGACTGAGAGAATAATTCCCTCTGATAAACTACATGTTCTGAAATAAATTATACATTTTTAATTATTGGTAAAACATATGGCTGATTATTAAATCAGGAGTATTCCCTAAGCAATGATGTAGGAACCAGTTACGCTGAGGAGATAATGAACAGAATGAGAAGATAATACATAGCCCCACACAGAGCAGAATTTACAACAATTGCAGGACACTTTGTAACAGACAGAGATCAGAGCAGATTCTCACACAAGGTGACATGAAAACAACATGAATTGGGGCCAATCCGACGCTATTTGTGCTCAGTCAACACCTTGTAAAATGAAACATCTCCAAACAGTTCAATCGAGAATAAACATTACAAACAACCAGTCACATACATAACAGCAAACACTCCCCACTGGAGATATCGACCAGTCAGATACACAACAGCAAACACTCCCCACTGGAGATATCGACCAGTCAGATACACAACAGCAAACACTCCCCACTGGAGATATCGACCAGTCAGATACACAACAGCAAACACTCCCCACTGGAGATATCGACCAGTCAGATACACAACGGCAAACACTCCCCACTGGAGATATTGACCAGTCAGATACACAACAGCAAACACTCCCCACTGGAGATATCGACCAGTCAGATACACAACAGCAAACACTCCCCACTGGAGATATCGACCAGTCAGATACACAACGGCAAACACTTCCCACTGGAGATATCGACCAGTCAGATACACAACGGCAAACACTTCCCACTGGAGATATCAACCAGTCAGATACACAACAGCAAACACTCCCCACTGGAGATATCGACCAGTCAGATACACAACAGCAAACACTTCCCACTGGAGATATCGACCAGTCACATACATAACAGCAAACGTTCCCCACTGGAGATATCGACCACTCAGATACACAACAGCAAACACTCCCCACTGGAGATATCGACCAGTCACATACATAACAGCAAACACTCCCCACTGGAGATATCGACCAGTCACATACATAACAGCAAACACTCCCCACTGGAGATATCGACCAGTCTGATACACAACAGCAAACACTCCCCACTGGAGATATCGATCAGTCTGATACACAACGGCAAACACTCCCCACTGGAGATATTGACCAGTCAGATACACAACAGCAAACACTCCCCACTGGAGATATCGACCAGTCTGATACACAACAGCAAACACTCCCCACTGGAGATATCGACCAGTCAGATACACAACAGCAAACACTCTCCACTGGAGATATCGACCAGTCAGATACACAAGTCATAGACAGCAGTGGGAAGTTGTGCGTGGAGCCTGAAGAGATTGGTGAGGCACTGAATAAATATTTCTCTTCGGTATTCACGCAGAGTGCTGGAAATGTAGCTATGGAGAACACTGAGGTACAGGGTTGCAAATTGGGAAGTATTGTAGTAGATAGGGAGGATGTGCTAGAAATTCTCGAGGGTTTGAAGTTGGATAAGTCCCCTGGGCCGGACGGGATTTACCCTAGGATTCTCTGGGAGGCAAGAGAGGAGATTGCAGAGCCTCTGGCTCTGATCTTCAGGTCCTCGTTGGTTAAGGGTGTGGTTCCGGAGGACTGGAGGATAGCGAATGTGGTCCCATTGTTTAAGAAGGGGAAGAGAGACCTTCCAGGGAATTATAGGCCAGTGAGTCTTACTTCTGTTGTGGGCAAGGTATTGGAGAGAATTATTAGGGATAGGATTTATAGTTATTTAGAGAGAAATGAATTGATTGGGGATAGTCAGCATGGTTTCGTGAAGGGTAGGTCATGCCTTACTAACCTCATTGAGTTTTTTGAGAAAGTGACCAAAGAGGTGGATGGGGGTAAGGCGGTTGATGTAGTATATATGGACTTTAGTAAGGCGTTTGATAAGGTGGCCCATGGAAGACTTCTACAGAAAATGCAGATGTGTGGAATAGAGGGTGATTTAGCTAATTGGATTAGGAATTGGCTGGCAGATAGAAGACAGAGGGTGGTGGTTGATGGGAGATATTCATCGTGGAGTTCGGTGACAAGTGGTGTGCCTCAGGGGTCTGTTTTGGGGCCCCTGCTGTTTGTAATTTTTATAAATGATCTGGATGAGGGTATTGAGGGATGGATCAGTAAATTTGCAGATGACACTAACGTCGGTGGAGTGGTAGATAGTGAAGAGGGGTGTTTTAGTTTACAGAGTGACTTGGACAAGTTGCAGAGCTGGGCCGAGAGGTGGCAAATGGAGTTTAATGTGGAAAAGTGTGAGGTAATGCACTTGGCAGGAACAATAAATGTGTAGAGTATAGGGCTAATGGTAGGGCTCTTAATAGTGTTGAGGAACAGAAGGATCTTGGTGTATGTGTCAATAGATCCCTGAAAGTAGGCAGTCAAGTGGATAAAGTTGTTAAGAAGGCATATGGAGTCTTAGCTTTTATTGGTAGGGGGATTGAATTTAGGAGCCGCAGCATCATGTTGCAACTGTACAAAACTCTAGTGCTGCCGCACTTGGAGTATTGTGTGCAGTTCTGGTCCCCACATTATAAGAAAGATGTGGAGGCATTGGAGAGGGTACAGAGGAGGTTTACCAGGATGTGCCTGGTATGGAGGGCAGGTCCTATGAAGAGAGGTTGAAGGATTTGAGGTTGTTTTCGTTAGAAAGGAGGCGGCTAAGAGGGGATCTTATTGAAGCATATAAGATGATTAGAGGTTTAGATAGGGTGGACAGTGATAGCCTTTTTCCTAGGATGGAGAAAGCTAGCACGAGGTGACACAGCTTTAAATTAAGGGGTATGAGTTATAGGACGGATATCAGAGGTAGGTTCTTTACTCAAAGAGTGATTAGGAGTGGAATGCCCTGCCTGCAGCTGTTGTAGATGCGCCAAGTTTGGTGGCGTTTAAGAGGTTAATTGATAAGTATATGGAAGAGAGGGAATGGTTTAGTTTGGAGGGGCATTGCTTTTTATTTTGGTCGGCACAACATCGAAGGCCGAAGGGCCTGTTCTGTGCTGTAATGTTCTATGTTCTATGTTCTACAACAGCAAACACTCTCCACTGGAGATATCGACCAGTCAGATACACAACAGCAAACTCTTCCCACTGGAGATATCGACCAGTCAGATACACAACAGCAAACACCCCCCACTGAAGATATCGACCAGTCAGATACACAACAGCAAACACTCCCCACTGGAGATATCGACCAGTCAGATACACAACAGCAAACACTCCCCACTGGAGATATCGACCAGTCAGATACACAACAGCAAACACTCCCCACTGGAGATAATCGACCAGTCACATACACAACGGCAAACACTTCCCACTGGAGATATCGACCATTCAGATACACAACGGCAAACACTTCCCACTGGAGATATCAACCAGTCAATACACAACAGCAAACACTTCCCACTGGAGATATTGACCAGTCACATATACAACAGCAAATTCTTCCCACTGGAGGTATCGACCAAACTGAAATACAACGGCAAACACTCCCCACTGGAGATATCAACCAGTCAGATACACAACGGCAAACACTCCCCACTGGAGATATCGACCAGTCAGATACACAACAGCAAACACTCCCCACTGGAGATATCGATCAGTCAGATACACAACAGCAAACACTCCCCACTGGAGATATCGACCAGTCAGATACACAACAGCAAACACTCCCCACTGGAGATATCGATCAGTCAGATACACAACAGCAAACACTCCCCACTGGAGATATTGACTAGTCAGATACACAGTGGCAAACACTCCCCACTGGAGATATTGACCAGTCAGATACACAATGGCAAACACTCCCCACTGGAGATATCGATCAGTCAGATACACAACAGCAAACACTCCCCACTGGAGATATCGATCAGTCTGATACACAAAGCAAACACTCCCCACTGGAGATATCGATCAGTCAGATACACAATTGGATATCTTCCCTTCCTATGCTGGACCCTCCTGCGATTGAAAGACTTTTATTGATGAAATTTTAAAAAAAGGCAATTTTGAAAATTGGGATTAAATCTCTCCTTAACTTCCTCTATTCTGTCGGGAATAATCCCAGCTTCTCCAGTCTCTCCACAATCATTGAAGTTCCTCATCCCTGGGAACATTCTCGTAAATCTCCCATTCTCTCTCCAATGCCTGACATCCTTCCTAAAGTGTGGAACTCAGAATTGGACCAGTCCTCCAGCTGAGGTCTAACCAGTGATTTATAAACATTGACCACTGTATCCTAGTTTTTGTATTCACTGTGTCTGCTATTAATTCCAGTGTAGGTGTTTGAAGGGAATTCACTTTGTCAAAACCATTCAGTGCTTGTCCATTCACACAAGAGTGGCTCATTTAGAAAGGTCTCTACTCACCAGCGTGCAGTACATCTCCGGGGTCTCTCCACATGTACTGTTGGGGGGATCCAACCTGATCTTTAGGAACTTGGTGAGGAGAGCAGCCTCAGGCTGACAGGCCATGTAATCCCAACTGACCCCCTGATCCCAGTGAACCTGAGTCTTACACAGGTCATAGTGTCCCCAGGATGGGAAATGCTGGGCAGTGAGAGACAAGCTCACCCAAAGGGCCTGAAGAGGCAATAAACTCAACACACTCATCACTCTGATTGGACTCTAGTCAGAGAGGGAAGATCTCCGTCTGTCTGGGTTGATTCAAGATGTCTCCACTCTGACTGGATTCTCTCTCAGAGAGGAAGGAACTCAATGTGTGATGGTGTTGAGGGTTAATATTCCAGTTGCTTTTCCCAGTGTTAGTAAGAATGCTCCAGGTAATGGGAATTCCAGCTGTTTTTCCCAGAGTTGATGGCGATATTCCAGATGTTAGTATTCCAGCTGTTTTCAGAGTATTGGTGGGGATATTCCAAGTTTTAGGAATTCCAATTGTTTTTCAATCTTGGTGGGGATATTGGAATTCCAGCTTCTTTCCCTGTTATGATGTTGTTGTTCCAGATGTTAGGAATTTTTGCTACTCTATCCTATGTTGATGGATTGTTCAATATGTTGGAATTCCAGCTGTTTTCCAGTGTTGTTGGGATATTTCAGGTTTTGGGAATTCCAGCTGTTTTTTTTTCAATGTTTGCTGCAGCAGACAGATGTTCTGATTGGCTAATCAGTCAGTATTGGGAGCCAATGTGATGACAATCACCTGAGAGAGTTGGTTTTCCATCAGTTTCCTGATTTCCTTTTCCTTCTGGGATCAGCTCCCTGTCAGGAGAGAAATGAAATCAGTGATTTTGGAATAGTTGCTGCTCCTGACCTTCGACCCTGACCCCAAGTCTCCTCCTCCAATCAGCTACAATGTGAGAGGGAAAGAAAGACCAATGGGGAAACTCAGCAGCCAATGGGAGGTCAATAACGGAGACACAGAAAGATCCCAAATGAGAGAGAAGTTTTCTCTGTCCTCCATCATCTCAATCCAATCTCAGCAGCACCTCAAACTGAAAAAAACAACAAATTATTCCCATTTTTATACAAATTTCTGGTTCCGTTAAACACAAATTCACAGTTTGATGGATTTGATACAACACAAGGTGATACTCTGCGTAGTGACTGATATACAGACTTATACAGAGATATTTATAAACCCATTTTGTATGATAAATACTACAGGATTTTATAAACTGCTACACAGCAAACAGAAATAGTCTCTGAAAGTCTCACATCCTCCCACGTAATTCTGTTCCTCATCAGAGCGAACGTCACAATCTGCACACACCTTCTGGAGATCAATGTGACTCTTGTGCTCAAACTCCTCCAAACACACACTCACCCTCTCCAATCCCCCCACACACACTCACCCGTCTCCAATCCCCCAACACACACTCACCGTCTCCAATCCCCCAACACACACTCACCGTCTCCAATCCCCCAACACACACTCACCGTCTCCAATCCCCCCAACACACACTCACCGCTCCAATCCCCCAACACACACTCACCGTCTCCAATCCCCAACCACACTCACCGTCTCAAATCCCCTAAAAACACCGTCTCCAATCCCCCAACACACACTCACTTTCTCCAATCCCCCCACACACACACTCACCCTCTCCAATCCCCCCAACACACACTCACCTCTCCAATCCCCCCAACACACATCCCCAACACCATCACCCACCACACTCACTCTCTCCAATCCCCCCAACACACACTCACCCTCTCCAATCCCCCCAACACACACACCTCTCTCCATCCCCCCAACACACACTCACCTCTCCAATCCCCCCACCACACTCACTCTCTCCAATCCCCCCAACACCACTCACCCTCTCCAATCCCCCCAACACACACTCACCCTCTCCATCCCCCCAACACACACTCACCCTCTCCAATCCCCCCAACCACACACTCACCCTCTCCAATCCCCCCAACACACACACTCACCCTCTCCAATCCCCCCAACACACACTCACCCTCTCCAATCCCCCAACACACACTCACCTCCTCAATCCCCCCAACACCACTCTCCAATCCCCCAACACACACACTCACCCTCTCCAATCCCCCAACACACACTCACCCTCTCCAATCCCCCCAACCACACCCTCTCATCCCTCCAACACCACCACCCCCCACCCCACCACACTCACCCTCTCCATCCCACCAACACACACTCACCCTCTCCAATCCCCCCCAACACACACTCACCCTCTCCAATCACCAACACACACTCAACCCGCTCTCCAATCACCAACAACACACTCATCCCTCCGTCAACAACACACACTCACCCTCTCCAATCCCACCAACACACACTCACCCTCTACCGATTCCCCACCCCCAATCCCACACACACTCACCCTCTCCAATCCCCCAACACACACTCACCCTCTCCAATCCCCCCAACACACACTCACCCTCCCATCCACCACACACACTCACTCTCCAATCCCCCAACACACACTCACCCTCTCCAATCACCTCACAACCCAACACACACTCACCAACCCCCCCCACACACTCACCCCTCAACAACACCCTCACCCTCTCCCACACACACACTCACCCTCTCCACCAATCACCAACACACACTCACCCTCTCCAATCACCAACACACACTCACCATCCAATCCCCCAACACACACCCCCCCCCCCCCCCCACTCCCCCTCTCCCCCCCCCCCCCCCACCCCCCCCCCCCCTCCCCCCCCCCACCCCCCCCCCCCAACCCCCCCCCCCCCCCACCCCACCCCCCCCCCCCCCCCAACCCCCCCCCCCCCCCCCCCCCCCCACCCCCCCCCCCCCCCCCCCCCCCCCCCCCCCCCCCCACCCCCCCCCCCCCCCAACACCCCCCACCCTCTCCAATCCCCCCAACACACACTCACCCCTCTCCAATCCCCCCAACACACACTCACCCTCTCCCATTCCTCCCCCAAACACACACTCACCCTCTCCAATCCCCCAAAACCACACTCACCTCTCCAATCCCCAACACACACTCACCTCTCCAATCCCCCAACCACACACTCACCCTCTCCAATCCCCCCAACACACACTCACCCTCTCCTCCCCCCCACCCCCCCCTCACCCTCCTCCAACCCCCAACACAACTTCTCCAATCCCCCAACAACACACACTCACCCTCTCCAATCCCCCCAACACACACTCACCCTCTCCAATACCCCCCAACACACACTCACCCTCTCCAATCCTCAACACACACTCACCCTCTCCAATCCTCAACACACACTCATCCTCTCCAATCCCCCCAACACACACTCACCCTCTCCAATCCCCCCAACACACACTCACCCTCTCCAATCCTCCAACACACACTCACCATCTTGTTTTATTGTCTAAGAACGTTGTGTATTTAGATAGCAGCCTAATGGGTAAAATACAGCAAGGTGTCTCCCCACAACATGGTCTGACACTGACTGATACTGAGCCAAGGGAGCAGAGAATTGCAGAGATGGTTTGAATTTAGTTTGCTAAGTATGGTCTTCATGTGTTGGGAGTTTGAGAGGTTGAGATGGTTTGAAGATCACTAGTTTTTATGTCGCTATTATTTTGTATTTTGATTTGCTCTGTTCTTCAGAATTTTCTGCTAAAATTGTCGATAGTCATTTCAATAAATCAAAGCCAGCATTACTGCAAACCAGTAATTACTGCATTACAGCATTACTGTGACTTGGACAAGTTGCAGAGCTGGGCCGAGAGGTGGCAAATGGAGTTTAATGTGGAAAAGTGTGAGGTAATGCACTTTGGCAGGAACAATAAATGTGTGGAGTATAGGGCTAATTGTAGGGCTCTTAATAGTGTTGAGGAACAGAAGGATCTTGGTGTATGTGTCAATAGATCCCTGAAAGTAGGCAGTCAAGTGGATAAAGTTGTTAAGAAGGCATATGGAGTCTTAGCTTTTATTGGTAGGGGGATTGAATTTAGGAGCCGCAGAATCATGTTGCAACTGTACAAAACTCTAGTGCGGCCGCACTTGGAGTATTGTGTGCAGTTCTGGTCCCCACATTATAAGAAAGATGTGGAGGCATTGGAGAGGGTACAGAGGAGGTTTTCTAGGATGTTGCCTGGTATGGAGGGCAGGTCCTATGAAGAGAGGTTGAAGGATTTGAGGTTGTTTTCGTTAGAAAGGAGGCGGCTAAGGGGGGATCTTATTGAAACATATAAGATACTTAGAGGTTTGGATAGGGTGGACAGTGATAGCCTTTTTCCTAGGATGGAAAAAGATAGCACGAGGGGACACAACTTTAAATTAAGGGGTATGAGTTATAGGACGGATATCAGAGGTAGGTTCTTTACTCAAAGAGTGATTAGGGAGTGGAATGCCCTGCCTGCAGCTGTTGTGGATGCGCCAAGTTTGGTGGCGTTTAAGAGGTTAGTTGATAAGTAGATGGATGAGAAGGGAATGGTTTAGTTAGGAGGGGCATTGCTTTTTATTTTGGTCGGCACAACATCGAGGGCCGAAGGGCCTGTTCTGTGCTGTATTGTTCTATGTTCTATGTTCAAACTAGGCTGATTTGTTAATTAGACAGCCTTAATTGTGAGACAATTAAAGAATAAATAATTTATTTATAGATATGTTCAAAAAGATGGAAATCTAATTTGGAACATAAATGCTTTTAACTTTTATAATTATAAACATATTCTTAACAATTTATGATGAATACCGACCCTTATGGTGCTGTGGGAATAAGATTATTGTTTATTTCTCAGGCCACAGAATAAAGAGATGACATGAATGTTAGCTCTGACTAGGAGAGTCCAGGAGGTCCTTGGCTAAGGGACCTCAACTCCAAATGGCAGACAGTTATGTTAACCAATGATTGTTCAAGATCCAATCCACCTCGAGGTAAGAGATTTTAGTTTGAGAAGAAGCATTTTCTGAAAACTGAGACAACACGTGGAATTAGCTCAAAAACAATGGACTCATCCTTATTTAGTTATTGACAAGTTAGAGAACAGTTTGCTATTTTTTCAACAGTTGGCTATTGTTCAATATTTGAAGGTGGCACAAACGGGATCTGGAGCAGTCATTGAGGGAGAGGATGGATAGAAAGACAAAGAGAGATGTGAAGAGAAAGATGTAGGTCACCATGAAAGAGACAGATATATACAGGAAGCTAAACCAGCAAAAGAGAGATGGAGAGAGTGTAATACTTATAGAGAGAGCTGAGAGCTGTTCTCCATGATTTTTAAGACTTGGCCTGATAAGGGTAGTGAGATGTGTGTTCAAAGTTAAGCTCTCTCCTCTTACTGTTAATTACTGCTAATTACTGTTAATTACTGCTAATTACTGTTAATTACTGCTAATTACTGTTAATTTATACTATGACTTGTTACATTTTACATGATTTGATTTATTATTATCAAATTTATTAGCGTACAGTGAAAAGTATTGTTTCTTAAGCATTACACAGAGAAATGATTACTGTTCATAGAGAAGGAAATAAGAGAGTACAGGCTGTAGTATTACAGTCATAGCTAGGGTGTAGAGAAAGATCAACTTAATGCAAGGTAAATCCATTCAAAAGTCTAATGGCAGCGGGAAAGAAGCTGTTCTTAGAGTCGAAGAGGTTTACAGCATGGAAACAGGCCCTTCAGCCCAACTTGTCCATGCCACCCTTTTTTTAAAAACTGCTAAACTAATCCCAACTGCCCATATCCCTCTATACCCATTGTACCCATGTAATTACCTAAATGCTTTTTAAAAGATACAATTATACCTGCCTCTACGACTACCTCTGGCAGCTCGTTCCAGACAGTTACCACCCTCTGTGTGAAATAATTGCCCCTCTGGACCCTTTTGTATCTCTTCCCTCTCACTTAAACCTATGCCCTTTAGTTTTAGACTCTCCTACTTTTGGGAAAAGATATTGACTTTGTCTGTGTCCCTCATTATTTTATAGACCTCTATAAGTCTCCACTCAGCCTCCTATATCCAGAGAAAAAAGTTCCAGTCTATTCAGCCTTTTCTTGTAACTCAATCCATCAAGTCCCAGTCGCAGCCAAGTAAATCTTTTCTGCAATCTTTCTAGTTTAATAATATCCTTTCTATAATAGGGTGACCAGAATTGTACACAGTATTCCAATATGGCCTTACCAATGTCTTGTACAACTTCAACAAGACGCCTCAACTCCTGTATTCAATGTTCTGACCAATGAAACCAAGCATGCCGAATGCCTTCTTCACCACTCTGTCCACCTGTGACTCCACTTTCAAGGAGCTACAAAAATGTACTTCTAAATCTTTTTGTTCTGTAACTCTCTCCAAAGCCCAACCATTAACTGAGTAAATCCTGCCCTGGTTCAATCTACCAAAATGCATCACCTCGCATTTGTCTAAATTAAACTCCATCTGCCATTCACAGCCCACTGGCTCAATTGATCAAGATCCTTTTGCAATTGGAAATAACCTTCCTCACTGTCCACTATGCCACCAATCTTGGTGTCATCTGCAAACTTACCAACCATGCCTCCTATATTCTCATCCAAATCATTAATATAAATGACAAATAACAGTGGACCCAGCACTGATCCCCGAGGGACACCGCTGGTCACAGGCCTCCAGTTTGAAAAATAATTCTCTAAAACCACCCTCTGGCTTCTGTCAAGAATCCAATTTTGTATCCATTTAGATACCTCACCCTGGATTCTGTGAGATTTTACTTTATACAACAACCTACCATATGGTATCTTGTCAAAGGACTTGCTAAAGTCCATGTAGACAACATCAACTGCATTGCCCTCATCTACCTTCTTGGTTACACCTTCAAAAAACTCAATCAAATTTGTGGGACATGATTTTCCACTCACAAAGCCAGGCTGACTGTCCCAATCAGTTCTTGCATCTCTAAATGCCTGTAGATCCTGTCTCGCAAAATACCTTCCAACAATTTACCCACCACAGATATGAGACTCACTGGCCTGTAGTTCCCAGGCTTTTCCCTGCAGCCCTTTTTAAACAAAGACACAACATTTGCCACTCTCCAATCTTCAGGCATCTCATCCATGACTATCAATGATTCAAATATCCCAGCTAGCGGATGCACAATTTCCTCCCTACCCTCCCACAACATCCTTGGATACACTTCATCAGGTCCCAGGGATTTATCTACCTTGATGCACTTTAAGACTTCCAGCACCTCCTCTGTAATACGTACACTCCTCATGACATCAATATTGATTTCCCCAAGTTCCCTAATATCCATGTTTTACTCAACAGTAAATACTGATGAGAAATATTTTTAGGATCTCACCCAATTCTTGTGGATCTACACATAGACCTTGTTGATCCTTAGGAGGTCCAACTCTCTCCCTAGTTATTCTTTTGCCCTTTATGTATTTGTAGAAATTCTTTGGATTCTCCTTTGCCTTATCTACCAAAACAATCTCATGTCCCCTTTTTGCCCTCCTGATTTCTCTCTTAACTTTACTCCTACATCCCCTATACTCTTCACAGATTCACTTGCTCCCAGCTGCCTATGCACGTCACGTGCCTCTTTCTTCTTCTTGATCAGGGCCTCAATATCTCGAGTCATCCAGGGTTCCTGACTTCTGCCAGTCTTGACCTTGACCTTCGCTCTAAGAGGAATATGTTTATCTTGAACCCTGGTTAATACACTTTTAAAAGCTCCCCCCCCCCAGCTTTACCAGACGTCTCTTTCCTTCCCACAGACTCCCCCAATTAACTTTTGAAAGTTCCTGCCTGATACAGTCAAAAGTGGCCTTGCCCCAATTTAGAATTTTAACTTCATGAAAAGACAGACCTATCATTCTCCATAGTTATCTTAAACTAATAGAATTATGGTCACTGGTCTCAAAGTGATCCCTCACTAACACTTCTGTCACCTGCCCTTCCTTATTTCCCAAGAGAAGGTTAAGTTTTGCCCCCTCTCTAGTCAGGCCATCCACAAGAAAGCCATAAAGCTTTCTTTAGATATGTTAAGAATAGAAGATTGGTTAGGACAAGATTAGGGCCAGTCATAGACAGCAGTGGGAAGTTGTGCGTGGAGCCTGAGGACATTGGAGAGGTACTGAATAAATATTTCTCTTCGGTATTCACGCAGGGTGAGGTAAATGTAGTTATGGAGAACACTGAGGTACAGGGTAGCAAACTGGAAGGTATCGAAGTAGATAGGGAGGATGTGCTAGATATTCTCGAGGATTTGAAGTTGGATAAGTCCCCTGGGCCGGACGGGATTTACCCTAGGATTCTCTGGGAGGCAAGAGAGGAGATTGCAGAGCCTCTGGCTCTGATCTTCAGGTCCTCGTTGGTTACGGGTGTGGTTCCGGAGGACTGGAGGATGGCGAATGTGGTCCCATTGTTTAAGAAGGGGAAGAGGGACCTTCCTGGGAATTATAGGCCAGGGAGTCTTACTTCTGTGGTGGGCAAGGTATTGGAGAGAATTATTAGGGATAGGATTTATAGTTATTTAGAGAGAAATGAATTGATTGGGGATAGTCAGCATGGTTTTGTGAAGGGTAGGTCGTGCCTTACTAACCTCATTGAGTTTTTTGAAAAAGTGACTAAAGAGGTGGATGGGGGTAAGGCGGTTGATGTGGTATTTATGGACTTTAGTAAGGCGTTTGATAAGGTGGCCCATGGAAGACTTCTGCAGAAAATGCAGATGTATGGGATAGAGGGTGATTTAGCTAATTGGATTAGGAATTGGCTAGCGGATAGAAGACAGAGGGTGGTGGTTCATGGGAGATATTCATTGTGGAGTTCGGCTACAAGTGGTTTACCTCAGGGGTCTGTTTTGGGGCCCCTGCTGTTTGTAATTTTTATAAATGATCTGGATGAGGGTATTGAGGGATGGATCAGTAAATTTGCAGAGGACACTAAAGTCGGTGGAGTGGTAGATAGTGAAGAGGGGTGTTATAGTTTGCAGAGACTTGGACAAGTTGCAGAGCTGGGCCGAGAGGTGGCAAATGGAGTTTAATGTGGAAAAGTGTGAGGTAATGCACTATGGCAGAAATAATAAATGTGTAGAGTATAGGGCAAATGTAGGATTCTTAGTAGTCTAGATGAACAGAGGGATCTTGGTGTGTATGTGCATAGATCCCTGAACGTAGGCAGTCAGGTCGAGAAGGTTGTTAGGAAGGCATATGGAGTCTTGGCTTTTATTGGTAGAGGGATTGAATTTCGGAGCCGCAACGTCATGTTGCAACTGTACAAAACTCTAGTGCGGCCGCACTTGGAGTATTGTTGCAGTTCTGGTCCCCACATTATAAGAAAGATGTGGAGGCATTGGAGAGGGTACAGAGAAGGTTTACCAGGATGTTGCCTGGTATGGAGGGCATGTCTTATGAGGAGAGGCTGAGGGATTTGAGGTTGTTTTCGTTAGAAAGGAGGAGGTTAAGAGGGGACCTGATCGAAACATATAAGATGATTAGAGGTTTAGATAGGGTGGACAGTGATAGCCTTTTTCCTAGGATGGAAAAAGCTAGCACGAGGGGACACAGCTTAAAATTAAGGGGTGATAGTTATAGGATGGATATCAGAGGTAGGTTCTTTACCCAAAGGGTGGTTCGGGAGTGGAATGCCCTGCCTGCAGCAGTTGTAGATGCGCCAAGTTGGTGGCGTTTAAGAGGTTAGTTGATAAGTATATGGAAGAGAAGGGAATGGTTTAGTTTGGAGGGACATTGCTTTTTATATTGGTCGGCACAACATCGAAGGCCGAAGGTCCTGTTCTGTGCTGTAATGTTCTATGTTCTATGTTCTACATACTGAATGAGAAATTCCTCCTGAATACACTGAACAAATTTCTCTCCATCCAATCCTCTAATACAATAACTGTCTAGTCAATGTTGGGAAAATTAAAATCTCTGACTATTACCACCCTATTTTTCTTGGAGCTATCTGTAATCGCCTTACATATTTGTTCCTCAATTTCCCACAGACTATTTGGGGCCTATAGTACAACGCTATCAAAGTGATTTCCTGCTTCTTATTTCTCAGTTCTACCCCATATATACTTAGTGGCTGGACCCTCAGATATATCCCCTCTCAGTATGGCTGTGATGCTTTCCCTAATCAAAAATGTAATTCCCCCTCCTTTCTTACCTTCTGTTCTATCTTTCCTATAACATCTGTACTCTGGAACATCCTGTCCCTCCCTTAGCCATGTTTCAGTAATTGTTATAATATCCCAGTCCCACGTACCCATCAATGCCCTGAGTTCATCTGCCTTGTGCGTCAGGCCTCTTGCATTGAAATAAATGCAGTTTAATGCAGACTTCCCTTGCTCTCTGTCTTGCTTCTGTCTGATCAGTCTGGTACTAGGATTAATGACACTGCCTTTACTGATTAATGTTCTCTCTTTAACTTCTGTGCTGTCCTCACACTTTTCTCTTCTATCTCTTTACTGCTTTGGATCCCTTCTCCCTATCAAACTAGTTTAAATCCTCCTCTTGAGTTGGTTGATATGTGACCTCAGATTTTCTATCTTTTTCCCGATGGAAGAAGGTGGAAAAGAGAATGTCCGGGGTTCATGGAGTCCTTAATTATGCCGGCTGCTTTGCCGAAGCAGCGGGAAGTGTAGACAGAGTCAATGGGTGGGAGGCTGGTTTGGGAGATGGATTGGGCTACATTCATGACCCTATGTAGTTCCTTGTGGTCTTGGGCAGAGCAGGAGCCCATACCAAGCTGTGATACAGCCAGAAAGAATTCTTTCTAATGTGCATCCATAAAAGTTGCTGAGAGTCGTAGCTGACACGTCAAATTTCCTGAGTCTTCTGTAGAAGTACAGGTGTTGGTGGGGCTTTCTTAGTTATAGTGTCATCATGGGGGGACCAGGACAGGTTGTTGGTGATCTGGACACCTAAAAATCTGAAAGCTTTCAACCTTCCCACTTAAGCAATCTGACGTCACCATTTAAAGAATTCTTTCTTGCCACGCAGTTTAGTCTCTTGGACCTGGGGGTTATTGCAACAAGTTAACCCCATAAATCTTATTTCAGATGAATAGAAACAGCCTATCAGGGAGCCTGTTGAAAGACTCACTCACACCTCCTTTCCCTCCAAAATTTGACAATCCCAACAAATCCTCCTTTCCATATTCCACACTTCCCAAACTCCTGCAGATTGAAACTCAGCTGCCCTGCTCTGAGTTGTCCCAAATAAGCTCCCCCAGGCTTCCCGCTGATTGACCAACACTACTAACCCCCCATTCCAGAACATCTGTGCTCACTGACCCACACTGCTTCCCGTTCCCCAAAACTTTTACTTTAAAATCTCAATTTGCTTTCACATTCCCTCCAGCCCCGACACATCCTTATCTGTATAACTTCCTCTAGCCCCTACACTCCCTCGCTATATCTGTAGCCCCCTCCAGGCTCTACGCCCTCTCCCTATCTCTGTAACCTCCTCCAGCCCTTACATCCTTCCCTATCTCTGTAACCTCTTCCAATCCCTACACCCCTCCCTATCTCTGTGACTTCCTCCAGTCCCTACACCCCTCCCTATCTCTGTAACCTCCTCCAACCCCCACACCCCTCCCTATCTCTGTAACCTCCTCCATCCCCCACACCCCTCCCTATCTCTGTAACCTCCTCCAGCCCCTACACTCCTCCCTATCTCTGTAACCTCCTCCACCCCTACACCCCCTCCCTATCTCTGTAATCTCCTCCTGTCCCTACAACCCCTCCCTATCTCTGTAACCTCCTCCAGCCCCTACACTCCTCCCTATCTCTGTAACCTCCTCCAGCCCCTACACTCCTCCCTATCTCTGTAAACTCCTCCAGTCCCTACACCCCTCCCTATCCCTGTGACCTCCTCCAGTCCCCACACCCCTCCCTATCTCTGTAACCCCCTCCAACCCTTTCATAGAAAAGGGTATAGAATACAAGAGTAGGAGTTTGATGTTGCAGTTGTATAGAACTTTGGTTAGGCCTCACTTGGAATACTGCGTCCAGTTCTGGTCGCCGTACTATCGGAAGGATGTGGAGTCCTTGGAGAGAGTGCAGAGGAGGTTTACCAGGATGCTGCCTGGTATGGAAGGACTGTCTTATGAGGAACGATTAGATAGACTGGGGTTGTTTTCCCTTGAAAGACGTCGGCTTAGAGGGGATCTCATAGAGGTGTATAAGATTATAAGGGGTATAGATAGAGTAAATGGAGGTAAACTTTTTCCGCCTTTAGAAATGGATAGGACGAGGGGTCATGGCCATAGGGTGAGGGGGCTATGTATAAGACGAATATTGGTGACGAGTGGTGTGCCTCAGGGGTCTGTTTTGGGGCCCCTGCTGTTTGTGATTTTTATAAATGATCTAGATGAGGGTATTGAGGGATGGATCAGTAAATTTGCAGATGATACTAAAGTTGGTGGTGTGGTAGATAGTGAAGAGGGGTGTTTTAGTTTACAGAGTGACTTGGACAAGTTGCAGAGCTGGGCCGAGAGGTGGCAAATGGAGTTTAATGTGGAAAAGTGTGAGGTAATGCACTTTGGCAGGAACAATAATGTGTAGAGTATAGGGCTAATGGTAGGGCTCTTAATAGTGTTGAGGAACAGAAGGATCTTGGTGTATGTGTCAATAGATCCCTGAAAGTAGGCAGTCAAGTGGATAAAGTTGTTAGAAAGGCATATGGAGTCTTAGCTTTTATTGGTAGGGGGATTGAATTTAGGAGCCGCAGCATCATGTTGCAACTGTACAAAACTCTAGTGCGGCCGCACTTAGGAGTATTGTGTGCAGTTCTGGTCCCCACATTATAAGAAAGATGTGGAGGCATTGGAGAGGGTACAGAGGAGGTTTACCAGGATGTTGCCTGGTATGGAGGCAGTTCCTTATGAGGGAAGGTTGACGGATTTTTGAGGTTGTTTTCGTTAGCAAGTCAGCGTCATAAGAGGATCTTATTGACGCATAAAGATGATTAAGAGGTTTAAAATAGGGTTGTAACAGTTGATAGCTTTTTTCCTAGGAATGGAGATGCTAGCAGAGGGGACACAGCTTTAATTAAAGAGGGTATGATTATAGGACGGATATCCAGGTAGTTCTTTACTCAAAGAGGTGATTAGGGAGTGAATGCCCTGCCTGCGCTTGTTGTAGATGCGTCCAGTTTGGTGGCGTTTTAAGAGGTTAGTTGATAAGTATATGGAAGAGAAGGGAATGGTTTAGTTTGGAGGGGCATTGCTTTTTATATTGGTCGGTGCAACATCGAAGGCCGAAGGACCTGTTCTGTGCTGTAATGTTCTATGTTCTATGTTCTATATTAGAGGGCAGTTTTTCACACAAAGGGTAGTGGGGGTGTGGAATGCACTGCCGAGTAAGGTGGTGGGAGCAGGCACGCTGGGGCTGTTTAAGGGTCTCTTGGACAGCCACATGAGCGGTATGCAGATAGAGGGATATATTAGGACTGTTTAACTACGGCTTTTTTTCCACAGGTAATTCGGTCCATACTTGACCAACATTGAGCATGCATTCGGCAGGTGGTGCGGGTACAGCTCTTGGATGTTGATTCATGGGTTGCCTGGTACCTCATGTCGTAAATGAGTGCTTTATGTGGACCATCTGAAGGGCACCATGACAGCTCAGAGACTATCGATGTGGCTGTGCAGACACTTGGAATTGGGCCGGTGTCTGCGGGAGTTTGCGCGTTCTCCCCGTGGTTGCGTGGGTTTTCTCCGGGCACTCCGGTTTCCTCCCACAACCCAAAAATTCGCTCTTAGGCTGATTGGGAAACAAATTGTCCCTATGGTGAGAATTTTCCATATTAGGAATAATATATATATTATTATATAGGAATAATATAATAGGATAATGGATTTGCTACTATATAGTTATGACGGCGGCGCGGGCTCGTTGGGCCGAAGGGCCTGTTTCCCGTGCTGTGTTGCTAAAAAAAAAAACCCTACAACCCCCTCCCTATCTCTGTAGCCTCCTCCAGCCCCTACACCCTCTCCCTATCTCTGTAACCTCCTCCATCCCTACACCCCTTCCCATCTCTGTAACCTCCTCCAGCCCCCTATACCCCTTCCCTATCTCTGTAACCTCCTCCATTCCCTTCACCCCCTCCCTATCTCTGTAACCTCCTCCATCCCCTACACCCCCTCCCTATCTCTGTAACCTCCTCCAGCCCCTACACCCCCTCCCTATCTCTGTAACCTCCTCCAGCCCCTACACCCCCTCCCTATCTCTGTAACCTCCTCCAGCCCCTACACCCCCTCCCTATCTCTGTAACCTCCTCCAGCCCCCACCCCCTCTATCTCTGTAACCTCCTCCATCCCCTACACCCCTCCCTATCTCTGTAACCTCCTCCAGCCCCTACACCCCCTCCCTATCTCTGTAAACCACCTCCAGTCTCCTACACCTCCTCCCTATCTCTGTAAACCTCCTCCACTCTCCTACACCTCCTCCCTATCTCTGTAACCTCCTCCAGACCCCTACAACTCCCCTATCTCTGTAAACCTCCTCCAGCCCCTATACCCCTCACTATCTCTGTAACTCCCTCCAGAACCTTACACCCCCTCCCTGTCTCTGTAAACCCCCACCAGCCCCCCCCTACACCCTCCCTATCTCTGTAACCTCCTCAGCCCCACCACCCCCTCCCATCTCTGTAAACTCCCCAGCCTACACCCCCTCCCTATCTCTGTAAACTCCTCCAGCCCCTACACCCCTCCCTATCTCTGTAACCTCCTCCAGCCCCTACACACCCTCCCTATATCTGTAACCCCCTCCAGCCTCTACACCCTCTCCCTATCTCTGTAACCTCCTCCAGCCCCTACACCCCCTCCCTATCTCTGTAACCTCCTCCAGCCCCTACACCCCCTCCCTATCTCTGTAACCTCCTCCTGTGTATCTCACTCAGTCTGCCATTAATGTAAGTTCTCTGTGTTAGACTGTTCCACAACAGTTCCCCGTTTCCGAATGAACCCCATCATTTGCTCCCAGCCTTCTCATTATTATTCATCATTAATATTTGAGAGGATTGAATCCAGACTGGAACTGGAGTTAACAAGGAATCGCGTTTAAGAAACAATCTAAACAGTGAAAGGAATTCTCTCCCAGTAACTGCTGCACACACTTTCCCCAAGAAACATGAGATCAACAATTAATGTGTCAGTTTTATAAACCCCAGAACAACATAAGCAATAACTGGGGATTTATTTGTGTTTAGAAAGAGTTCAGTAACCTGATCCTTAGATTAGATTTAAAAGATATCTGAGGGAAAAGGAATCGATCAAAGCATAAACAGTTCTTTGAAATCTCAGCACTCTGCTCTCACAGAAACAAAACCAGGGTCGCTGAGTTATTCCACATCTGACCTCGCGCACATCCTGATTTAATCGCTCCATCATTGGTAGCTGTTCAGTGTGGAAGCACATTGAGAGAGTGGTGAGAGACAGGGACACTATCTCACTGTCTCACTGCACCATTCCCTCAAACTCTATCCTATTCTCAATCACTAACACTGACACATTTCTCCACCTGGTTTCTTGTTCATTGTCCCAGTGGAACAATCTGTGTTTGTGTCGCCTCTAGTCCCGATTATTCCAATATTCTCCGAACCGAGCCTCCAATCTCCATCCTACAAAAACTTCAGCTCCTCACAAACTCTCCTGTGTGTATCCCACGTCCCAGACCCCTATCCCTTCTACTCACTGATCTACACTACCCCCCTGTGTGTGCAGAGGGACCTGGGTGTCCTTGTGCACCAGTCACTGAAGGTAAGCATGCAGGTGCAGCAGGCGGTAAAGAAGGTAAATGATATGTTGACCTTCATTGCAAGAGGTTTTGAGTACAGGAGCAGGGGTGTGTTGCTGTGATTATACAGGGGCCTCGGTGAGGTCACACCTAGAGTATTGTGTGCAGTTTTAGTCTCCTTTTCTGAGGAAGGTTGTTCTTGCTCTCGAGGGAGTGCAGTGAAGTTTTACCAGGCTGATTCCGGGGATATCGGGACTGATGTATGAGGAGAGATTGACTGGGTTAGGATTGTTTTCACTGGAATTCAGATGAATGAGGGGGAATCTCACTGAGACTTATAAAATTCTAACAGGACTGGACAGGGTAGATACAGGGAGGATGTTCCCGATGGTGGGGGGAGTTCAAAACCATGGGCCACAGCCTGACGATTCAGGATAGACCATTTCGGACTGAGGTGAAGAGACATTTCTTCACCCAAAGAGTGGTGAGCCCGTGGAATTCATTACCACAGGAATTAATTGATGACAAAACATTGAATGTATTCAAGACACAGCCGGAAACAGCACTTGGGGCGAAAGGAATCAAAGATTATGGGGAGAAAACAGGATGAGGCGATTGAGTTGGATGATCAGCCATGATCTTAATGAATGGTGGAGCAGGTTCAAAGGGCTGAATGGCCTCCTCCTGCTCCTGTCTTCTGTTTCTCCAAGTGGAGAGGCCTTTATATGCCCTGTTTGTGATCAGAACTCTCCACTCTCCTGACGAAGGGGCAGAGCCCTGAAAGCTAGTGGTGTTTGCTACCAAATAAACCTGTTGGACTTTAACCTGATGTGAAACTTCTTACTGTGTTTCTATGTAACCAGGTCACCATAACCTGCAGAGTTATTGATCAGAGATTAACCAGATTACCGTTAACTTGCAGAGTTGGTGATCAGAGATTAACCAGATTACTGTTAATCTGCAGAGTTAGTGATCAGAGATTAACCAGATTACTGTTAACCTGCAGAGTTAGTGATCATTTCTGTTCTTGTAAATTTGCTGAGCTCCAGACACAAGCTGTGCTCTCACACAATGAATATTTGCTGATGTGGGAATGAATTATTTATGTTCTGGGACATTGAGTAAAGTCACTTTGAATTTTTATCACACCAGAATCTGGAGAGTTTTTCACCTTTCGTGCTCCTGAAGGTGAAAATCTTGGTGCTGGGACCTTGTCCCCATCAAACACTCCCAGGACAGGTGCAGCATGGGGTTAGGTACAGAGTAAAGTTCCCTCTACACTGTCCCCCCATCAAACACTCCCAGGACAGCTGCAGCATGGGGTTAGGTACAGAGTAAAGTTCCCTCTACACTGTCCCCCCATCAAACACTCCCAGGACAGGTACAGCATGGAGTTAGATACAGAGTAAAGCTCCCTCTACACTGTCCCCACATCAAACACTCCCAGGACAGGTACAGCACGGGGTTAGATACAGAGTAAAGCTCCCTCTACACTGTCCCCCATCAAACACTCCCAGGACAGGTACAGCACGGGGTTAGATACAGAGTAAAGTTCCCTCTACACTGTCCCCCCCATCAAACACTCCCAGGACAGGTACAGCACGGGGTTAGATACAGAGTAAAGCTCCCTCTACACTGTCCCCTCCATCAAACACTCCCAGGACAGGTACAGCACGGGGTTAGATACAGAGTAAAGCTCCCTCTACACTGTCCCCCCATCAAACACTCCCAGGACAGGTACAGCACGGGGTTAGATACAGAGTAAAGCTCCCTCTACACTGTCCCCATCAAACTCTGTAAGGAGTCTCACAACACCAGGTGAAAGTCCAACAGGTTTATTTGGTAGCACACACCACTAGCTTTCCGAGTGCTGTTCCTTTGCCAGGAGAGTAGATACAGAGTAAAGCTTTGAAGCTCTTTCTATGATTTGTTGACCAGAATTGAACTCAGTTTTCCAAACCAGGGTTTTATAAAGTTTCATTCCAATTTCTTACTTTAACACTGTCACTATTTATGGAATGATGTAGCGATGCAGTGTTGGACTGGGGTAAACATTAATAAGAAGTGTCACAACACCAGGTTAAAGTCTAACAGGTTTATTTGGTAACAAAAGCAACTAGCTTTTGGAGCATTGCTCCTTTGTCAGGTAAGTGGGGAGTTCTGATCATAAACAGGGTATATAAAGGCACACACTCAGTTTACAGAATACTGATTAAAATGTGGTTCTTTACAGTTAATCAATTCTTAGAGATGCAGACAATATAAGTGGAGGTTGCATTAAACATTGATTAATGATGTGTGTTGTCTCCAGACAGCACAGTAAGTGAGGTATTTTGCTAACCCAGGCAAGTCATGGGAGTTACAGATAGTGTGACATGAAGCCAAGATCCCTGTTAAGACCGTCCTCATGTGTGCGGAACTTGGCTATCAGTCTCTGCTCAGCGGCTCTGCGCTGTCATGTGTCGTGAAGGCCAGCTTGGAGAACATTTACTCGAAGATCAGAGGCTGAATGCCTGTGACCGCTGAAGTGTTCGCCAACAGGAAGAGAACTGTCTTGCCTGGTGATTGTCAATCGGTGCTCATTCATCCATAGTTGTAGCGTCTGCATTGTCTCCCCAATGTACCATGTGGGCGGCACGGTAGCACAGTGGTTAGCACTGCTGCTTCACAGATACAGGGGCTTGGGTTCGATTTCCGGCTCGGGTCACTATCTGTGTGGAGTCTGCGCATTCTTCTCGTGTCTGCGTGGGTTTCCTCCAAATGCTCCAGTTTTCTCCCACAGTCCAAAAATATGCGGTTTAGGTTGATTGGCCATGCTAAGTTGGCCCTTAGAGTCCTGAGATGCATAGGTTAGAGGGATTAGTGGGTAAAATATGTGGGAAATAGGGGTAGGGCCTGGGTGGGATTGTGGTTGGAGCAGAATCGATGGACCAATGGGCTTCTTTCTGCACTAATCTATGATTCTATGCTTCAAGACACCCTTTCCTACAGTGTATTAGGTAGACAATGTTGGCTGAGTTGCAAGAGTATGTTCCACGTACCTGGTGAATGGTATTCTTACGTGTGATAATGGCATCTATGTCGATGATCCGGCATGTTTTGCAGAGGTTGCATGGTAGGGTTGTGTGATATTGTGGTCACTGTTCTCTTGAAGGTTGGGTAGTTTGCTGCAAACAATGATCTGTTTGAGATTGTGCGATTGTTTGAAGGCAAGAAGTGGGGGTGTGGGGATTGCCTTGGGAGATGTTCGTCTTCATCAATATGTTGAAGACTCCAGAGAAGATGTCGTAGCTTCTCCATTCCGGGGAGGTACTGGACAACAAAGGGTACTCTGTCCACCGTGTCCCGTGATCGTCTTCTGAGAAGGTCAATATGGTTTTTCGCTGTGGCACGTCGGAACTGTTGATCGATGAGTTGAGCACCATATCCTGTTCTTATGAGGACATCTTTCAGTGTTCGGAGGTGTGTGTTGTGATCCTCCTCATCTGAGCAGATCCTGTGTATATGGAGAGCTTGTCCATAAGCTGGAGAAGTGGAGCATTGTGAAGTTATCCGTGAGTTTGCGGTACAGTGAGGTGCTGAGGTGACCGTCCTTAATGGAGATGTGTGTGTCCAAGAATGCAATCGATTCCGGAGAGTAGTCCATGGTGAGTCTGATGGTGGGATGGAACTTGTTGATTGTCATCATATAGTTGTTTCAGTGATTGTTCACCATGAGTTCAAAGGAAGAAAATGTCATCGATGTATCTCGTGTATAGCATAGATTGAAGGTCCTGTGCAGTGAAGAGGTCTTGATTGAATTTATGCATGAAGATGTTGGCATATTGAAGTGCGAATTTGGTCCCCATGGCTGTTCCGTGTGTCTGGATGAAAAACTGATTGTTGAAGGTGAAGTCATTGTGGTCCAGGATGAAGTGGATGAGTTGTAAAATTGCATCCGGAAATTAGCAGTTGTCGGCATTGAGTACTGAGGCAGTTGCAGCAATGCCATTGTTGTGTTGGTGTAGAGCGCCAAGACATCTATTGTGACAAGGAGTGTCCCTGGTTCAACTGCTCCGTGTGTGCTGAGTTTCTGTCCGAAATCCACAGTATCGCAACAAAAGCTGGGGGTTCTTTGTACAATGGGTTTCAGGAAGCCCTCGACATAGCCGGAGAGGTTCTCACACAGTGTGCCACTGCCTGATACAATGGGACGGCCAAACGTGTCTGCTTTGTGTATCTTTGGGATGGAGTAGAGATCTCCAACGCGGGAGTATGTGGGATGAGAGCATAGAGGGGAATGTGAAGTTCGGATCAAAGGTCTTGATCAGAGTGTTCAAGACCTGAACACTCAGGTTCTTTGGTCAGATCTGCAGGTAACTGTCTGTAGTGTTCCTCGTTGTCCAGTTGTCGATATACTTCGACAATCCCATTGGAGGATTGCGGATGTGGTCCCTATTTTCAAGAAAGGGAACAGGGATAGTCCTGGAAATTACCGACCGGTGAGTCTGACCTCAGTGGTTGGTAAGCTGATGGAGAGGCTTCTGAGGGACAAGATTTACGAGCATTTGGAGAAGTTTAGGCTGATTAGAAATAGTCAGCATGGTTTTGTAAAAGGCAGGTCGTGCCTTACGAGCTTAATTGAGTTCTTCGAAAATGTGACTGAACACATTGACGAAGGAAGAGCAGTGGACGTGGTGTACATGGACTTCAGCAAGGCATTTGACAAGGTTCCACATGCAAGACTTCTTGAGAAGGTGAGAGGCCATGGGATCCAAGGGGCTTTGGCCTTATGGATCCAGAACTGGCTTGCCTGCAGAAGGCAGAGCGTGGTTGTGGATGGCTCTTTTTCTGCATGGAGGTCAGTCACCAGTGGAGTGCCCCAGGGATCTGTTCTAGGACCCTTGCTGTTTGTCATTTTCATAAATGACCTGGATGAGGAAGTGGAGGGATGGGTTAGTAAGTTCGCCGATGACATGAAGGTCGGTGGTGTTGTGGATGGTCTGGGGGGATGTCAAAAGTTGCAGCAGGACATCGACAGGATGCAAGAACGGGCGAAGAAGTGGCAGATGGACTTCAACGCGGATAAATGTGTTGTGGTCCATTTTGGAAGATCCAACGGGATGAATGAGTACACTATCAAAGGTAGGAGTCTTAGCTGTGTGGAAGAGCAGAGGGATCTTGGGATCTGGGTCCATAAGACTCTCAAATCGGCCTCCCAGGTGGAGGATGTGGTTAAGAAAGCTTACGGTGTACTGGCCTTCATTCATCGAGGGATTGAGTTCAGGAGTCAGGAGGTAATGCTGCAGCTTTATAGGACCCTTGTCAGACCACACTTGGAGTACTGTGCGCAGTTCTGGTCGCCTCACTATAGGAAGGACGTGGAAGCTATTGAAAGGGTGCAGAGGAGATTTACAAGGATGTTGCCTGGATTGGGAGGCATGCCTTATGAAGACAGGTTGAGGGAGCTGGGACTGTTCTCCCTGGAGAGACGAAGGTTGAGAGGCACCTGATAGAGGTTTACAAGATGTTGAGAGGAATAGATAGGGTGGACTCTCAGAGACTATTTCCCAGGGCTGAAATGGTCGCGACGAGAGGGCACAGATTTAAGGTGCAGGGAAGCAAGTACAGAGGGGATGCTAGGGGAAAGTTTTTCACTCAGAGGGTGGTGAGTGAATGGAATCGGCTGCCGTCGGTGGTGGTCGAGGCGAACTCGCTGGGGTCTTTTAAAAGACTTCTGGATGAGTATATGGGATCCAATGGGATTGGGGGTTATAGATAGGTCTATGGCTGGGTAGGTTTTGATGTGTTCGGCACAACTAGTGGGCCAAAGGGCCTGTTTGTGCTGTAGTGTTCTATGTTCTACGTTCTATACTTCTTTGATGACAAACCAGCAGGTAAAAAGACCATTGTCCATAGCAAACTACCCAGCCTTGAGGAGAACAGTGACCACAATACCACATAACCCTGCCACAGCAACCTCTGTGGATGTGCCGGATCATCGACAAGGATGCCATCATCTCACGTGAGAACGTAGAACATAGAACATTACAGCGCAGAACAGGCCCTTCGGCCTTCGATGTTGCGCCGACCAATTCGGAACAAGCAGTGACCCTCTAACCTAAACCATTCCCCTTTCATCCATAAACTTATCTACTAACCTCTTAAACGCCACCAAACTTGGCGCATCTACAACTGACGCAGGCAAGACATTCCATACCCTTACCACCCTCTGGGTAAAGAACCTACCTCTGACATCCGTCCTATAACCACCACCCCTTAATTTAAAGCTATGTCCCCTCGTGCTAGCTTTCTCCATCCTAGGAAAAAGGCTACCACTGTCCACCCTATCTAAACCTCTAATCATCTTATATGTTTCAATAAGGTCCCCTCTTAGCCGCCTCCTTTCTAACGAAAAACAACCTCAAATCCTTCAACCTCTCTTCATAAGACCTGCCCTCCATACCAGGCAACATCCTGGTAAACCTCCTCTGTACCCTCTCAATGCCTCCACATCTTTCTTATAATGTGGGGACCAGAACTGCACACAATACTCCAAGTGCGGCCGCACTAGAGTTTTGTACAGTTGCAACATGACGTTGTGGTTCCGAAATTCAATCCCCCTACCAATAAAAGCTAAGACTCCGTATGCCTTCTTAACAACCTTATCGACTTGACTGCCTACTTTCAGGGATCTACGCACAAATACACCAAGATCCCTCTGTTCATCAACACTATTAAGAATCCTACCATTAGCCCTATACTCTACACATTTATTATTCCTGCCAAAGTGCATTACCTCACACTTTCCACATTAAACTCCATTTGCCACCTCTCGGCCCAGCTCTGCAACTTGTCAAGTCTCTCTGCAAACTATAACACCCCTCTTCACTATCTACCACTCCACCGACTTTAGTGTCATCTGCAAATTTACTAATCCATCCTTCAATACCCTCATCCAGATCATTTATAAAAATTACAAACAGCAGGGGCCCCAAAACAGATTCCTGAGGTACACCATCCACCAGGTCCACTGGTGAATACCATCCACCAGGTACACAGTACATATTCTTGCAATTCGGCCACTATTGTCGACTTGATACACTGCAGGACAGGATGTCTCAAGGCATGGTACATCGGGGAGACCATGTAGATGCTATGACAATGAATGAATGAACACTGCTCGACAATCACCAGACAAGGCTCAGGTAGTGCAATGGATAGCTATAGATTAGCTAGGAAGGAGGTAAAAAGTGAATTGAGGAGAGCTAAGAGGGGACACGAGAAGATGTTGGCTGATAGGATTAAGGAGAATCATAAAGCTTTCTTTCGATATGTTAAGAATAGAAGATTGGTTAGGGCAAGATTAGGGCCAGTCATAGACAGCAGTGGGAAGCTGTGCGTGGAGCCTGAAGAGATTGGTGAGGCACTGAATAAATATTTCTCTTCGGTATTCACGCAGAGTGCTGGAAATGTAGCTGTGGAGAGCACTGAGGTACAGGGTTGCAAATTGGGGAGTATGGTAGTAGATAGGGAGGGTGTGTTAGAAATTCTCGAGGGTTTGAAGTTGGATAAGTCCCCTGGGCCGGACGGGATTTACCCTAGGATTCTCTGGGAGGCAAGAGAGGAGATTGCAGAGCCTCTGGCGCTGATCTTCAGGTCCTCGTTGGTTACGGGTGTGGTTCCGGAGGACTGGAGGATGGCGAATGTGGTCCCATTGTTTAAGAAGGGGAAGAGAGACCTCCTGGGAATTATAGGCCAGTGAGTCTTACTTCTGTGGTGGGCAAGGTATTGGAGAGAATTATTAGGGATAGGATTTATAGTTATTGAGAGAGAAATGAATTGATTGGGGATAGTCAGCATGGTTTCGTGAAGGGTAGGTCATGCCTTACTAACCTCATTGAGTTTTTTGAGAAAGGGACCAGAGAGGTGGATGGGGGTAAGGCGGTTGATGTAGTATATATGGACTTTAGTAAGGCGTTTGATAAGGTGGCCCATGGTAGACTTCTACAGAAAATGAGATGTGTGGAATAGAGGGTGATTTAGCTAATTGGATTAGGAATTGGCTGGCAGATAGAAGACAGAGGGTGGTGGTTGATGGGAGATATTCATCGTGGAGTTCGGTGACGAGTGGTGTGACTCAGGGGTCTGTTTTGGGGCCCCTGCTGTTTGTAATTTTTATAAATGATCTGGATGAGGGTATTGAGGGATGGCTCAGTAAATTTGCAGATGATACTAAAGTTGGTGGTGTGGTAGATAGTGAAGAGGGGTGTTTTAGTTTACAGAGTGACTTGGACAAGTTGCAGAGCTGGGCCGAGAGGTGGCAAATGGAGTTTAATGTGGAAAAGTGTGAGGTAATGCACTTGGCAGGAACAATAAATGTGTAGAGTATAGGGCTAATGGTAGGGCTCTTAATAGTGTTGAGGAACAGAAGGATCTTGGTGTATGTGTCAATAGATCCCTGAAAGTAGGCAGTCAAGTGGATAAAGTTGTTAAGAAGGCTTATGGAGTCTTAGCTTTTATTGGTAGGGGGATTGAAGTTAGGAGCCGCAGCATCATGTTGCAGCTGTACAAAACTCTAGTGCGGCCGCACTTGGAGTATTGTGTGCAGTTATGGTCGCCACATTATAAGAAAGATGTGGAGGCATTGGAGAGGGTACAGAGGAGGTTTACCAGGATGTTGCCTGGTATGGAGGGCAGGTACTATGAAGAGAGGTTGAAGGATTTGAGGCTGTTTTCGTTAGAAAGGAGGCGGCTAAGGGGGGATCTTATTGAAACATATAAGATAATTAGAGGTTTGGATAGGGTGGACAGTGATAGCCTTTTTCCGAGGATGGAAAAAGCTAGCACGAGGGGACACAACTTTAAATTAAGGGGTATGAGTTATAGGACGGATATCAGAGGTAGGGTCTTTACTCAAAGAGTGATTAGGGAGTGGAATGCCCTGCCTGCAGCTGTTGTAGATGCGCCAAGTTTGGTGGGGTTTAAGAGGTTAGTTGATAAGTATATGGATGAGAAGGGAATGGTTTAGTTAGGAGGGGCATTGTTTTTTATTTTGGTCGGCACAACATCGAAGGCCGAAGGGCCTGTTCTGTGCTGTATTGTTCTATGTTCTATAAGACTGTTCCCTTCCTGTTGGCGAACACTTCAGCAGTCACGGACATTCAGCCTCTGATCTTCAGGTAAATGTTCTCCAAGGCAGTCTTCACAACACACGACAGTGCCGAGTCACTGAGCAGAGACTGATAGCCAAGTTCCGCACACATGAGGATGGCCTCAACTGGGATCTTGGGTTCATGTCACACTATCTGTAACATAGAACATAGAACACTACAGCACAAACAGGCCCTTCGGCCTATAAGTTGCGCCAATCATACCCATACCTACCAGGCCATAGAACTACCTGTAACTCCCAATCCCATTTAATCCCATGTACTCATCCAGAAGTCTTTTAAAAGACCCCAAGCAAGTTTGCCTCCACCGCCACTGACGGCAGCCGATTCCATTCACTCACCACCCTCTGAGTGAAAAACTTACCTCTAACATCTCCTCTGTATTTGCCCCCAGCATCTTAAACCTGTGTCCTCTCGTAGCAACCATTTCAGCCCTGGGAAATACCCTCCGAGAATCCACCCTATCTATTCCTCTCAGCATTTTATAAACCTCTATCAGGTCGCCTCTCAACCTTCGTCTCTCCAGGGAGAAGAGTCCCAGCTCCCTCAACCTGTCTTCATAAGGCATGCCTCCCAATCCAGGCAACATCCTTGTAAATCTCCTCTGCACCCTTTCAATAGCTTCCATATCCTTCCTATAGTGAGGTGACCAGAACAGCACACAGTACTCCAAGTGGGGTCTGACAAGGGTCTTATAAAGTTGCAGCATTACCTCCTGACTCCTGAACTCAATCCCTCGATTAATGAAGGCAATTGGAATAACCTCCACGACTTGCCTGGGTTTGCAAAATCTCACTTACTGTCCAGCCTGGAGACAATACACATCTCTTTAACCTGTGCTTAATGCTATCTCCACTCAATTGTCTCTATCTTTAAGATTTGATTAGCTGTAAAGACTCACATTTTAATCAGTATTCTGTAAACTGTGTGTGTGCCTTTATGTACCACGTTTGTAATTAGAACTCCCCACTTACCTGACAAAAGGGAGCAGCGTTCCGAAAGCTAGTGGCTTTTGCTACCAAATAAACCTGTTGAACTTTACCCTGATGTTGTGAGACTTCTTACTGTGTTTACCCCAGTTCAATGCTGGCATCTCCACATCATGACTACCATCTATTTATGGAACCCAGGGTCCCGTTAATCTTTTATCAAACAACTTTCTCGACCACCAGTAAAACATTAAATTGGATTCAGTGTGAATCCTTCCAAGGTTGAATAGCCAGCTAACATCATGCTGTGCAGATGAAGAATGACCAATTGGGATGAGGGCTCCTGGTGGAAGAGGATGGATCAGAGTTGGAGAATCACAGAACAAGGAGACACTGGGAGGGAGGGAGAAGGAGATGAAATCAATTGGAAATAGCTACAAGACATTGGTTGAATGGGGAGTGAATGGTGTAAGCTGCAGTGAGAGTGATTCCTGGGATATGGAAACACTGGGATTGCAGTCACTCTGGGTGAGATTCATCACATTCCCTGAACTCCCAGCTCTGATCATTTGCTAGGATTTACAGCATTACGATCTGTAAACAGGGCAGAGAGGAATGAGCAAAGCTCAATGTAATTAGAACCCTGACAGGCTGATCCATCAAAACAAAAAGCAGGAACATTGAGAAAAACGACAGGAAACATCAGCTGAGGCTGAGAGTCGGAGGCAGAGCCGAATCTGAAATCTGCCCTCATTTATTGTCAGTCTCCAGGGAACACAGTCCTTTCACACTGAGTGAGAAGCAAATGGAAAACTACCCCAGCTCAGGCTCCAAGTCAGTGAATAAAGAATGTACATTACTCTAGCACCTGCCATCTCCTCAGGACAGCCCAAAGCTCTTCACAATCAATGGAATACATTCAAAGTGTCGACAATGTTGGAATGTCTGAAACTGGGAGGGGGTCCTGTAAATTTAACCCTTTGCCTTCTATTGGTGAATGTCCATCGATTATCCCGATTCTTCCAGTTTTGTCTTCCTGGTTGTCTAATCTTTATTATTCTGTCTCTGATCTGAATCCCCAAACTCTCACTGGATTCAAATCCTGTCACACTGCATTCATAATCCCAAATTTATCAACTCACATTATTATCCAGCTCACTCAATTCATCTTAAACACAATATTCTAACCTTTAACTAATTGTCCAGGGAAATGTCTTCACTTCATTGGCTGAAAAATATTTCATTAACTCTTTGAACTTTCTCTGACTGATAATGAGCAGATAATCTCTTTCATTGAAATAGTGGCTGTGGGTTCTTTACTCTCCACCTGAGAGGCCTCACTAGGCCCACAGTTTCTCCATTGAAAAACAGCATCTCTGACAGTGCAGCACTCCCTCAGTACTGCACAGGAAATGTCAGCTGGGGTTATGTCTCCAAATCTCGAGTGGGATTTGAAGTCATACCGTTCTGATAATATTGAGTGTCCCATTCTGAGCCACAATTTGCAGTGAAACACTCACTCGTGACAAACTCAATCTCTCCACTGTCACAGGACACAACAACACGGCATTAACATGGACTGCACTCAGCAACACAGCATTAACACAGACTGGACACAACAACAAGGCATTAACACGGACTGGACACAGCAACATTTCATTAACACGGACTGGACACAGCAACATGGCATTAACACAGACTGGACACAGCAACATGGCATTAACGTGGACTGGATACAGCAATG
Source organism: Sphyrna mokarran (assembly GCA_024679065.1). NCBI lineage: Eukaryota > Metazoa > Chordata > Chondrichthyes > Carcharhiniformes > Carcharhinidae > Sphyrna > Sphyrna mokarran. The sequence goes on from JAGIQG010000009.1 coordinate 1,717,522, forward strand.
CAGCATTAACACGGACTGGACACAGTAACACAGCATTAACACGGACTGGACACAGCAGTGCTGGGTTTGGGTTTTATGAGAAGACTGTGAGAATCTCTTTGCAAACAGTAGTTCCCTGGTGAAATCAGTATCTGTCTGGTCCTGTAAATGATGGCGTGTTTGAGCTGAATGTTAAACATGGACAATGCATCAATGTGGTGAATGTAACATAGACCTCAGCCTGAGAACCTCGCAGTAATGGATAGAGTCACATTTCTGTCGCTACCTCTCTGTCTCTGTAATGCGCAGACATTCTCGAGGTTCAATCACTGACTATTACACAGTGAGGGAAGAGCAGGAGGATGGGAGGACCATCACTCCCACTGCTCTCCCCGTGACCCTCACACACAGCAACCTGGTGTCTCTCCTTTCCCCCCACAGTAACACGGCCCCTTACAGGGGCATTGCTGTCCTCAGGATGTGACACTAAACTCAGAGCCTCCAGGGTGAGAAACTTCAACACTTCAACTCCTTACAAGCTGCACAACATGATTTGTTCTCCAGCGTCTGCTGAAATGAACATTGAGGTTTTGGTGTTAAATATTTATATCTTGCAGACCGATTAAAGATTCTCACATTAATTCACCAAACATTGGAATGAAGAGGTAGTTTATACGGTGACATTAGCATCAGGGTTTATATATTCCACATTCATTGATAATCAGAATCAATTATTCCGCATCAGCATTCAGGAGCAGGTTCCTCACTGTTAGTTTGAGGGGTTGGCATTTTGAAATATTTATTCAGGGGGTTTGGGTGTCACTGGTTAGTCTGACACCCATTGGCTGCCCTGGGTTGGTGTGAGATCATTAACCCTTTCAAATAACAGCAAGTTAACTCTTCACTGTCCAGAGAAGGAACTGGTGGCTTTCCTCAAAGTCCCTCACAGCCAATCAAATAATCATAAACAACAACTTACATTTATATAGCACCTTGAACACAATGAATTTGTTTAGTCTTTGATGGGATGTGGGTACCCCTGTCTGGGCAGCATTCACTGCCCATCCCTAATTGCCCCTGAACTGAATGGTTTATTGCTTCATTTCAGAGTGAGCCACATTGCTGTGGGTGTGGAGTCACGGGTGGGTCAGACCAGGGAAGATTTGCTTCACTAAAGGTCACTCAGGACACAGATATCCCAGAATGACCCCCAGGATCACTCTGAACCAAAGACTGAACCCGAGTCACAGAGAGAGAGAGAGAGAGACATTCAAACACTTGACCCAAAGCTCAAGTTCAAAGAGCATCTGACAGGAGGGGAGACGGGCAAAGATGGGGAGAGATTCCGGGCTGGGAATTCCAGAGATTGGGACCAGGCAGCTCGTGGCAAGACTGCCAATGGTTAAAAGAGGGGATTGGGAAGAGGCTGGAATTGGAGCGAGGTAGAGATTTCAGGAGATTGTGAGGCTGGAGGAGATTTCAGAGACTGGGAAGTGTTAGGCAGTGGTAGGATTTGAGCTGGGATGTAGGAAATACAGCAGTCAATTGGCAAACAGCATGATCCCAGTAATGAAATAATTGCAGGTCTAAATTGGTTTGAGTGTGAGAGATATCTCACACTAGCACGAGGGGACACAGCTTTAAATTAAGGGGTATGAGTTATAGGACGGATATCAGAGGTAGGTTCTTTACTCAAAGAGTGATTAGGGAGTGGAATGCCCTGCCTGCAGCTGTTGTAGATGCGCCAAGTTTGGTGGCGTTTAAGAGGTTAGTTGATAAGTATATGGAAGAGAAGGGAATGGTTTAGTTTGGAGGGTGATTGCTTTTTATTTTGGTCGGCGCAACATCGAAGGCCGAAGGGCCTGTTCTGTGCTGTAATGTTCTATGTTCTAGTTTCTATATCCAGAGATCGCAGAGTTTCACCTTTTAATTATTCCCAGTGAGAGAGGACTGAGAACTCCGGGTTCCTGTCGCTGGGTGTATTCAGTAGGGATTCGAGGGGTATTTGAGGGGTATTTGGGGAAGGGTCTTTGAAACAACAGGGGTGGGATTTTACAGCCTCGCTCGGGCGAGCTCAGAAATCCCCGCCTGAGGTCAATGGTGATTTCCGTTGCCGGACCCTCGCCCGCTCCAATTCCATGGCGAGTGACCTGGGAGAAGTCAGATTTACCTCTGTCCCAGTGAGATAGCTGGGGGTTTTCACTGGCACCGTGATTGGGGACCCTCTGCTTCCCACTCAGAGAAGAGGCTGAATGTCAGAGCAACCACTGTGATCGAGAACTCAATACAGCAGAGCTTAGGAAGTAAGAGAGCACTCCTTCTCTCTCCTTCTCTTTCTCTCCTTCCCTCTCCTTCTCGCTCTGTCCTTTCTTTCTCCTTCTCTCTCTCTCTCCCCTTTCTCCTCTTCTCCTTCTTTTTCTCTCCTTCAATCTTTGTCTTCTTTCTCCTTCACTCTCTCTCCCCTTCCTCTCCTGTATTTCTCTCTTGCCTTCTCTTTCTATCCTTCTCTCACTGTCTTCTCTTTCTCCTTTTTCTTTCTCCTTCTCTCTCTCTCGTTCATTCTCTGTCCTTTCTCTCCTCTTTCTCCTTCTCTTTCTCCTCTTTTTCCTTCTGTCTCTCTCATTCTCTCTCTTCTTTCTTTCTCTTTTCTCCCCCCCTCTCTTCTGTCTCTTTCCTTCTGTTCTTTCTTTCTCCTCTCTCTCCTTCTGACTCTCTCGTGTCTCTCTTTCTCTCCTCTCTTTCCTTCTTTCTCTCTTTTTTTTCCTTCTCTATCTTTCTCTCTCTCTCTCCCCTTTGCTCTCTCTTTTTTTTCTCTCCTCTCTCCTCTCTTTCCTTCTGTCTCCCTTCTCTCTCTCTCTCCTTTCAAGAACAAGAACAAAGAACAAAACAAAACAGCACGGGAAACAGGCCCTTCGGCCCAACGAGCCCGCGCCGCCACCCCGATGTTCCCACCTCTACCCACGATCCCTGTCCATGTTTATAGATCTATGGATTAAAAACCAAATTTGAGACAATTCGAGGAGAATTTATTTTGCCAATTAGCCTAAGAGCACATCTTTGGGATGTGGGAGGAAACCGGAGCGCCCGGAGAAAACCCACGCAAGCGCGGGGAGAATGCGCAAACTCCCACAGACACAGGCCCAAATCCATGTATCTGCACAGCACAGCGATAGTCACTGAGCTGTCGTGTTGCCTATCAAATGGTCCAGTATAAGCGTACACTAACAACTAGGATACTCTCAAAAAATCTAAGAGCAGCCCTCTCACGACCCATCGCGTGTATGCCCCTCGTTAGACAACAAGGTGGACCAAAGCACCTGTAGGATAAAAACAAGTACATCAATATCATCATCTATTTATTTGTTTCTCCTTCGCTCCCTCTCTCTCTTTTTCCTTCTCTCTCTCGTGGTACAGTGGGTCGTGACCCTGGATCCAGTCCCAACTCGGGACCTAATAGTGATGGAGATTTGTTAATAACGCAGCCAATCAGATTGATTATCAGCCTGTAGATCTCTCTAATCACTCTGATGGTTGGTGGGAGGAAAGGAGAGAATTTCCTGGACATTCTCACCCTCCCTAAAAGCTGCTCAACAGAATCGGACCCAATTCTCCAGCCGGCTCCAAGCAGTGATTGGTTACAGTTTAGAATAATCCTCGGTTTCTCTTCCAATAAAATTATCGATCATCAACAACTTCAACAACCCGTCCCATCACACCCACAGAACCCAGTAAAGCTGTCAACACTGAGCTGACAGAGTGAGGGAGGTCAGAGGGTAACGCTGGGGTAACAGAGTGAGGGAGGTCAGAGGTTAATGCTAGCGTGATAGAGTGAGGGAGGTCAGAGGTTAACGCTGGGGTGACAGAGTGAGGAAGGTCAGAGGTTAACACTGGGGTGACAGAGTGAGGGAGAGTGAGCGAGGTTGGAGGTTAATGCTGAAAGTTCTCAGTCATGAGGCTGATGGTTGGTGTGTTGAGTTGAGGGAGATTTATTTTCTCGATTCCTGTATTTACAGAATCCTCTGAGCATCAGAGATGAGGAATGAACAATCTCCAGTGCCTGGGCCCCTCACTGAGATGTCTCTATTGTTCACTGTTCTTGCATTCTTCAGTAATCAGTGTTTCTGGACACATCCTGCCCCAAACCCAAGTGTTTTTTCCCTCAGATGTTAATGAGAGGTGAATAAACGCCACAGATCCACAGGGTGTTTATACTGGGGACATGAACAGCCCAGGATAAGGGGATGGATGGACAGAGAACTACACAAGAAGCAGCCAATTCGCTGCAACATTCATCAAACACATCAACAAGAATGAAGTTGTCTCAAAGGAACCTTGATTTGATTGAAAGAATCTAATTGAACCGGGGGAGTGTTTAACAATATCACAACTCGTGTTTCTGTATCCATAGCAACAAACAATTACACACTGCTCCGCCAAATCCAATATTTCAGCCAACATTGGGAGTAGGGGATGAGGCCTAACTCTCTATCTTGTCTCTGAGGAACTGAATTCTTCAGACTAACTTGTGTATTTGAGAAAACCTGTTGAGGGTAATGTTGATATTAATACATTGTTCAGTGTCGAGAGCTCGATGTTGGCAGGATTTAACTCATTGCACAGTCCCAGCAACCAACTCAAGAATTATTGCCCAAACCTCACTGTCCATCCATCAATTCTATTACAATTGTATGTCATTCAGGGAGGCCGTTCTGCCCATTGTGTCAATGTTGTCTCTATGGAAGAGTTCTACAATTAGCACGATATCCCGTTCTTTCCCTAGAGACTTGCACAATGTTCCAAGGTATTTCTCCAATTCCCTTTTGAAAGTTATTATTGAATCTGCTCCCACCGCCCTTTCAGGCAGCACATTCCAGATCACAACAACTCACTGCGTCAAATAAATTCCCCTCATCACCCCCTCTGGTTCTTTTCCCGATTCTCTTCAATCTGGTTACCCACTCTCCTGTCACTGCAAATACTTTCTCCTGAAGTACTCCACCAAAACTCTTCCTGATTTTGACCTCCTCTATTAAATCTCCTCTTAACCTTCTTTGCTCCAAGGAGAACAATCCCAGCTTCTCCAGTCTCTCCACATTCACTGAGGTCCCTCATCCCGAGGAACATTCTAGTAAATCTCCTCTGCACTCTCTCCAAGGTCCTGACACCCCTTGTAAAGTGTGGAGCCCAGAACTGGACACTATTCTCCAGCTGGGGTCTAACCAGTGATTTATAATTATTGTAGAGAGAGTAAATCAGGAGAAAGTGTTTCCAGAGACAGGAGGGTGGGTAACCAGAGGGACACAGATTGAAGGTCAATGGTTTCCTACTGTGTAACCTCATTCTGTGTTTCTGTTACAATCTCATTATATCACATTACAATTATATAATGAGATATTTGCCTAACTTGGGATTCTAACAGTCACACAGGAGAGAAAAGTCGATGTTGGACATACCGAGAATGTTAAAGAAAAGATTCCCTTTCCTGTGAGTGATAAAACTTGACCATTGGAAAGAAATCTGAGATCTTACTCACTGACGGAAACTCAGTGTAACTGTGTCATTTCAGACTTCTCAATGCTCTGGACATTTCAGTGAATGAAACCTCGGGTTAGAATCCTTTCTGTCTGGGATTCGGTCTCTAACTCACTCCAACCAGCCTCTAGTGAGGGGCAATTTCTTCTTTGGATAGGCCCAAAGCCTGTGATTGAGGCTGATTGATTAAATGATTCGAGACTAAAAGCACAGCAGGAAGCAGGAAGGAACTGTTTAAGAAGGGGAAGAGAGACCTTCCTGGGAATTATAGGCCAGTGAGTCTTACTTCTGTGGTGGGCAAGGTATTGGAGAGAATTATTAGGGATAGGATTTATAGTTATTTAGAGAGAAATGAATTGATTGGGGATAGTCAGCATGGTTTCGTGAAGGGTAGGTCATGCCTTACTAACCTCATTGAGTTTTTTGAGAAAGTGACCAGAGAGGTGGATGGGGGTAAGGCGGTTGATGTAGTATATATGGACTTTAGTAAGGCGTTTGATAAGGTGGCCCATGGAAGACTTCTACAGAAAATGCAGATGTGTGGAATAGAGGGTGATTTAGCTAATTGGATTAGAATTGGCTGGCAGATAGAAGACAGAGGGTGGTGGTTGATGGGAGATATTCATCGTGGAGTTCGGTGACGAGTGGTGTGCCTCAGGGGTCTGTTTTGGGGCCCCTGCTGTTTGTAATTTTTATAAATGATCTGGATGAGGGTATTGAGGGATGGATCAGTAAATTTGCAGATGATACTAAAGTTGGTGGTGTGGTAGATAGTGAAGAGGGGTGTTTTAGTTTACAGAGTGACTTGGACAAGTTGCAGAGCTGGGCCGAGAGGTGGCAAATGGAGTTTAATGTGGAAAAGTGTGAGGTAATGCACTTTGGCAGGAACAATAAATGTGTAGAGTATAGGGCTAATGGTAGGGCTCTTAATAGTGTTGAGGAACAGAAGGATCTTGGTGTATGTGTCAATAGATCCCTGAAAGTAGGCAGTCAAGTGGATAAAGTTGTTAAGAAGGCATATGGAGTCTTAGCTTTTATTGGTAGGGGGATTGAATTTAGGAGCCGCAGCATCATGTTGCAACTGTACAAAACTCTAGTGCGGCCGCACTTGGAGTATTGTGTGCAGTTCTGGTCCCCACATTATAAGAAAGATGTGGAGGCATTGGAGAGGGTACAGAGGAGGTTTACCAGGATGTTGCCTGGTATGGAGGGCAGGTCCTATGAAGAGAGGTTGAAGGATTTGAGGTTGTTTTCGTTAGAAAGGAGGCGGCTAAGAGGGGATCTTATTGAAGCATATAAGATGATTAGAGGTTTAGATAGGGTGGACAGTGATAGCCTTTTTCCTAGGATGGAGAAAGCTAGCACGAGGGGACACAGCTTTAAATTAAGGGGTATGAGTTATAGGACGGATATCAGAGGTAGGTTCTTTACTCAAAGAGTGATTAGGGAGTGGAATGCCCTGCCTGCAGCTGTTGTAGATGCGCCAAGTTTGGTGGCGTTTAAGAGGTTAGTTGATAAGTATATGGATGAGAAGGGAATGGTTTAGTTAGGAGGGGCATTGCTTTTTATTTTGGTCGGCACAACATCGAAGGCCGAAGGGCCTGTTCTGTGCTGTATTGTTCTATGTTCTATGTTCTATGTAACTCTAGGCCCAGTCAGTGTTGCTCTGAGTCTCCTTACTGAGCGAGACAGGGAGCACAGTTTAAAACACTGTTTTTATCCATTATAATGAAGCATGTAATAAAGTCATAACGCTGACAGGATAATGTTACAGCGCTGAAGACTAATTATGGGTTTTGGATCGTGTCTGGAGTTTGTAATGAACACACTTAGTGCAATCTGGATTTCACCAGCTGACGTATGATTGCACATTGCCCTGTGAATAGATTTCTCTGTTCTGCTGCTGCTTGTATGAACAGACCACATTCTCCATTCTGCTTTCCCAATAAATCCAATTCCAATTCTCACTCCACCACTGATCAGAGACACTTTAAGGATTGAGTTGAGTGTCAGAATCATTCAAATATAAATAGAATTGACTGAACAGGAACAGATCATTCAGCCCATCTGCTCCATGCTGGTCTTCCTGTTCCACATGACCCTCTTCCCACCCCTTCTTCATCTCAGCCTATCAGCATCTCCTTTTATTCCTCTCTGTCCGGTGTTTATCCAGCTTCCCGTGAATCACCAGTGAATTCCACATTCTCTCCCCTGTCTGAGTGAAATGTTTCAGAATTCCTCATTGGGTTTATTGGTGACTATTTTATATTTACAGACTTCTGAGATTGTGCTATTCCTAATTCCTGTGGAATTGTCTGAATAACCTCAATTTCTTATGAATCTACCCTTTACATTCAACTAATTACATGGTCTAACAATTCAAAAAGGTAACAAGTGTCCTGTTCTGAAAGGAAATGATTAATACACTGTGATAAATCTATGGAGAAAAGCTTCACAAATCTAATTAAAACCACATACTGCCATTCTTCAATTTCTATCAATGGAGTTACAGACTCGAGGGGCTGAATGGTCTCCTCCTGTTCCTGTGACCAATGGAAGAGGCTCGAGGGGCTGAATGGTCTCCTCCTGTTCCTGTGACCAATGGAAGAGGCTCGAGGGGCTGAATGGCCTCTTCCTGTTCCTGTGACCAATGGAAGAGGCTTGAGGGGCTGAATGGTCTCCTCCTGTTCCTGTGACCAATGGAACAGACTCGAGGGTCTGAATGTGCAGCTGAAGATGAATTTGAAGGTTAGATCTTGTGAAAAAACTGTCAGTGCCAGTCAGTCTCTGTGTCTCAGGAAAGCAGCAATGAATGATACACAATAAGGTGTTGATTGAACATGTCATGAGATGGTCAGAGACAGACAAACAATCTCGCACAAAATCTTGGATGAATATCATTCCAGTTCTCCATCCCGTTGAATGTGTCAGTGTCCTGCATGATTAAATAATGGTTCTCAGGCTTGGAGTCAACCAGCAAAAAGCAATGTTTGTTGGACAATGTCTGATCTATAGGTCTTTAATGAACATTTTTTCAGTTACTCACCTCTTGACTCCCCAAAGCCTGCCCACCATCTACAAGGCACAAGTCAGGAGTGTGATGGAATACTCTGCACTTGTCTGGATGGGGGCAGCTCCAACAACGCTCAAGAAGCTTGACACCATCCAGGACAAAGCAGTCCTGCTTGATTGTTACCCCTTCCACAGACATTCACTCCCTCCATCAATAACACATAGTGGCAGCCGTGTGTACCATCTACAAGATGCACTGCAGCAACTCACCAATACAAATATTGGCTTTACCTGTGATGCTCACATCAAAAGAATGAGTTAAAACTTAAGGGAAAGTGATTTGAACAGGAAACATCTTGCAGAATGCTGGGGAAAGGACAAGGGAGTGGGTGGGACTAATCGGAAAGCTCTTTCACAGAGCCAGCACACAGACGATGGGCTGAATGGCCTCTCTGTGTGCTGTTGGATTCTGTGATTCTGTAAACACCACAGCAGCATAATAAAGACATTGCACATGTGCTGCTCTTTCCCAGTCCCCTGTTCATCTTCCTGGATTATTGGGATTTTAAACCAGCCGAGGGAGACAGGAACATCTAAAGGGGGTGAACTTTACCCAAAAAACATCTCAAACTCAGCACAGTTCATCATCAGCAGAATGAAAGCAGCAGCGATATTAAGACAAACAGATTGATCTGAGTGACATTTAAATCTGCACATCACAGAGGAAACTTGTTTAAAGAGGATATTGGAATTGAGAATCTCTCCTGCCTGATGTGAACTTTCTGGAACCTCAAACTGATCCTCATGAATATTTGCTGGGATGGATGAGCTGTTCCGGAGAGTTTACACAAGCTTCAGCGAGTGAGCCAAACATCTTTATGCATTAAATAATAAACCTGTTTCTCTGATAGTTTATTGTGTCTGTGAAAATGTGTGAGTTTGTGTGACTGTGTGAATGTGTTTTAGCAAGGCTGTTTATGCATCTGTCTACTAGGGTTTTTGGGTGTATCTGTGTCAGAGTGTGTGTGTGTGTGTGTGTGTGTGTTAGTTGTGTGTGTGTTAGTTTTGAGTCCATTCCAGAGGACAGTTCAGAGGCAAGTGATATTTCAGTATGTGTCTGGAGGTTTGGAGTTATATATAGATCAGACTGGGAGATTAGCTTTCCTGAAGGACATTAGTGGATCAAATAGATCTTTACAACAATAGGCTTATTTCACAGTCACCGTGACTCCAGCTGGATCCTTATTCCTGCTTTATTGAAGCGAGGAAATTGAGGATCTTTGTGAGTGGAAAGATTTGTTCAGGGAGATGAACTCTGATCAGAGCAGACTGATATTCCTTTGGATTTGGAAAAGATTGTAGAAATTCTCTTGTCTTGTGGAAGATTAATTTTCTGTCAGAAAGTCTGGAATTTGAATCACTCCAGATGATCAATATCACTTTTCCAATTTCTGGAATCTCTGGAATTGATTCCCAGTGTTTGGTTCCAGAAGAGAACCAGAAATTGTGAGGTTCGGAAGCAACCAGAAATGTTCTGAAACATTCAGCAAAATCCTGCAGCGAGAAAGGTATTTCTGATCAGGAAACGTCTTCTTCAAGCAGAGAAGGTTCAGAACAGATTGAATCGAGGGATTTTGATGGAGTAAATCAGGAGAAAGTGTTTGCAGTGACAGGAGGGTGGGTAACTAGAGGAACACAGATTGAAGAGAATCGGGAAAAGAACCAGAGGGAGAGATGAGGGGAATTTATTTGACACAGTGAATTGTTGTGATCTGGAATGTGCTGCCTGAAAGGGCGGTGGGAGCAGATTCAACAATAACCTTTAATTGGAAATTTGATAATTATTTGAAGGAGATACATTGCTTGGTTAAGAGGAAAGACCAGTGTGTTGGTCTAATTGGAGAATTCTTTCAAAAGAGTAGCTTAGCCTTTGAGAGGCTGAATGATGTGCTCCAGATGCCGAGTTGTTAACAGGAGTGTGAAGGTTGCTTGAGCAATCAATCTCCCTCATTAATGTATCAGTGTCACTCCGTCAATCTGAAGCTGGATGATCAGAGAGGCACAGACCCCCAGCCCTGTGTGAATTCCAAAAGCCTATGAGGGGAGAGAGAAAGGAGCTGAATCCTCACTGGAGAAAGAATTCTGCTGAATAACACCAGCAATTGTCGAACTTTACAATGTCATTAAACCTTGACACACTGTGACAGAAATTCTGTACTGAGAGAGAGGCCAATCACTGATGATTCACTTTCTGCTGTGATTCATCTTTGACTTTTCACAATTAATGCATTCAGAGTCTTTAATTTTATTACCACAATTGTCAGTTTAAGAATTGGGGGGAATTATTGCAGGTTTTGCCTCATTTCTCCTGGTTTCTGATGTTTGTTTCCATTATTGAAGAGACAGTGTGAGGCTGAGGTTTATTTCTGGGGCTGTTGTCAGTGACTGGTGTGTGTGCTGACTGCCTGTTCACAGACTGTGCCAGCACAGGTTTAATAATTTCATCCAGTCCACTCACTCTCTTCGCTTTCTCAACACCAGAGTCACTGCACACAAATACTACGGTAAATATCACAAAGTGCAAGGTGATATTTTACCCAGAGATACATTTCTATTCACCAAATGATTAGAAAGTGAAGGGCTTCAGGTGGAAATGACAGACTGGAGAAATCAGTCATTTGTGAGTTTAAGACAATCCTCTCAAACTATAAAAAGAAATATTTCCATTCCTGTTGCTCCGATCACCACCTCAGGAGATCCCAAACCCAATGAAGCATTTCTGAAATGTGGTTATTGTTCTGATGCTGGAAACACGGCAGTTAATTTTAGCAAAGCAAACTCCCACAATTTGGAAACAGAAGGAAGCCATTCAGCCCTTCGAGTCTGTTCCATCATTCAGTGAGATTGTAACTGATCTGAATCATACTCTATCTGTCCATCTTGGTTCCAGGATCATTAAAATTCTCGCCAAATAAAAAACCCATCAATCTTCATTCCAAACTTCCCACCAACACCCAGCAACAAAGAGCTGGGTTTAAGCAGCGATTTAAAGAGGCAGAGAGAAGTGGAGAGAATTAGTGAAAGAGTTCCAGAACTGGAATATCCCAAGGGTAAGGGGTTTGGATGGTGTGGAGTTTGTTAGGTGTGTTCAGGAGGGTTTCCTGACACAGTACGTGGATAAGCCTACGAGAGGAGAGGCTGTACTTGACCTGGTGCTGGCTAATGAACCAGGACAGGTGTCGGATCTCTCAGTAGGAGAGCATCTCGGGAATGGAGATCATAATTCTATCTCCTTCACAATAGTGATGGAAAGAGATATGATCAGGCAGGATGGGAAGGTGTTTGTCTGGAGTAAGGGGAAATATGAAGACATCAGGCAGATAATCGGACGTATAAACTGGAAGGAGGTGTTCTTGGGGAAGAGTACAGAAGGAAAGTGGCGGATATTCAAGGAATGTTTGTCTGGGGCTCTGCAAGACAATGTTCCGAGGAGACAAGGAGGTTTTGGTAGGACGCGGGAACCGTGGTGCACAAAGGTTGTGGTGAACCTAGTTAGGAAGAAAAGAAAGGTGTATAAAAGGTTCAGAGAGCTAGGGGATGTTAGGGATCTAGAGGAGTATAAGGTGTGTAGAAGGGAACTTAAAAAGGAAATTAGGAGAGCCAGAAGGGGTCATGAGAAGGCCTTGGCAGGTAAGATTAAGGAGAATCCCAAGGCCTTCTACAAATATGTGAAAAGTAAAAGGATGAGAAGAGAAGGGATAGGACCTATAAAAGGTGAAGGGGGAAAAGTCTGTGTGAATCCGGAAGAAATGACAGAGGTGCTTAACGAGTACTTTGCCTTGGTATTCACGGTGGATAGTGAACTGGGAGGTTGTACTACAGGTTTGCGGCATATGGAAAAGATTGAGTATGTGGATGTTAGGAAAGAGGATGTGTTAGAACTTTTAAATTCTATCAAGATAGACAAGTCTCCAGGACCGCATGGGATGTACCCCAGGTTTTGTGGGAGAACATAGAACATAGAACATAGAACAATACAGCACAGAACAGGCCCTTCGGCCTTCGATGTTGTGCCGACCAAAATAAAAAGCAATGCCCCTCCAAACTAAACCATTCCCTTCTCTTCCATATACTTATCAACTAACCTCTTAAACGCCACCAAACTTGGCGCATCTACAACAGCTGCAGGCAGGGCATTCCACTCCCTAATCACTCTTTGAGTAAAGAACCTACCTCTGATATCCGTCCTATAACTCATACCCCTTAATTTAAAGCTGTGTCCCCTCGTGCTAGCTTTCTCCATCCTAGGAAAAAGGCTATCACTGTCCACCCTATCTAAACCTCTAATCATCTTATATGCTTCAATAAGGTCCCCTCTTAGCCGCCTCCTTTCTAACGAAAACAACCTCAAATCCCTCAGCCTCTCTTCATAAGACCTGCCCTCCATACCAGGCAACATCCTGGTAAACCTCCTCTGTACCCTCTCCAATGCCTCCACATCTTTCTTATAATGTGGGGACCAGAACTGCACACAATACTCCAAGTGCGGCCGCACTAGAGTTTTGTACAGTTGCAACATGACGCTGCGGCTCCAAATTCAATCCCCCTACCAATAAAAGCAAGACTCCATATGCCTTCTTAACAACTTTATCCACTTGACTGCCTACTTTCAGGGATCTATTGACACATACACCAAGATCCTTCTGTTCCTCAACACTATTAAGACCCTACCATTAGCCCTATACTCTACACATTTATTGTTCCTGCCAAAGTGCATTACCTCACACTTTTCCACATTAAACTCCATTTGCCACCTCTCGGCCCAGCTCTGCAACTTGTCCAAGTCACTCTGTAAACTAAAACACCCCTCTTCACTATCTACCACACCACCAACTTTAGTATCATCTGCAAATTTACTGATCCATCCCTCAATACCCTCATCCAGATCATTTATAAAAATTACAAACAGCAGGGGCCCCAAAACAGACCCCTGAGGCACACCACTCGTCACCGAACTCCACGATGAATATCTCCCATCAACCACCACCCTCTGTCTTCTATCTGCCAGCCAATTTCTAATCCAATTAGCTAAATCACCCTCTATTCCACACATCTGCATTTTCTGTAGAAGTCTTCCATGGGCCACCTTATCAAACGCCTTACTAAAGTCCATATATACTACATCAACCGCCTTACCCCCATCCACCTCTCTGGTCACTTTCTCAAAAAAAAACTCAATGAGGTTAGTAAGGCATGACCTACCCTTCACGAAACCATGCTGACTATCCCCAATCAATTCATTTCTCTCTAAATAACTATAAATCCTATCCCTAATAATTCTCTCCAATACCTTGCCCACCACAGAAGTAAGACTCACTGGCCTATAATTCCCAGGAAGGTCTCTCTTCCCCTTCTTAAACAATGGGACCACATTCGCTATCCTCCAGTCCTCCGGAACCACACCCGTAACCAACGAGGACCTGAAGATCAGAGCCAGAGGCTCTGCAATCTCCTCTCTTGCCTCCCAGAGAATCCTAGGGTAAATCCCGTCCGGCCCAGGGGACTTATCCAACTTCAAACCCTCGAGAATTTCTAACACATCCTCCCTATCTACTACAATACTCCCCAATTTGCAACCCTGTACCTCAGTGCTCTCCATAGCTACATTTCCAGCACTCTGCGTGAATACCGAAGAGAAATATTTATTCAGTGCCTCACCAATCTCTTCAGGCTCCACGCACAACTTCCCACTGCTGTCTATGACTGGCCCTAATCTTGCCCTAACCAATCTTCTATTCTTAACATATCGAAAGAAAGCTTTAGGATTCTCCTTAATCCTATCAGCCAACATCTTCTCGTGTCCCCTCTTAGCTCTCCTCAATTCACTTTTTACCTCCTTCCTGGCTAATCTATAGCTATCCATTGCACTATCTGAGCCTTCAAGCCTCATCCTGACATAAGCCTCCTTTTTCTTCTTAACCAGCAAATCAACTTTTTTCGTACACCAAGGCTCTCTTACTCGTCCATTTCCTCCCTGCCTGACAGGGACATACTTATCAAGGACTCGCAGCAGCTGCTCCTTGAATAAGCACCACATTCCAGATGTTCCCAGTCCCTGTAGTTCCCTAGTCCAATCTATGCACCCTAATTCTCTCCTGATGGCCTCATAATTACCCTTCCCCCAGCTATAACTACCCCCCAGCTTCATGCCTATCCCTATCCATCACTAAGGTGAACGTAACCGAATTGTGGTCACTATCACCAAAATGTTCACTAACTTCCAAGCCTAACACCTGGTCTGGCTCATTGCCCAGCACCAAATCCAATGTAGCCTCACCTCTAGTTGGCCTATCTACATACTGAGTCAAAAAACCTTCCTGCACACTCTGTACGAAAACTGACCCCTCTAACGAGCTAGAGCTATAGCTATTCCAATCAATATTAGCAAAGTTAAAGTCCCCCATCACAATTACCCTACTACTTTCACTCCTAATCAGAATTGACTTCGCAATCCTTTCCTCAACCTCTCTAGAACTATTAGGAGGTCTGTAAAAGACTCCCAACAGGGTGACCTCTCCTCTCCTGTTTCTAATCTCAGCCCATACTACCTCAACAGACAAGTCCTCATCAAACTTCTTTTCTATCACCGTGATACAGTCTTTGACCAATAACGCCACTCCTCCCCCCCTTCTACCTCCTTCTCTACTCCGACTAAAGCATTTGTACCCCGGAACCTGCAACATCCATTCCTGTCCCTGCTCTACCCAAGTCTCTGAAATGGAGGTGAGGGAAGTGGTTGCAGAGCCCCTGGCGATGATATTTGCGTCGTCTATGGAAACGGGAGATGTTCTGGAGGATTGGAGGATTGCGGATATGGTTCCTATCTTTAAGAAAGGGAACAGGGATAGTCCAGGAAATTACCGACCGGTGAGTCTGACTTCAGTGGTTGGTAAGCTGATGGAGAGGCTTCTGAGAGATAAGATTTATGAATGTTTGGAGAAGTTTAGGTTGATTAGAAATAGTCAGCATGGTTTTATCAAGGGCAGGTCGTGCCTTACGAGCCTAGTTGAGTTCTTCGAAAATGTGACTGAACACATTGTTGAAGGAAGAGTGGTGGACGTAGGATTAGTAAATTTGGATTAGGATTAGTAAATTTGCGGATGACACTAAAGTCGGTGGAGTGGTAGATAGTGAAGAGGGGTGTTATAGTTTGCAGAGGGACTTAGACAAGTTGCAGAGCTGGGACGAGAGGTGGCAAATGGAGTTTAATGTGGAAAAGTGTGAGGTAATGCACTATGGCAGAAATAATAAATGTGTAGAGTATAGGGCTAATGGTAGGATTCTTAGTAGTCTTGATGAACAGAGGGATCTTGGTGTGTATGTGCATAGATCCCTGAAAGTAGGCAGTCAAGTCGAGAAGGTTGTTAAGAAGGCATATGGAGTCTTAGCTTTTATTGGTAGGGGGATTGAATTTCGAAGCCGCAACATGACTGCCTGCAGCAGTTGTAGATGCGCCAAGTTTGGTGGCGTTTAAGAGGTTACTTGATAAGTTTATGGAAGAGAATGGAATGGTTTAGTTTGGAGGGGCATTGCTTTTTATTTTGGTCGGCGCAACATCGAAGGCCGAAGGGCCTGTTCTGTGCTGTAATGTTCTATGTTCTATGTTCTATGCAACGTCATGTTGCAACTGTACAAAACTCTAGTGCGGCCGCACTTGGGAGTATTGTGTGCAGTTCTGGTCCCCACATTATAAGAAAGATGTGGAGGCATTGGGGAGGGTACAGAGGAGGTTTACCAGGATGTTGCCTGGTATGGAGGGCAGGTCCTATGAAGAGAGGTTGAAGGAGTTGAGGTTGTTTTCGTTAGAAAGGAGGCGGCTAAGAGGGGATCTTATTGAAGCATATAAGATGATTAGAGGTTTAGATAGGGTGTACAGTGATAGCCTTTTTCCTAGGATGGAGAAAGCTAGCACGAGGGGACACAGCTTTAAATTAAGGGGTGATAGTTATAGGACGGATATCAGAGGTAGGTTCTTTACCCAAAGGTGGTTCGGGAGTGGAATGCCCTGCCTGCAGCAGTTGTAGATGCGCCAAGTTTGGTGGCGTTTAAGAGGTTAGTTGATAGGTATATGGAAGGGAAGGGAATGGTTTAGTTTGGAGGGTCATTGCTTTTTATATTGGTCGGCGCAACATCGAAGGCCGAAGGGCCTGTTCTGTGCTGCAATGTTCTATGTTCTATGTTCTATGTAGTGTACATGGACTTTAGTAAGGCACTTGATAAGGTCCCCCATGCAAGGCTTCTGGAGAAGGTGAGAGGGCATGGGATCCAAGGGGCTTTGGACTCGTGGATCCAGAACTGGCTTGCTGGCAGAAGGCAGAGAGTGGTTTTGGATGGGTCTTCTTCTGCATGGAGGTCGGTAACCAGTGGAGTGCCCCAGGGATCTGTTCTGGGACCCCTGCTGTTTGTCATTTTCATAAATGACCTGGATAAGGAAGTGGAGGGATGGGTTAGCAAGTTCGCCGACGATACAAAGATCGGTGGTGTTGTGGATGGTCTGGAGGGATGCCAAAAGTTGCAACGGGACATAGACAGGATGCAAGACTGGGCGGAGAAGTGGCAGATGGACTTCAACGCAGATAAATGTGTAGTGGTCTATTTTGGCAGGAATAATGGGATGAAGGAGTACAATATAAGGGGTAGGAGTCTTAGCTGTGTTGTAGAACAGAAGGATCTTGGGGTCCGGGTCCATAGGACTCTTAAATCGGCCTCACAGGTGGAGGAAGTGGTCAAGAAGGCGTATGGTGTACTGGCCTTCATTAATCGAGGAATAGAGTTTAAGAGTCAGGAGGTAATGATGCAGCTCTATACGACTCTTGTCAGACCCCAGTTGGATTATTATGCGCAGTTCTGGTCGCCTCATTACAGGAAGGATGTAGAGGCTATTGAGAGAGTTCAGAGGAGATTTACAAGGATGCTGCCTGGATTGGGAGGCAGGCCTTATGAAGATAGGTTGAGGGAGCTGGGACTCTTCTCACTGGAGAGACATAGGTTGAGAAGCGACCTGATAGAGGTTTATAAAATGTTGAGAGGAATAGATAGGGTGGACTCTCAGAGACTATTTCCCCGAGCTGAAATGGTCACTACAAGAAGACACAGATTTAAGATGCAGGGAAGCAAATACAGAGGGGATGTCAGGGGTAGGTTTTTCACTCAGAGGGTGGTGAGTGAATGGAATCGGCTGCCGTCCGAGGTGGCAGAGGCAAACTCGCTGGGGTCTTTTAAAAGACTTCTCGATGAGTATATGGAAACGAATTGGATAGGGGGTTATAGATAGGTCTGTGGGGGATTGGTGGATGTGATTGGCGCAACTCGTGGGCCGAAGGGCCTGTTTGTGCTGTATTGTTCTATGTTCTAACTCAGGAACTTGGCAGGTTTGAGACAATGTCATCAATGGAGGCGAGATTAAGTTCAGCAATGCACAGGGAACCAGAAGATAGAGGAGTCAGAGATCTCAGAGTGAGCTAGGATCAGAGAAATTACCAAGATAAAGATGGATTGGAGGAGGTTACAGAGAGAGGGAGGGTTTGTAATTGGTTACAGAGAGAGGGAGGGGTTGGAAAAGAAAACAAAATGAGAAACAGATCCTTGTGTGACACCCGCTAGTAACTGAACTCCAGGATGAATATTTCCCATCGACCACCACCCTCCGTCTTCTATCAGCTAACTAATTCCTAATCCAAACTTCTAAATCACCCTCAGTCCCATGCCTTCGTATTTCCTGCAGTAGCTTACCGTGTAGAACCTTATCAAACACTTTACTGAAATCCATATACACCACGTCAACTGCCTTACCCTTATCCATCTCTTTGGTCACCTTCTCAAAGAACTCAATAAGGTTTGTGAGGCACAGCCTACCTTAATAAAACCGTGTTGATTATTCCTAATCAAAATATTCCTTTCTCGATGATTATAAATCCTGTCTCTTATAATCCTTTCCAAAACTTTGCCCACAACAGAAGTAAGGCTCACTGGTCTATAATTACCAGGGTTGTTTCTACTCCCCTCCTTGAACAAGGAGACAACATTTGCTATCCTCCAGTTTTTTGGCACTATAACTGTAGCCAATAACAATAAAAGATCAAAGCCAAAGGCTCTCCAATCTCCTCCCTAGCCGCCCAGAGAATCATAGAATAAATCCCATCCAGCCCAGGGGACTTAGCTATTTGCATACTTTCCAGAATTATTAACACTTCCTTCTTATGAACCTCAATCCCATCTAGTTTAATGACCTGTATCTCAGTAATCTCCTCGACATTGTCTTTTTCCTGTGTGAATACTGATGAAAAATATTCATTCAGCTTTTCTCCTGTCTCTTTGGACTCCACACACAGTTTCCCACTACTGTCCTTGACTGGCTCTAATCTTACCTGAGTCATTCTTTTATTCCTGACATACCTAGAAAAAGCTTTAGTGTTTTCCTTGATCATACCTGTCAACTTCTTCTCACATCCCCTCCTGACTCTTCTTAAATCTCTCTTTATGTCCTTCCTCGCTAACCTGTAACTCTCAAGCGCCCTAACTGAGCCTTCACATCTTGACATACGTCTCCTCCTTCCTCTTCACAAGAGGAAGTTCTGGTTGGTTACAGAGATAGGGAGGGATTGCAGTTGGTTACAGAGATAGGGAGAAGTTGCAGTTGGTTACAGAGATAGGGAGGGATTGCAGTTGTTTACAGAGATAGAGGGGGATTGCATTTGGTTACAGAGATAGGGAGGGATTGCAGTTGGTTACAGAGATAGGGAGAAGTTGCAGTTGGTTACAGAGATAGGGAGGGATTGCAGTTGTTTACAGAGATAGGGAGGGATTGCAGTTGGTTACAGAGATAGGGAGGGATTGCAGTTGTTTACAGAGATAGGGAGAAGTTGCAGTTGGTTACAGAGATAGGGAGAAGTTGCAGTTGGTTACAGAGATAGGGAGGGATTGCAGTTGGTTACAGAGATAGGGAGAAGTTGCAGTTGGTTACAGAGATAGGGAGAAGTTGCAGTTGGTTACAGAGATAGGGAGAAGTTGCAGTTGGTTACAGAGATAGGGAGAAGTTGCAGTTGGTTACAGAGATAGGGAGGATTGCAGTTGGTTACAGAGATAGGGAGGGATTGCAGTTGGTTACAGAGATAGGGAGGGATTGCAGTTGGTTACAGAGATAGGGAGGGATTGCAGTTGGTTACAGAGATAGGGAGGGATTGCAGTTGGTTACAGAGATAGGGGGATTGCAGTTGGTTACAGAGATAGGGAGGGATTGCAGTTGGTTACAGAGATAGGGAGGGATTGCAGTTGGTTACAGAGATAGGGAGGGATTGCAGTTGGTTACAGAGATAGGGAGGGATTGCAGTTGGTTACAGAGATAGGGAGGGATTGCAGTTGGTTACAGAGATAGGGAGGGATTGCAGTTGGTTACAGAGATAGGGAGGGATTGCAGTTGGTTACAGAGATAGGGAGGGATTGCAGTTGGTTACAGAGATAGGGAGGGATTGCAGTTGGTTACAGAGATAGGGAGGGATTGCAGTTGGTTACAGAGATAGGGAGGGATTGCAGTTGGTTACAGAGATAGGGAGGGATTGCAGTTGGTTACAGAGATAGGGAGGGGTTGCAGTTGGTTACAGAGATAGGGAGAAGTTGCAGTTGGTTACAGAGATAGGGAGGGATTGCAGTTGGTTACAGAGATAGGGAGGGATTGCAGTTGGTTACAGAGATAGGGAGGGATTGCAGTTGGTTACAGAGATAGGGAGGGATTGCAGTTGGTTACAGAGATAGGGAGGGATTGCAGTTGGTTACAGAGATAGGGAGGGATTGCAGTTGGTTACAGAGATAGGGAGGGATTGCAGTTGGTTACAGAGATAGGGAGGGATTGCAGTTGGTTACAGAGATAGGGAGGGATTGCAGTTGGTTACAGAGATAGGGAGGTTGCAGTTGGTTACAGAGATAGGGAGAAGTTGCAGTTGTTTACAGAGATAGGGAGGGATTGCAGTTGGTTACAGAGATAGGGAGGAATTGCAGTTGGTTACAGAGATAGGGAGGGATTGCAGTTGGTTACAGAGATAGGGAGGATTGCAGTTGGTTACAGAGATAGGGAGGGATTGCAGTTGGTTACAGAGATAGGGAGGGATTGCAGTTGGTTACAGAGATAGGGAGGGATTGCAGTTGGTTACAGAGATAGGGAGAAGTTGCAGTTGGTTACAGAGATAGGGAGAAGTTGCAGTTGGTTACAGAGATAGGGAGGGATTGCAGTTGGTTACAGAGATAGGGAGAGGTTGCAGTTGGTTACAGAGATAGGGAGGGATTGCAGTTGGTTACAGAGATAGGGAGGGATTGCAGTTGGTTACAGAGATAGGGAGGGATTGCAGTTGGTTACAGAGATAGGGAGGGATTGCAGTTGGTTACAGAGATAGGGAGGGATTGCAGTTGGTTACAGAGATAGGGAGGGATTGCAGTTGGTTACAGAGATAGGGAGGGATTGCAGTTGGTTACAGAGATAGGGAGAAGTTGCAGTTGGTTACAGAGATAGGGAGGGATTGCAGTTGGTTACAGAGACAGGGAGGGATTGCAGTCGGTTACAGAGATAGGGAGTACACTCAGTATCGGACAGTGAGCCAATATTTCATTCCTTTGGACAGTTCTGCCTCAGATTCAGAGGGACATCTTTTTCTCATCATCTGATTGGCTGAACTACAGATGGCGTTCAGAATAAAGTGTTTGTCTGGTATCCCGGTCATCAGTGGTAGCGATTAGCACAACATTCAGTGATTAAACACTTCCCCAACCCCTCACCTTCTTCTCCCACTGAATCGACCCATATTCAATCTCCTAGGAGTGAAGTCATCGATGGCTTCATTTCCCAGCTCTCAGCAGAAACATTATTTCCTCTCAAGATGAGTGATTTAATTTGTGATGATGATAACCTTGGCTTGTGATGTTTTGATGCAATGATTTTCTGTCCTTGTTGCTCAGTGTCTGAAGCCTGGGATTGAGGGTGATCTTGTTCATCTGCCGTGGTGTCAGAGCGTGAAGTGAGGTGAAGCGTTAAGGATGAGTTGGAGCTGACAGTAATGGGATAGAGAGCAGGACTTTGCTCAGCACAGCGGAGAATTCAGTTGAACGGAGGGCAGCTCAATAAGTGGTTTCTTTTAATCACTTCATCAAAAGAAGAAAAGTTCCTTCCACAAACTGCAATCACCATCATGGGGCAAGACATCAGCCAATGGGAATCCATCTGCTTCCCCATTGGGGGATGAGCAGAGAGATCGCCTTGGTGAACATTCCTCTCTCAGCCAATCAGATTTCACATGAACCGAGGATGAAGAAAAGCAGAACTGGAATTTGATTGGCTCCTTTTGGGAAGGTCAGGGGTCACAATCATCCAAAATCTTATCATTCCTCCAACTCTGCCCTCTTGTCCATCTCCCACACCCTTCACTCTATCATTAATAGTCACGCCTTCAGCTGCCTGGGCCCTAAGCTGAGGAATTCCCTCCCTAAACCTCTCCACCTCACTCATCTCCTTTCTGACACTGATTAAAAACTGCCTCTTTCACCAAGTCTTTGGTCACCTGTCTTAACATCTTCCAATTTCTGCTCTTGGGCTGATTTCCCCAGTGAAAGGTGCTATATAAATGCAAGTTGTAGTTGTTTACTCCTGTCCTACCATTGAATTCCAGACATGAGCAGTCGAATGGATGAGACAGGCTGATAAGCAGAGCAATAAGTATCTGAGCTGGAGATTCTGGAGATAGGATTCGATTCCATTCATTTTAATTCTGTTTAATTCTGTCGCTGAGATTGTCATTCCATCCTCTCTTTATTTTAATTACCCTGAGGATTAAGACTCAGATTCTGTTTGTTTAATGTTGTGATTCATTTCATTATCTTTAATCCCCATTCTGTGTTAGACCGCCCTCACTGGAGAAATATTAAATATTATTAAACTCGGCTCACCATCAATCCCTCTGTTAGTAAATTGGAACAAGGAGGCTATTCAGCCCCTCTAACCTGTTCCACTAATCATTGAGATCATGGCTAACCTGTATCCTAACTCTATTGGCCCACTTTATCTCCATATCCTTTAATATCATTGGCTGATTAAAATCTATCAATCTCAGATGATGAGTAGATCTATGGAAGATTTATGGAAGAGATTTATGGAAGAGAAGGGAATGGTTTAGTTTGGAGGGGCATTGCTTTTTATATTGGTCGGCACAACATCGAAGGCCGTAGGGCCTGTTCTGTGCTGTAATGTTCTATGTTCTATCTGGAGTAAGGGGAAATATGAAAACATCAGGCAGGTAATTGGACGAATAAACTGGAAGGAAGTGTGCTTGGGGAAGAGTACAGAAGGAAAGTGGCAGATAGAACATAGAACATTGCAGCGCAGAACAGGCCCTTCGGCCTTTGATGTTGCTCCGACCAATTAAAAAAAGCAATGACCCTCTAACCTAAATCATTCCCCTTTCATCCATAAACTTATCTACTAACCTCTTAAACGTCACAAAACTTGGCGCATCTACAACTGCAGCAGGCAGAGCATTCCATACCCTTACCACCCTCTGGGTAAAGAACCTACCTCTGACATCCGTCCTATAACTACCACCCCTTAATTTAAAACTATGTTCCCTCGTGCTAGCTTTCTCCATCCTAGGAAAAAGGCTATCACTGTCCACCCTATCTAAACCTCTAATCATCTTATATGTTTCAATAAGGTCTCCTCTTAGACGCCTTCTTTCTAACGAAAACAACCTCAAATCTCTCAGTCTCTCTTCATAAGACCTTCCCTTCATACCAGGCAACATCCTGGTAAACCTCCTCTGTACCCTCTCCAATGCCTCCACATCTTTCTTATAATGTGGGACCAGAACTGTACACAATAATCCAAGTGCGGCCGCATTAGAGTTTAGTCCAGTTGCAACATGACGTTGCAGCTCCGAAATTCAATCCCCCTACCAATAAAAGCCAAGTCTCCGTATGCCAGCATTCAAGGAATGTTTGTCTGGGGCTCTGCAAGACAACGTTCCGAGGAGACAAGGAGGTTTTGGTAGAACATGGGAACCGTGGTGCACGAAGATTGTGGTGAACCTACTCAGGAAGAAAAGAAAGGTGTATAAAAGGTTCAGAGAGCTAGGAGATGTTGGGGATCTAGAGAAGTATAAGATATATAGAAAGGAGCTTCAAAAGGAAATTCGGAGAGCCAGAAGGGGTCATGAGAAGGCCTTGGCAGGGAAGATTAAGGAGAATCCCAAGGCCTTCTACAAATATGTGAAAAGTAAAAGGATGAGAAGAGAAGGGATAGGACCTATAAAAGGTGAAGGGGGAAAAGTCTGTGTGAATCCGGAAGAAATGGCAGAGGTGTTTAACGAGTACTTTGCCTCGGTATTCACGGTGGAAAGTGATCTGGGAGGTTGTACTGCAGGTTTGAGGCAAACTGAAAAGATTGAGTATGTGGATGTTAGGAAAGAGGATGTGTTAGACCTGTTAAATTCTATCAAGATAGACAAGTTGCCTGGATCGGATGGGATGTACCCCAGGTTATTGTGGGAAGTGAGGAAAGTGGTTGCAGAGCCCCTGGCGATGATCTTTGCATCGTCCATGGAAGCAGGAGAGATTCTGAAGGATTGGAGGTTTGAGGATGTGGTTCCTATCTATAAGAAAGGGAACAAGGATAGTCCAGGAAATTACCGACCGGTGAGTCTGACTTCAGTGGTTGGTAAGCTGATGGAGAGGCTTCTGAGGGACAAGATTTATGAAGATTTGGAGAAGTTTAGAGTGATCAGAAATAGTCAGCATGGTTTTAAGAAGGCATATGGAGTCTTAGCTTTTATTGGTAGGGGGATTGAATTTAGGAGCCGCAGCATCATGTTGCAACTGTACAAAACTCTAGTGCGGCCGCACTTGGAGTATTGTGTGCAGTTCTGGTCGCCACATTATAAGAAAGATGTGGAGGCATTGGACAGGGTACAGAGGAGGTTTACCAGGATGTTGCCTGGTATGGAGGGCAGGTCTATGAAGAGAGGCTGAAGGATTTGAGGTTGTTTTCGTTAGAAAGGAGGCGCTAAGAGGGATCTTATCGAAGCATATAAGATGATTAGAGGTTTAGATAGGGTGGACAGTTGATAGCCTTTTTCCTAGGATGGAGAAAGCTAGCACGAGGGGACACAGCTTTAAATTAAGGGGTATGAGTTATAGGACAGATATCAGAGGTAGGTTCTTTACTCAAAGGGTGATTAGGGAGTGGAATGCCCTGCCTGCAGCGGTTGTAGATGCGCCAAGTTTGGTGGCGTTTAAGAGGTTAATTGATAAGTATATGGAAGAGAAGGGAATCGTTTAGTTTGGAGGGGCATTGCTTTTTATTTTGGTCGGCATAACATCGAAGGCCGAAGGGCCTGTTCTGTGCTGTAATGTTCTACGTTCTATGTCTATGTTTTGTCAAGGGCAGGTCGTGCCTTACGAGCCTAGTTGAGTTCTTCAAAAATGTGACTGAACACATTGATGAAGGAAGAGCTGTGGACGTGGTGTACATGGACTTTAGCAAGGTGTTTGATAAGGTCCCACATGCAAGGCTTCTGGAGAAGGTGAGAGGGCATGGGATCCAAGGGGCTTTGGCCTCATGGATCCAGAACTGGCTTGCCAGCAGAAGGCAGAGGGTGGTTGTGGATGGACCTTTTTCTGCATGGAGGTTGGTAACCAGTGGAGTGCCCCAGGGATCTGTTCTGGGACCCCTGCTGTTTGTCATTTTCATAAATGACCTGGATAAGGAAGTGGAGGGATGGGTTAGTAAGTTTGCCGACGATACAAAAATCAGTGGTGTTGTGGATGGTCTGGAGGGATGTCAAAAGTTGCAGCGGGACATAAACAGGATGCAAGATTGGGTGGAGAACTGGCAGATGGACTTCAATGCAGATAAATGTGTAGTGGTCCATTTTGGCAGGAATAATGGGATGAAGGAGTACTATATAAGGGGTAGGAGTCTTAGCTGTGTTGTAGAGCAGAAGGATCTTGGGGTCCGGGTCCATAGGACTCTTAAATCGGCCTCACAGGTGGAGGATGTGGTCAAGAAGGCGTACAGTGCACTGGCCTTCATTAATTGAGGAATTGAGTTTAGGAGT
Organism: Sphyrna mokarran; assembly: GCA_024679065.1. NCBI lineage: Eukaryota > Metazoa > Chordata > Chondrichthyes > Carcharhiniformes > Carcharhinidae > Sphyrna > Sphyrna mokarran. The sequence continues at coordinate 1,743,195 of JAGIQG010000009.1, forward strand.
CAGGAGGTAATGTTACAACTTTATAAGACCCTTGTCAGACCCCAGTTGGAGTATTGTGCGCAGTTCTGGTTGCCGCACTATAGGAAGGATGGAGAGGCTATTGAGAGAGTTCAGAGGAGATTTACAAGGATGCTGCCTGGATTGGGAGGCAGGCCTTATGAAGATAGGTTGAGGGAGCTGGGACTCTTCTCGCTGGAGAGACATAGGTTGAGAGGCGACCTGATAGAGGTTTATAAAATGTTGAGAGGAATAGATAGGGTGGATTCTCAGAGGCTATTTCCCTGAGCTGAAATGGTCTCTACGAGAGCACACAGATTTAAGGTGCAGGGAAGCAAATACAAAGGAGATGTTCGGGGTAAGTTTTTCAGTCAGAGGGTGGTGAGTGAATGGAATCGGCTGCCGTCGGAGGTGGTACAGGAGAACTCGCTGGAGTCTTTTAAGAGACTTCTGGATGAGTATATGGGAACGAATAGATAGGGGATAATAAATAGGTCTGTGGATTGGTAGGTATAGATGTGATCGGCGCAACTCGTGGGCTGAAGGGCCTGTTTGTGCTGTAGTGTTCTATGTTATATCTCCAATATTGACAGCCCTTTATTGGTCAGACTTTCAGATTTCTACCAAGCTTTGGGGAAGGAGATATTTTCCAATTTCTCTCTTAATGTCCTGGATCTGATTTTAAACTTCAATCCCCTTGTCCTAAACCGTTGGGAATAATTTCCCTTCTGCCCCCTCAACAGGGAGGGAGGAAATGGACGAGTAAGAGAGCCTTGGTGTACGAAAAGAGTTGATTTGCTGGTTAAGAAGAAAAAAGAGGCTTATGTCAGGATGAGGCTTGAGGGCTCAGGTAGTGCAATGGATAGCTATAGATTAGCTAGGAAGGAGGTAAAAAGTGAATTGAGGAGAGCTAAGAGGGGACACGAGAAGATGTTGGCTGATAGGATTAAGGAGAATCCTAAAGCTTTCTTTCGATATGTTAAGAATAGAAGATTGGTTAGGCAAGATTAGGGCCAGTCATAGACAGCAGTGGGAAGTTGTGCGTGGAGCCTGAAGAGATTGGTGAGGCACTGAATAAATATTTTTCTTCGGTATTCACGCAGAGTGCTGGAAATGTAGCTGTGGAGAGCACTGAGGTACAGGGTTGCAAATTGGGGAGTATTGTAGTAGATAGGGAGGATGTGTTAGAAATTCTCGAGGTTTGAAGTTGGATAAGTCCCCTGGGCCGGACGGGATTTACCCTAGGATTCTCTGGGAGGCAAGAGAGGAGATTGCAGAGCCTCTGGCTCTGATCTTCAGGTCCTCGTTGGTTACGGGTGTGGTTCCGGAGGACTGGCGGATGGCGAATGTGGTCCCATTGTTTAAGAAGGGGAAGAGAGACCTTCCTGGGAATTATAGGCCAGTGAGTCTTACTTCTGTGGTGGGCAAGGTATTGGAGAGAATTATTAGGGATAGGATTTATAGTTATTTAGAGAGAAATGAATTGATTGTGGATAGTCAGCATGGTTTCGTGAAGGGTAGGTCATGCCTTACTAACCTCATTGAGTTTTTTGAGAAGTGACCAAAGAGGTGGATGGGGGTAAGGCGGTTGATGTAGTATATATGGACTTTAGTAAGGCGTTTGATAAGGTGGCCCATGGAAGACTTCTACAGAAAATGCAGATGTGTGGAATAGGGGGTGATTTAGCTAATTGGATTAGGAATTGGCTAGCAGATAGAAGACAGAGGGTGGTGGTTGATGGGAGATATTCATCTTGGAGTTCAGTGACAAGTGGTGTACCTCAGGGGACTGTTTTGGGGCCCCTGCTGTTTGTAATTTTTATAAATGATCTGGATGAGGGTATTGAGGGATGGATCATTAAATTTGCAGATGACACTAAAGTCGGTGGAGTGGTAGATAGTGAAGAGGGGTGTTATAGTTTACAGAGTGACTTGGACAAGTTGCAGAGCTGGCCGAGAGGTGGCAAATGGAGTTTAATGTGGAAAAGTGTGAGGTAATGCACTTTGGCAGGAACAATAAATGTGTAGAGTATAGGGCTAATGGTAGGGCTCTTAATATTGTTGAGGAACAGAAGGATCTTGGTGTATGTGTCAATAGATCCCTGAAAGTAGGCAGTCAAGTGGATAAAGTTGTTAAGAAGGCATATGGAGTCTTAGCTTTTATTGGTAGGGGGATTGAATTTCGGAGCCGCAACGTCATGTTGCAACTGTACAAAACTCTAGTGCGGCCGCACTTGGAGTATTGTTTGCAGTTCTGGTCCCCACATTATAAGAAAGATGTGGAGGCATTGGAGAGGTACAGAGGAGGTTTACCAGGATGTTGCCTGGTATGGAGGGCATGTCTTATGAGGAGAGGCTGAGGGATTTGAGGTTGTTTTCGTTAGAAGGAAGGCGGTTAAGAGGAGACCTTATTGAAACATATAAGATGATTAGAGGTTTAGATAGGGTGGACAGTGATAGCCTTTTTCCTAGGATGGAGAAAGCTAGCACGAGGGGACACAGCTTTGAATTAAGGGGTATGAGTTATAGGACGGATATCAGAGGTAGGTTCTTTACTCAAAGAGTGATTAGGGAGTGTAATGCCCTGCCTGCAGCTGTTGTAGATGCGCCAAGTTTGGTGGCGTTTAAGAGGTTAGTTGATAAGTATATGGATGAGAAGGGAATGGTTTAGTTAGGAGGGGCATTGCTTTTTATTTTGGTCGGCACAACATCGAAGGCCGAAGGGCCTGTTCTGTGCTGTATTGTTCTATGTTCTATGTTCTATGTTCTAACTCAGAATCCTGGTGAAGGATCCCAGCTCCCAGTCTCTCCCTCGTGCTGTTTGAGAAAGGTCTCCTTGTTAGTGAGGAGATGTCAAACCACTCGCTTTCAATCCTGAGCTTCAGATCTTCAGTGAGCAGTATTGGGGGGAGGGCGGGGGGTGTGGGGGTGTTGGATAGTCTCTGTGGTATCGCACAGGCTGAATATACACGTGTGCTTCAATCGCTCAGAATGCTCTGATTTATTGATTGGTTTGGACCTCAGTGACCCCTGACACTGGCCATTGGCTAATTAGATAGTGCGGGTAAAACAGCAGCTTCCTGTTAATAGAAACGTTAAACTGTGTGTCTGGAACATTTACAGGGACAATCTTTCAATCTATGCTTCCTCCGTGACCAAAGTATTAAACTGCCATCATTTGTATGATGTGTAATCTGAGCATGTTAGGATACTGGAGATGGGAGAAATCTTTGTTTCTGTGTCTACAAAGAACTTTATCATCCTCAGTGAACACAAACTGACAATGAGAATCAGTTAATTCAGAGAGATTTCACTGTGACCGCTGGAAAGGGAGAGGGTTTGATCTCAGACACTTTGTAGAAAAGGCCTTCTGTGGAATCAGAACTGCAATATAAGAAAGAAAAACATTTGCATTTCTATAGCCCCTTTCACCACCTCAGGACACCCCAAAGCTCTTCACAGCCAATGAGGTACTTTTGAAGTGAGGTCACTGATGAAATGCAGCAGTCGATTGGTACACAGCAAGATCCCGTGAGCCTCACTGTGATCATCTCTTTTAATGATATTGGTTGAGTCAATATCAGGTTTATGGGAATGAGCAGGAGTGTGGGATTAATCAAATTGCTCGTTAGCAGAGCTAGCATGGGCACAATGGGCTGAATGGCCTCATTCTGCACTGTTAGATCCTCTCAACAGCTACACTATTCCGGATTCAATCTGCACATTCCCAGAATTTCTGCTTTTCCAGGTTATTATAGAGTCCTGTCCTATAGCAATCCAACCCTCTAGATTGTGGGGAATCACTCGATATTCCCAAAATCAGGATCCGGGATCAACGTCAGTTGCAGCAAGTGGAAAGTTTCAGAAATTTACCTGTAACTGGACAACTGACCAATCAGCTTCGATTCTCCATTGGGTTTCAGTGTAAATTAAACATTTCTGAAACATCAGGAATGGGGAAGGTTTTCCAAGGCAAATGATAATGTTCCTGGAAGGAAAGCTGTGAATCTATCCATCAATCAGTTCCTTATTTCCATTTACAAACTGACTCCCCTCAACCCCGAGCCTCGTTCTGTCTTCATATTGATTGGAGTTTCAGTGAGAATTGGTTTTGAGTTTCGAATCTTTCAGTGAAGCTGCTGCTCACACATACAGAGGAGACAGTAACCTTCTCCAAATGGATTCTCCTCATTCCCTGTTCACATTCTCCAGGGTTTATTTTATGGAACAATTTCCAGTCAGATCCCTGTTCACAAACATGCCCAAGATTCACAGACACTTATTGATTAGGGTTTGGACAAAACTTCAACAACAACAACTTCTCTTTATATAGTACCTTTCACAGAATCATATAGAACATAGAACATAGAACATTACAGCACAGAACAGGCCCTTCGGCCTTCGATGTTGTGCCGACCAAAATAAAAAGCAATGCCCCTCCAAACTAAACCATTCCCTTCTCTTCCATATACTTATCAATTAACCTCTTAAACGCCACCAAACTTGGCGCATCTACAACAGCTGCAGGCAGGGCATTCCACTCCCTAATCACTCTTTGAGTAAAGAACCTACCTCTGATATCCGTCCTATAACTCATACCCCTTAATTTAAAGCTGTGTCCCCTCGTGCTAGCTTTCTCCATCCTAGGAAAAAGGCTATCACTGTCCACCCTATCTAAACCTCTAATCATCTTATATGTTTCAATAAGGTCCCCTCTTAGCCGCCTCCTTTCTAACGAAAACAACCTCAAATCCTTCAACCTCTCTTCATAGGACCTGCCCTCCATACCAGGTAACATCCTGGTAAACCTCCTCTGTACCCTCTCCAATGCCTCCACATCTTTCTTATAATGTGGGACCAGAACTGCACACAATACTCCAAGTGCGGCCGCACTAGAGTTTTGTACAGTTGCAACACGATGCTGCGGCTCCTAAATTCAATCCCCCTACCAATAAAAGCTAAGACTCCATATGCCTTCTTAACAACTTTATCCACTTGACTGCCTACTTTCAGGGATCTATTGACACATACACCAAGATCCTTCTGTTCCTCAACACTATTAAGAGCCCTACCATTAGCCCTATACTCTACACATTTATTGTTCCTGCCAAAGTGCATTACCTCACACTTTTCCACATTAAACTCCATTTGCCACCTCTCGGCCCAGCTCTGCAACTTGTCCAAGTCTCTCTGCAAACTATAACACCCCTCTTCACTATCTACCACTCCACCGACTTTAGTGTCATCTGCAAATTTACTAATCCATCCTTCAATACCCTCATCCAGATCATTTATAAAAATTACAAACAGCAGGGCCCCAAAACAGACCCCTGAGGTACACCACTTGTCACCGAACTCCACGATGAATATCTCCCATCAACCACCACCCTCTGTCTTCTATCTGCCAGCCAATTCCTAATCCAATTAGCTAAATCACCCTCTATTCCACACATCTGCATTTTCTGTAGAAGTCTTCCATGGGCCACCTTATCAAACGCCTTACTAAAGTCCATATATACTACATCAACCGCCTTACCCCCATCCACCTCTTTGGTCACTTTCTCAAAAAACTCAATGAGGTTAGTAAGGCATGACCTACCCTTCACGAAACCATGCTGACTATCCCCAATCAATTCATTTCTCTCTAAATAACTATAAATCCTATCCCAAATAATTCTCTCCAATACCTTGCCCACAACAGAAGTAAGACTCACTGGCCTATAATTCCCTGGAAGGTCTCTCTTCCCCTTCTTAAACAATGGGACCACATTCGCTATCCTCCAGTCCTCCGGAACCACACCCGTAACCAACGAGGACCTGAAGATCAGAGCCAGAGGCTCTGCAATCTCCTCTCTTGCCTCCCAGAGAATCCTAGGGTAAATCCCGTCCGGCCCAGGGGACTTATCCAACTTCAAACCCTCGAGAATTTCTAACACATCCTCCCTATCTACTACAATACTTCCCAATTTGCAACCCTGTACCTCAGTGATCTCCATAGCTACATTTCCAGCATCCCCAGTAATTCACAGAAACTCTCAAACATAAACTCTGATCCTGAAACAGGTTAGGAAATATTAGCACAGGGAACTAACAGTTTAACAAAAAGGTAAGTTTAAAAGTGCATCTTGATGGAGAGAGTGAGGCAGAGACAGAGAGAGAGAGAGAGAGAGAGAGACGGGGAGTGAGAAATAGAGACAGAGACGGTCTTTCTCCCTCTCACTGTCTCACTCTCACTATATCTTTTACTGGCTGTCTCTGTCTCTGTGTCTCACTCTCACTGTCTCATTTACTCTGAGAAGGAGACAGAGAGAGATTGATTTTTGTGTACAGGATACACCTGGTCAATTTTCCACATTGTTGGGTAGATGTCAGTGTTGTAACTGTACTGGGAGAGCTTGGCTAGGGGAGCAGCAAGTTCTGGAGGACAAATCATCAGTATTATTGCCGGGATGTTATCAGGGCCCATTGCCTTTACAGTAACCAGTGTCTCCAACTGTTTGGAATCATAGAATCATAGAACCCTACAGTGCAGAAAGAGGCCATTCAGCCTATTGTGTCCACACCGATCACAATCCCATCCAGGCCCTACCTCCACATTCCTATATATTTTACCCATTAATCCCTCTAACCTATGCATCTCAGGGCCAATTTTAACATGGCCAATCAACTAACCTGCACATTTTCCGACTGTGGGAGAAAATCAGAGCACCCAGAGGAAACCCACTCAGATACGAGGAGAATGTGCAAACTCGACACAGACAGTGACCCATACCGGAAATTAAACCCAGGTCCTTGGAGCTGTGAAGCAGCAGTGCTAACCCACTGTGCCAACCGTGTGTCCCCTGTACCTCCAAGCATTTGTCGATATCACGGGGAGTGAATCGAATTGGCTGCATACTGGCATCTGAGATACTGGGACCTCTGGAGGAGGCTGAGATGGATCAGTGTGCACAATGGTGAGTGTGAGTTAAGATGCAGGAAGCAGGATTTGGATAACGTCAGGTTTACAGAGAAAGGGGAGGATCAGTCAGGAGTGATCAGAATGGTCCAGTCCAGGAGCATTGAAGGAATGAATGATGGTTTTCATAGCCGATGAGCTGAGACAGGGGCAAACCCAGGCACTGTAAGTGAGGGGGATTTCGGCAATGTTTGTGATAGTACTGGCATGAGTCTGAGGTTTGAAACTCATTCTGGAGTCAAACGTGAGGCCAAGGTTATAAATCCAACCTAATCCCAGACTGGGAGCAGGGATCACCTGAGAAACTGGGAGCAGGAGGAGGTCATTCGGTCCTTCAAACCCTGCTTCACAGTCCAATATAATCATGGCTGATCCTCTACCTCAATATCACACTCTCACTCCCTCCCCATCCTCACTGACACTGTCTAGAAATCTCTCTATTTCCATCTGAATTATATTCACCATTTGGCCTCCACTGCCTCTGTTGTCGAGATTTCCACAGGTTCACTGCCCTCTGAGTGATCAACATTTAAATACTCAGTGTGACTTTTCATTTCTATAGCACCTTTCACATCCTCAGGGTGCTCTGTGATTTGCAGGGGAATTTACAGGTGGTGGTGTTTCCATGTGTCTGCTGTCCTTGTCCTTCTAGGTGGGAGGGACTTTTAACATAGAACATAGAACAATATAGCACAAACAGGCCCTTCATCCCACGAGTTGCACCGATCACATCTACCAATCCACAGACCTATCTATAACCCCCTATCCTATTCTTTTCCATATACTCATCCAGAAGTCTCTTAAAAGACCCAGTGAGTTTGCCTCAACAACCTCCGACGGCAGTCGGTTCCATTCACTCACCACCCTCTGAGTGAAAAACCTACCCTGACATCTCCTTTGTATTTGCTTCCCTGCACCTTAAATCTGTGTCCTCTCGTAGTGACCATTTCAGCTTGGGAAAATAGTCTCTGAGAGCCCACCCTATCTATCCCACTCAACATTTTATAAACCTCTAACAGGTCGCCTCTCAACCTATGTCCCTCCAGTGAGAAGAGTCCCAGCTCCCTCAACCTATCTTCATAAAGCCTGCCTCCCAATCCAGGCAGCATCCTTGTAAATCTCCTGTGAACTTCTCAATAGCCTCTACATCCTTACTATAATGAGGCGACCAGAACTGCGCACAATTCTCCAACTGGGGTCTGACAAGAGTCTTATAGAGCTTGCATCATTACCTCCTGACTCCTAAACTCTATTCCTCAATTAATGAAGGCCAGTACACCGTACGCCTTCTTGACCACTTCCTCCACCTGCGAGGCCTATTTAAGAGTCCTATGGACCCGGACTCCGAGATCCTTCTGCTCTACAACACAGCTAAGACTCCTACCCCTTATATTTTGGGAGCTGCTTCAAAGGAAGTGATACCTTGCTGCCGTGTATCTTGTAGGTGGACCAGACTGGAACCACAGGGCACTGCTGGGAGAGGGAGGGAATGTTTAAAACATGGAATGGAGTCCTGGTCACAGGGGGCTGCTTTGTCCTGGAGAGGAGTTGGAATAATCTCACAAACACGTGTAAACTTACCCTGATACAGCTGGGAAACACTTTGTGAGCTTTGACTGATGACTGAGATCCGACAGACATCTCCTAACCTCACTCAACATTCCCCACAGTCATTAATTTAACTTCCGAGAGAATCACGTTCCCAACTCCCTGTCTGAGTGTTTATCCTCCAGCTAAGTTTTGACAAAGAGAATCCATTAATGGAGATAAACGGTTCAGGTTGAAAGTAGAAGCTGTGTTGTGTGGTGATTTGCTGACTCGTATCCTGCAGCAGACTGTGAGCTGATCTCTCTCGCTGAGGCAGGGCAGGAGTTCCTGATATAAAATCCACCCAGCTTGTGATCACAACACAAATATATCAGAGCGCATTCTGTTAACACATGAATGGGAAACACTGAAACTGGATGGGAAGATGGTCCTTCACACTCTCTGATGATATAAATGATAAGGGATTGCTGGGGTAACTCTGCAATCTCCCACACTAGTTTTACACACTGTGTTAGCCAGGGTGAAATCTCACTGCAGGAACTCCCTGTCAAACTGCCTGCAATTTGCTGAGTGATCACAGCCTCACTCAACTTGTCCAATCTGTCACTCAATCAGAATCAATCCAAAAAATACAACACCATCTCTCATCACACAAAAACCCTGGTGTGGTGTTTGACCCGGAGCTCCCCGGAATAGTCCGCAGCTGCTCCACTGCTGAACTGCTCGGCTCCTGAGAAGGTGCGGTGGGCAGGGGATGGGGTGCTGGGTGTGATGGAGAAGTGGATCAGGATGTCTCAGAGAGAGTGGTCCCTGCAGAATGCTGACAGGGGAAATGAAGCGAAGGTGTGTTGGGTAGTGGCATCACACTGGAGTTGGTCAAAATGGTGGAGGTGGTGGGGGGTGAAAAGAGGGGACAAGAGTGACCCTGCCCTGGCTCTGGGAGGGAGGGGAGGGGATGAGATCTGTTGGGTTGGAACCACAGTGGGTGGAAAATCACACTTGAGGAAAAAGGAAGTCATATCGACAGTGCTGTTTTGGAAAGTAGCAGCGTGAGAACAGATATGGCAGGGACGCAGGAACTGAGAGAATGCAATGGAGTCCTTCCAGAATGTGAGATGTGAAGAGTTGTGATCTAGGTGGCTATGAGATCTATTGGAGGGAAGAGGAGGAAAATGCTTTTCTCGCTAAATCTGGTGATTTGACCATTATCACATCGCTATTTGTGGGAGCTTGCTGTGCATAAATTCACTGCCACAATCCCGACATTACAATAGTGACTATACTTTAGAAAAGCTCCTTCATTGGCTGGGAAACAATGTGGGAATTTGCTGAATAGGTGCTATAGAAATGTAAATCTTGTGTTCTGAACTGAAGCTGTTAATCATTTCTCCAAACCCACTCCGTTCTGATTCTCAGAATCCGGATCAATTCCAGGAATGAAGGATTCTAAAGTAAAATTAAAGTTCATTTGTTGGTGTCACAAGTAAGACAGACTTTAACACTGCAATGAAGTTACTGTGAAAATCCCCTAGTTGCCACAGTCCAGTGCCTTTTCGGGTACACTGAGGGAGAATTTAGCATGGTGAATACACCCTGACCAGTACATCTTTGGACTGAGAGGGGAAACAAAAGCACACGGAAGAAACCCATACAGACACAGGGAGAACATGCAGACTCTGCACAGACAGTGACCCAAGCCAGGAATCAAACCCAGGTCCCTGGCGCTGTGAGGCAGCAGCGCTAACCGTTGTATTACCAAGCTGCTGCCCCAGAACAACAATTGGAAGCTTTAATGAAAGGTTTAAAGAAATCCTTTGACAGTGCAGTGCTGATCTGAAGGTCAAACCTAGACAGCATTCTGCACACAGTTTATTAATTATTTATACCTGGCCCTGATGTCGCCTGTTTAAATTTTAATCAGCTGGAATTGTTTCCACTTGAATCTCCAATCTTTTCACTTTTCTCATCCTTGGACTGATTGTTTAGTCATTTACACAGTGAGGAGATTTCTCACCAACCCAGATTCCCCAGAAATGAGTGAATGTTTCCAAATCTCTCTCTCTCTCTGCCCCACAGATTCTCACTCCCTTCATTTTCCTCTTGTTCCCACCTCACTTTGCTTGCTTCATCCTGTTGTGTGGATTGGATCTGATCACACTCTCGTTCCCACTGAAAAGACTCGGTCAAAGGTCAGAGATAGGATGACAAGTTCCACGTTTCCAAAATGTAAATCTGGTCACATTGGGATGATGACCCTCTCACTAATGAATGGGGTGTATTCTATTGTAGAGAGCAGAGGTCAGTGAGACTTATTCCCTCTGCAGCCAGTGCACAGAAACATCAATATCAGTTCAGCAGCTTCGGAATCTCATTCTGACAGCAGCTCCCTACTGAATAACCCACTCTTACTGACGGCCTTGTACTTTACTCCTAATAACACACTCGGCAAGAAGATTCCCTTCAAACCTCACACACACCAGCATCAGACAGCACACACTTCACACAATCCACACCTTCCACTCAAACCAAACTCTCCCCATCATCACCACCACAACTCTTCCCATCTCTTCTGCCATCTGAGTGAGTGCCGCATGTCAGAGGGTCAGTGCTGAGGGAGTGCCGCACTGTCAGAGGGTCAGTGCTGAGGGAGTGCCGCACTGTCAGAGGGTCAGCGCTGAGGGAGTGCCGCACTGTCAGAGGGTCAGTACTGATGGAGTGCCGCACTGTCAGAGGTTCAGTGCTGAGGGAGTGCCGCACTGTCAGAGGGTCAGTGCTGAGGGAGTGCCGCACTGTCAGAGGGTCAGTGCTGAGGGAGTGCCGCACTGTCAGAGGGTCAGTGCTGAGGGAGCGCCGCACTGTCAGAGAGTCAGTGCTGAGGGAGTGTCGCACTGTCAGAGGGTCACTGCTGAGGGAGTGCCGCACTGTCAGCGGGTCAGTACTGAGGGAGTGTTGCACTGTCAGAGGGTCAGTGCTGAGGGAGTGCCGCACTGTCAGAGGGTCAGTGCTGAGGGAGTGCCGCACTGTCAGAGGGTCAGTGCTGAGGGAGTGCCGCACTGTCAGAGGGTCAGTGCTGCGGGAGTGCCGCACTGTCAGAGGGTCAGTGCTGAGGGAGTGCCGCACTGTCAGAGGGTCAGTGCTGAGGGAGTGCCGCACTGTCAGAGGGTCAGTCCACTTTGACGCAAAGACTGATTTTGCAGCACTGTCTTGTTGGGCAGATTCTGTTTAGCTCCAGTTCCGATGCCAGTGACATCCTTATCATCTTCCTGATTGGAGTGTGTCCCACTAATTATTCAGCAAGTACCCAGAGAAATAGAAGGAGCTCACAATCTGCCAACACTCTTATTATCCACTCGCATGTATAATTAGCCCCGACACCTTTGTTGAAGCAGCTGAGATTTTCTCCAGTGAGATGTCTGCTTTTCAGCCGTTGCCCTGAAGTAAAGACTTGATTTGATTTTTGATTGTTCTGCATTTCGCTGCCTCTCTGTGTTTCATACACAATGCTTTAAGGGGAGTTTGTCTGCTCCACACAGCGTGTGTTGATTGAACTCCAATCTGGTGAGCTGAGTGCAACCTTAATGACTCTTAATTAAACATTCACCTCACTGTTACTGAGAATTAATTGTGCAAAAATTACAATAAATAAGTCCCATCTCTTTTGAACCTTTCAAACCTCAGGAAGTCTCAAAGTGATTTACAGCGAGTTTAGTGTTTTAGGAAACCGATTTGTGCACAGCAAGATCCCACAAAGAGCAATGTGATAATGAGCAGAGAATGTGTTACAGTCAGGGTGATTGAGGGTAAATATTGAACACGACGGCAGGGATAATTCTGAAATAAAAGCCAAGTACTGTGGATGCTGATAATTGGAGAAAGAATCAGAAAATGCTGGAACATCCCAATGGGTCTGACAGCTGCTGCGAGGAGAGAACAGAACTGGCATTCTGAGTCCAAATAAAGTTCCAAAGAACAATCCCACTGGACTCGATGTTAACTTGTGGCAATGTGAGATTCGGAAGATTGGTAAATGTTATCAGATAAAGTGCCAGAAGATTTCTTTTCAAACCGAACCAAAGAATATCCCAAATGTAATAAAGGAAAATTTGGATAAAATTCCAGTGATGAAACTGAATAATTTCATTAAACTGAGGAAAGCAGCTTCATTGCAATTCTCTAAGGTTCAGTAATATATGTAATAATGTCTTTTGGGTAGAATCTGTTACCGTGAGCATTTTATAGATCAGACTGCAATCTATAAAGTACAATTATCCCCTCATTGATTTCCTGTAATTATTTCACTCTGATCATTCTTCCTGCCAGGAGCTGTTTAATGTTTAATGATGGTGATCTATTCATTGGCTTTCTCACTCTCCAATCAGCAAATGGAAATCAGCCTCCTTCCCAGGCTGGTTGTTCACACAGTCCAGAAACAGGCCATTCGGCCCAACATCTCCCTGCTGCTCTTTCTGCTCCACACAAACCTCCTCCCCCTCACCCCCCTCCCTTCATCTCATCCTATCGACGTATCCTTCAATTGGCTGTTCCGTCTGGGCCGGTATTCCTGCTGATTGATTTGCAAAGCTGATATTTTGTTTGTGTATTTCTTCAGTGATCAATAACAGACAGCCAGGGGCAGCAATAAAGGTCTTGCCTCACTGATGGTTCAGACAGCTGCTCGCTCACTGCCAGTTAAACACACTCTGTTGCAGCATTTATATTCCCCTCGCCTGAACTCATCATCTTCAACTGGATCTGACAGACAGAATGATGAGTGGGAGAAGGAGGGGGAATAACCGCTTTATTCAAAGGCTGGAGGGCAGCATGAGGAAAATCATAGAATCAAACTACACAGAAGAGGCCATTCAGCCCCATTCTGCCTCTCTATCTCCTTGGAAGAACCACATTGAAAATATTCCTCCCTCTGGTTCTTTTCCCAATTCTCTTCAATCTGTGTCCCTCTGGTTTCCCACCCTCCTGTTACTGGAAACATTTTCTCCTTATTTTCTTTCCCAGGCTGCAGGATTTTGGACACATCTATTACAGTGAAAGGACCAGAATATTCCAGCTAAGATCTAACCAGTGATTAATATAAGGTCTTTGTTTTAGAAAAGAGAGCAAGTGAACAATCCTCCAGTTAAGGTGAAGTCTGTTCGGGACAATTAATGTGGAGCTTCCCCCCGTGATATAAATCACTGTCAGGATTTGCAATGAGTGATATTGGGCTACAATCACTCACTGACCCTCATCGATTTCTACTTCCCTCCGAGTCCCGGCTCATTTCCCTGATATTGAACTAAAGATTAACCACATCCTCCAACATGGAACTCTGTCACCCTAATTAACTCAAATTAAACATACAATCACTCTATCTAGCTGTGGATTCAATGTTGGAAAAACCCAGTCAGTTTAAAATGATGGAAATGCAGATTCTCTTTTATTGCCCAGGCTGCATTTTCCAAAACTGAGCGTGTGTGCGGAGATCGATACACTTCTCAATCTCTCAACAATTTCCCACTAAATGGATCCTCCCAGCAACTTGCTGCTGAGTTAAGGAGGACAACTCTCCCTGTTAAAGCCAAACTGCCCTCATTACAGAAAGTCAAGGAGATTGTTTCTTCAGTAAGAACCGATTGAAGAGAATCATCTGATCAAAATTAAACCTTGTCACCGGGGTGGGGGGGACTTTCAGCTGAGGCAGAAAGTGCTGGGTTCATTTTCACGTCCAAAGATTTGGATACAAAATACATTGGCATGATGGTTAGCACTGCTATCTCACAGCATCAGGCTTCGATTTCCTGTCACTGTCTTTATGAAGTTTGCACATTCTCCTTGTGTCTCCATTGTTTTCCTCTGGGTGCTCCAGTTTCCTCACACACTCCAAAGATATGTGGAATAGGTAGATTGGCCATGCTAAATTGCCTCTTAATATTACTGGGGTAAATATGTGGGGTGATGGGAATGGAGCCTGGGTGGGATTATTGTTGGAGCAGGCTCGATGGGCTGAATGGCCTCCTCCTTCTCTGTAGAACACAGAACATAGAACACTACAGCACAAACAGGCCCTTCGGCCCACAAGTTGTGCCGATCATATCAGTATCTACCAGGCCATAGAACTATCTGTAACTCCCAATCCCATTAAATCCCATGTATTCATCCAGGAGTCTCTTAAAAGATCCCAGCGAGTTCGCCTCTACCACCACTGACGGCAACCGATTCCATTCACTCACCACCCTCTGAGTGAAAAACCTACCTCGAACATCTCCTCTGTACTTGCCCCCCAGCATCTTAAACCTGTGTCCTCTCGTAGCGACCATTTCAGCCCTGGGAAATAGCCTCCAAGAATCCACCCTATCTATTCCTCTCAACATCTTATAAACCTCTATCAGGTCACCTTTCAACCTTCATCTCTCCAGTGAGAAGAGTCCCAGCTCCCTCAACCTATCTTCATAAGGCCTGCCCTCCAATCCTGGCAACATCCTTGTAAATCTCCTCTGCACCCTCTCAATAGCTTCCACATCCTTCCTATAGTGAGGTGACCAGAACTGCGCACAGTACTCCAAGTGGGGTCTGACAAGGGTCTTGTAAAGTTGTAGCATTACCTCTCGACTCCTAAACTCAATTCCTCGATTAATGAAGGCCAGTACACCGTATGCCTCCTTGACCACATCATAGAACATAGAACACTACAGCACAAACAGGCCCTTCGGTCCACAAGTTGCACCGATCACATCTACCAATCCACAGACCTATCTATAACCCCCTATCCTATTCTTTTCCATATACTGATCCAGAAGTCTTTTAAAAGACCCCAGTGAGTTTGCCTCAACAACCTCCGACGGCAGTCGGTTCCATTCACTCACCACCCTCTGAGTGAAAAACCTACCCCTGACATCTCCTTTGTATTCGCTTCCCTGCACCTTAAATCTGTGTCCTCTCGTAGTGACCATTTCAGCTCGGGGAAATAGTCTCTGAGAGTCCACCCTATCTATTCCTCTCAACATTTTATAAACCTCTATCAGGTCGCCTCTCAACCTACGTCTCTCCAGTGAGAAGAGTCCCAGCTCCCTCAACCTATCTTCATAAGGCCTGCCTCCCAATCCAGGCAGCATCCTTGTAAATCTCCTCTGAACTCTCTCAATAGCCTCTACATCCTTCCTATAATGAGGTGACCAGAACTGCGCACAATACTCCAACTGGGGTCTGACAAGAGTCTTATAAAGCTGCATCATTACCTCCTGACTCTTAAACTCTATTCCTCAATTAATGAAGGCCAGTACACCGTACGCCTTCTTGACCACTTCCTCCACCTGCGAGGCCTATTTAAGAGTCCTATGGACTCGGACTCCGAGATCCTTCTGCTCCTCAACATTGTCAAGACTCCTACCCTTGATATTATACTGCTTCATGCCATTGGTCCTGCCAAAATGGACCACTACTCATTTATCCGCGTTGAAGTCCATCTGCCACTTCTCCGCCCAGTCTTGCATCCTATCTATGTCTCGTTGCAACTTCAGACATCCCTCCAGACCATCCACAACACCACCAACCTTTGCCTCATCGGCGCACTTACTAACCCATCCCTCCACTTCCTCATCCAGGTCATTTATGAAAATGACAAACAGCAGGGGTCCTAGAACAGATCCCTGGGGCACTCCACTGGTGACTGACCTGCATGCAGAAAAAGAGCCATCCACAACCACTCTCTGCCTTCTGCAGGCAAGATGTAGAGATGCCGGTGTTGGACTGGGGTAAGCTCAGTAAAAGGTCTGACAACACCATTTTAAATCCAACCAATTTATTTGATAGTAAACTTGCTAGCTTTTGGCGTTTGTGCGTTTGTCAGGCGAATGAGGTGTTCTGGTCTCCAAAAGCACACGTATCAGCACAGACAGTTTACAGATTGCTGATTAGAATGTGAATCCTTACACCTAACCTGCTATTCAAGTCTTAAAGTGGCTAACAATGTGGGTGGAAGGAACACTGAGCACAAGTTAGAGAGATGTGTATTGTCTCCAGACAGCACAGTAAGTGAGGTTTTTTGCTAACCCAGGCAAGTCATGGTGGTTACAGATAGTGTGACATGAAACCAAGATCCCTGTTAAGACTGTCCTCATGTGTGCGGAACTTGGCTATCAGTCTCTGCTCAGCGGCTCTGCGCTGTCGTGTGTCGTGAAGGACCCCTTGAAGATCATTTACCCGAAGGTTGGAGGCCAAATGCCTGTGACTGCTGAAGTGTTCGCCCACGGGAAGGGAACTGTTTTACCTGGTGATTGTTGAGCGATGCTCATTCATCCGCTGTCGTAGTGTCTGCATGGTCTCCCCAATGTACCATGCTTCGGAACACCCTTTCTTGCAACGTATTAGGTAGACAATGTTGGCCGAGTTGCAAGAGTATGTACCGTGTACCTGGTGAATGGTATTCCCACGTTTGACGATGTCGTCCATGTCAATGATCTGGCATGTCTTGCAGAGGTTGCTGTGGCGGGGTTGTGTGGTATTGTGGTCACTGTTCTCCTGAAGGTTGGGTAGTTTGCTGCGAACAATGATCTGTTTGAGGTTGTGCGGTTGTCTGAAGGCAAGAAGTGGGGGGGGTGGGGATGGCCCTAGCGAGATGTACATCGTCATCAATGATATGTTGAAGACTCCGGAGAAGATGTCGTAGCTTCTCCGCTCCGGGGAAGTACTGGATAACAAAGGGTACTCTGTCCACCGTGTCCCGTGTTCGACTTTTGAGGATTAGGTTGTCTACCTAATACGTTGCAAGAAAGGATGTCCCGAAGCATGGTTCTATCTGAAGGCAGCGAGGCTTGCTGTTTGTTTACATTTCTCTTGTACTCCTTTCACAATAAGAACAAAGAACCTTTAACCAGTGCTTAACCCTCTCTCCACTCACATTGTTTGTACCTTTAAGACTTGATTACCTGTAAAGACTCACACCTCGACCATTATTTAGTAAATTGAGTTTGTGTCTACGTATTCCCTGTTTGCAAACAGAACTCCCACTTATCTGATGAAGGAACAGTGCCCCGAAAACTGGTGGCTTTTGCTACCAAATAAACTTGTCAAATTTTAAGCTGGTTCTGTAAGATTTCTTACTGTTTCTTACCAAGCCAGTTCTGTATTCATCTTACCAGCTCTCCTCTGATCCTGTGTGACTTTACCTTTTGTACCAGTCTGCCATGAGGTCCCTTGACAAAGGCTTTACTGAAGTCCATGTATACAACATCCACTGCCTTTCCCTCATCTATCCTCTTCACCATTTCCTCACAAAACTCAATCAAGTTAGTGAGGCACGACCTGCCCATCACAAAACCATGCTGTTTTCTATTAAGTCCAATTGTTTCCAATGTAAGCAAATCTTTTCCAATAATTTCCCTTCCACTGATGTAAGGCTCACTGGCTGATCATTTTCTGGGTTGTCCCTGCTGTTCTTGTTAAATGGAACGACATTGGCTATTCTCCAGTCCTCTGGAACTTCACCTGTAGCCAATGAGATTACAAAGATTTCTGTCAAGGCCCCAACACTTTCTTCACTTTTCATCCCTCAGTATTCTGGGGTAGATCCCATCAGACCCTGGGGACTTATTTTTTTAAGACTACCAATACTTTCTCCTTTTTAATATCAACATGACCCAGAATATCTACACACCCTACCCTCAGCTCCTCATCCATCAAGTCCCTCTCTTTGGTGAATACTGAGGCAAAGTATTCATTTAGTACATCGCCCGTTTCCTCTGGTTCCAACCATAGATTCCGTCCACTATCCTCGAGTGGACCAATCCTTTCCCTGACTACCCTCTTGCTATTTACATACGTATAAAATGCCTCAGGATTTTCCTCAATCCTGTTTGCCAAGGATTTTTCACGACCCCCCCTTTAGCCCTCCTAACTCCTTCCTTAAGTTCCTTCCTTATATTCTTCCAAGGATTTATCTGTCCAAAGCCTTTTAGACCTTACAGATGCTTCTCATTTCTTTTTGACAAGGCTCATGATATCCCTCATTATCCAGGGTTCCCGTTAATTGCCACACTTTTATCCTAACAGCTACATGCCATTCCTGAATCGCAATCAACTGACATTTGAAAAACTCCCACATGTCGGATATTGATTTAACTTCAAACAGCCTCTCCCAATCTCCACTCTCTAGATCCTGAAATAATGTTATTGTAGACTTCCCCCAATTTAACACTTTTACCCGAGGACCACTCTTATCCTTACCCACAAGCACCTTAAAGCTTAGAGATTTGTGATCATAGTTCTTGAAATGTTCTGTTACTGAGATTCAATCACCTGCTGGGCTCATTCCCCAATACAAGGTCTAATTATGGCTCCTTCCCGAGTTGGACTATTTACATACTGTTTTCAGGAAACCCTCGTGGATGCTCTTTACAAATTCTGCCCTTTCCAAGGCCTCAGCAGTCAGTGAACCCCAGTCAATACACAGAAAGTTAAAAGCACCCACCACAACGCTGCTGTTTTTGCACCTTTCCAAAATTTGCCTCCTTCCACTCCCCCCCGATTCTCATTGATTCCAGTTTCTGGGGCTCCTTGATGCCACACCCGGTCGAATGGAGCCTTGATGTGAAGGGCTGTCACTCTCTCCTCACCTCTGGAATTCAGCTCCTTTGTCCATGTTTGAACCAAGGCTGTAATGAGGTCAGGAGCTGAGTGACCACCTGGCGAAACCCAAACTGGGCGTCACATAGAACATAGAACGTAGAACATTACAGTGCAGAACAGGCCTTTCGGCCCTCGATGTTGCGCCAACCAATTGAGAAAAAGCAATGATCCTCTAACCTAAACCATTCCCTTTTCATCCATAAACCAATCCACTGACCACTTAAATGCCCCCAAACTTGGCACATCTACAACTGCAGCAGGCAGGGCATTCCATACCCTTACCACCCTCTGGGTAAAGAACCTACTTCTGACATCTGTCCTATAACTACCACCCCTTAATTTAAAGCTATGTTCCCTTGTGCTAGCCTTCTCCATCTGAGGAAAAAGGCTATCACTGTCCACCCTGTCTAATCCTCTGATCATCTTATATGCTTCAATAAGGTCTCCTCTTAGCCACCTCTTTTCTAACGAAAACAACCTCAAATCCCTCAGCCTCTCCTCATAAGACCTTCCCTCCATACCAGGCAACATCCTGGTAAACCTCTTCTGCACCGTCTCCAATGCCTCCACATCTTTCTTATAATGTGGGGACCAAAACTGTACACAATACTCCAAGTGCGGCCGCACCAGAGTTTTGTACAGTTGCAACATGATGTTGCGGCTCCGAAATTCAATCCCCCTACCAATAAAAGCCAAGACTCCGTATGCCTTCTTAACAACCTTATCAACTTGATTGCCAACTTTCAGGGACCTATGCACATATACACCAAGATCCCTCTGTTCTTCAACACTATTAAGAGTCCTACCATTAGCCCTATACTCTACACATTTATTATTTCTGCTAAACTGAATAACCTCACACTTTTCCGCATTAAACTCCATTTACCACCTCTCGGCCCAGCTCTGCAACTTGTCCAAGTCTCTCTGCAAACTATAACACCCCTCTTCATTATCTACCACTCCTCCAACTTTGGTGTCATCAGCAAATTTAATAATCCATCCTTCTATACCCTCATCCAGATCATTTATAAAAATTACAAACAGCAGAGGCCCCAAAACAGATCCCTGAGGTACACCACTTGTAACTGAACTCCATGATGAATAATTTCCATCAACCCCACCACCCTCTGTCTTCTATCAGCTAGTCAATTCCTAATCCAATTAGCTAAATCACCCTCAATCCCACACATCTGCATTTTCTGCAGAAGTCTTCCATGGGGAACTTTATCGAGTGCCTTACTAAAGTCCATATATACCACGTCAACTGCGTTACCCCCATCCACCTCTTTGGTCACTTTTTCAAAAAACTCAATAAGGTTAGTAAGGCACGACCTACCCTTCACAAAACCATGCTGACTATCCCCAATCAATTCATTTCTCTCTAGATGACTATAAATCCTATCCCTAATAATTCTTTCCAATACTTTGCCCACAACAGAAGTAAGACTCACCAGCCTGTAATTCCCAGGAAAGTCTCTATTCCCCTTCTTGAACAATGGGACCACATTCGCTATCCTCCAGTCATCCAGCACTATACCCGTAACCAACGACGACCTGAAGATCAGAGCCAAAGGCTCTGCAACCACCTCTGTTGCCTCACAGAGAATCCTAGGGTAAATCCTGTCTGGCCCAGGGGACTTATCTACTTTCAAACCCTCAAGAATATCTAACACCTCCTCCTTATCTACTTCAATACTTTCCAGTTTACAACCCTGTATCCCAGTGTTCTCCACAACTACATTGAGGATCGTGTTAAGGAGCTGGAGCTGGAATTAGAGGAGCTCAGGATAATTCGAGAGGTTGAGGAGGATATAGGCAGGAGTAACAAAGAGATTGTAACTCCTAAAAGTGATAATTGGGTAACTATTAGGAGGGGGGGTAAGAAGCAATCGGGGAGACAATCCCCTGGGGCTGTTCCCCTCCAAAATAAATTTTCTGTCTTGGAGGCTACAGTTGAGGAAGAATCAACTGGAGCTGACCAAAGGGAGCAGGTCTCTGGGGGTGAGCCTGCTGAGAATGCTCAGGTGGGTGGGGGGAATAAGAGATTAGGCCTAGTTATAGGAGACTCCATAGTTAGAGGGACAGATAGGAGGGTAAATAGTAATAAACAGGACTCAGGGCTGGTGTGTTGCCTCCCAGGGGCTGGGGTCCAGGATGTCGCAGATCGGGTTTTTAAGATTCTTAAGGGTGAGGGGAGTCAGCCCCAAGTCATTGTTCATGTGGGGACACATGATGTAGGTAGGACAAGGGAAGGGGATATTAAACAGAAATTTATGGAGTTAGGGTGGAAGCTTAGGTCCATAACAGGCAGAGTGGTTATCTCTGGACTCTTGCCTGTGCCAAGAGATAGTTTAGAGATGAACAGAGAAAGGGATAGTTTGAACTCATGGCTGCGTGGATGGTGCAGGAGGGAGGGGTTCAGGTTCCTTAACAATTGGGACTCATTCTGGGATAGGTGGGACCTCTTCAAGAGAGATGGTCTACACCTGAACCAGAGGGGGACTAATATCTTGGAGGGAAAATTTGCTAAGGCTATGATGGGGGCTTTAAACTGATTCGGGGGGGGGGTGGGATCCTAAGTAGTTGGGGTGCTGAGAGGGATGAGAGTAAGGGGGTTATAGAAGAGAGTTGTAAAACACAGCGGCGTACGGGTGGGGTGGGGCATGGTTTGAGATGCGTATACTTTAATGCAAGGAGTATTCGCAATAAGGGGGAGAAACTTGCAGCTTGGACCAGTACCTGGAACTTCGATGTTGTGGCCATTTCAGAGACTTGGGTAGAGCAGGGACAGGAATGGATGTTGCAGGTTCCGGGTACAAATGCTTTAGTCGGAGTAGAGAAGGGGGTAGAAGGGGGGGAGGAGTGGCGTTACTGGTCAAAGACTGTATCACGGTGATCGAAAAGAAGTTTGATGAGGACTTGTCTGTTGAGGTATTATGGGCTGAGATTAGAAACAGGAGAGGAGAGGTCACCCTGTTGGGAGTCTTTTACAGACCTCCTAATAGTTCTAGAGAGGTTGAGGAAAGGATTGCGAAGTCAATTCTGATTAGGAGTGAAAGTAGTAGGGTAATTGTGATGGGGGACTTTAACTTTGCTAATATTGATTGGAATAGCTATAGCTCTAGCTCGTTAGAGGGGTCAGTTTTTGTACAAAGTGTGCAGGAAGGTTTTTTGACTCAGTATGTAGATAGGCCAACTAGAGGTGAGGCTACATTGATTTGGTGCTGGGCAATGAGCCAGACCAGGTGTTAGGCTTGGAAGTTAGTGAACATTTTGGTGATAGTGACCACAATTCGGTTACGTTCACCTTAGTGATGGACAGGGATAGGCATGAAGCTGGGGGCAGTAGTTATAGCTGGGGGAAGGGTAATGATGAGGCCATCAGGAGAGAATTAGGGTGCATAGATTGGACTAGGGAACTACAGGGACTGGGAACATCTGGAATGTGGTGCTTATTCAAGGAGCAGCTGCTACGAGTCCTTGATAAGTATGTCCCTGTCAGGCAGGGAGGAAATGGTCGAGTAAGAGAGCCTTGGTGTACGAAAAAGTTGATTTGCTGGTTAAGAAGAAAAAGGAGGCTTATGTCAGGATGAGGCTTGAAGGCTCAGATAGTGCAATGGATAGCTATAGATTAGCCAGGAAGGAGCTAAAAAGTGAATTGAGGAGAGCTAAGAGGGGACACGAGAAGATGTCGGCTGATAGGATTAAGGAGAATCCTAAAGCTTTCTTTCGATATGTTAAGAATAGAAGATTGGTTAGGGCAAGATTAGGGCCAGTCATAGACAGCAATGGGAATTTGTGCGTGGAGCCTGAAGAGATTGGTGAGGCACTGAATAAATATTTCTCTTCGGTATTCACGCAGAGTGCTGGAAATGTAGCTATGGAGAGCACTGAGGTACAGGGTTGCAAATTGGGAAGTATTGTAGTAGATAGGGAGGATATGTTAGAAATTCTCGAGGGTTTGAAGTTGGATAAGTCCCCTGGGCCGGACGGGATTTACCCTAGGATTCTCTGGGATGCAAGAGAGGAGATTGCAGAGCCTCTGGCTCTGATCTTCAGGTCCTCGTTGGTTACGGGTGTGGTTCCGGAGGACTGGAGGATAGCGAATGTGGTCCCATTGTTTAAGAAGGGAAGAGAGACCTTCCAGGGAATTATAGGCCAGTGAGTCTTACTTCTGTTGTGGGCAAGGTATTGGAGAGAATTATTAGGGATCGGATTTATAGTTATTTAGAGAGAAATGAATTGATTGGGGATAGTCAGCATGGTTTCGTGAAGGGTAGGTCATGCCTTACTAACCTCATTGAGTTTTTGAGAAAGTGACCAGAGAGGTGGATGGGGGTAAGGCGGTTGATGTAGTATATATGGACTTTAGTAAGGCGTTTGATAAGGTGGCCCATGGACGACTTCTACAGAAAATGCAGATGTGTGGAATAGAGGGTGATTTAGCTAATTGGATTAGGAATTGGCTGGCAGATAGACGACAGAGGGTGGTGGTTGATGGGAGATATTCATCGTGGAGTTCGGTGACAAGTGGTGTGCCTCAGGGGTCTGTTTTGGGGCCCCTGCTGTTTGTAATTTTTATAAATGATCTGGATGAGGGTATTGAGGGATGGATCAGTAAATTTGCAGATGATACTACAGTTGGTGGAGTGGTAGATAGTGAAGAGGGGTGTTTTAGTTTACAGAGTGACTTGGACAAGTTGCAGAGCTGGGCCGAGAGGTGGCAAATGGAGTTTAATGTGGAAAAGTGTGAGTAATGCACTTTGGCAGGAACAATAAATGTGTAGAGTATAGGGCTAATGGTAGGGCTCTTAATAGTGTTGAGGAACAGAAGGATCTTGGTGTATGTGTCAATAGATACCTGAAAGTAGGCAGTCAAGTGGATAAAGTTGTTAAGAAGGCATATGGAGTCTTAGCTTTTATTGGTAGGGGGATTGAATTTAGGAGCCGCAGCATCATGTTGCAACTGTACAAACTCTAGTGCGGCTGCACTTGGAGTATTGTGTGCAGTTCTGGTCCCCACATTATAAGAAAGATGTGGAGGCATTGGAGAGGGTACAGAGGAGGTTTTCCAGGATGTTGCCTGGTATGGAGGGCAGGTCCTATGAAGAGAGGTTGAAGGATTTGAGGTTGTTTTCGTTAGAAAGGAGGCGGCTAAGAGGGGATCTTATTGAAGCATATAAGATGATTAGAGGTTCAGATAGGGTGGACAGTGTTAGCCTTTTTCCTAGGATGGAGAAAGCTAGCACGAGGGGACACAGCTTTAAATTAAGGGGTATGTGTTATAGGACGGATATCAGAGGTAGGTTCTTTACTCAAAGAGTGATTAGGGAGTGTAATGCCCTGCCTGCAGCTGTTGTAGATGCGCCAAGTTTGGTGGCGTTTAAGAGGTTAATTGATAAGTATATGGAAGAGAAGGGAATGGTTTAGTTTGGAGGGGCATTGCTTTTTATTTTGGTCGGCACAACATCGAAGGCCGAAGGGCCTGTTCTGTGCTGTATTGTTCTATGTTCTATGTTCTATTTACGTTTCCCAGCGAGAATACCGAAGAGAAATATTTGTTCAGTGCCTCTCCAATCTCTTCAGGCTCCACACATAACTTCCCACTGCTGTGTCTGACTGAGCAGGGGCTGCCAGATAGCGCTGTCGATGATCCCCTAGCCAAACTCTCCCAGTACAGTTACAACACTGGCATCTACCCAACAATGTGGAAAATTGCCCAGTTTTGCCCTGTACACAAAAAGCAACTGAGTGACTGGGCGCTAATTGGCCGGGTTGGATTTGTCCTGCTTTTTGTGTACAGGACATTTCTGGGCAATTTTCCACATTGTTGGATAGATTCCAGTGTTGTAACTGTACTGGGAGAGCTTGACTAGGGGAGCAGCAAGTTCTGGAGCACAAATCTTCAGTATTATTGCTGGCATGTTATCAGGGCCCATTGCCTTTATAGTATCCAGAGCTATCAGCTGTTTCTTGATATCACGGGGAGTGAATCAAATTGGCTGGAGACTGGGATCTGAGATACTGGGGACCACTGGAGGAGGCCGAGATAAATCATCCACTCGACACTCCCGGCTGAAGATTGCTGTGAATATTTCAGCCTTATCTGATGTTCTGGGCTGCTCCATCGTTTAGGATGGGGGTATTTATTTTTAATGACACAGAATGTGAATGTTGATGAAAAAAGGTCACATTGTTGAGAGATGGTCTACACCTGAACCAGAGGGGAACTAATATCTTGGGGGGAAAATTTGCAAAGGCTATGCAGGGGGCTTTAAACTGATTCGAGGGGGGGTGGGATCCTGAATAGTTGGGGTGCTAAGAGGGATGAGAGTAAGGGGGTCATAGAGGAAAGCTGTAAAACACAGCAGCATACGGGTGGGGTAGGGCATGGTTTGAAATGCGTATACTTTAATGCAAGGAGTATTCGCAATAAGGGGGAGGAACTTGCAGCTTGGACCAGTACCTGGAACTTCGATGTTGTGGCCATTTCAGAGACTTGGGTAGAGCAGGGACAGGAATGGATGTTGCAGGTTCCGGGGTACAAATGCTTTAGTCGGAGTAGAGAAGGAGGTAGAAGGGGGGGAGGAGTGGCATTATTGGTCAAAGACTGTATCACGGTGATAGAAAAGAAGTTTGATGAGGACTTGTCTGTTGAGGTAGTATGGGCTGAGATTAGAAACAGGAGAGGAGAGGTCACCCTGTTGGGAATCTTTTATAGACCTCCTAAAAGTTCTAGAGAGGTAGAGGAAAGGATTGCAAAGTCAATCCTGGACAGGAGTGAAAGTAATAGGGTAATTGTTATGGGGGACTTTAACTTTACTAATATTGATTGGAATAGCTATAGCTCTAGCTCGTTAGAGGGGTCAGTTTTCGTACAAAGTGTGCAGGAAGGTTTTTTGACTCAGTATGTAGATAGGCCAACTAGAGGTGAGGCTACATTGGATTTGGTGCTGGGCAATGAGCCAGACCAGGTGTTAGGCTTGGAAGTTAGTGAACATTTTGGTGATAGTGACCACAATTCGGTTACGTTCACCTTAGTGATGGATAGGGATAGGCATGAAGCTGGGGGCAGTAGTTATAGCTGGGGGAAGGGTAATTATGAGGCCATAAGGAGAGAATTAGGGTGCATAGATTGGACTAGGAAACTACAGGGACTGGGAACATCTGGAATGTGGAGCTTATTCAAGGAGCAGCTGCTGCGAGTCCTTGATAAGTATGTCCCTGTCAGGCAAGGAGGAAATGGTCGAGTAAGAGAACCTTGGTGTACGAAAAAAGTTGATTTGCTGGTTAAAAGGAAAAAGGAGGCTTATGTCAGGATGAGGCTTGAAGGCTCGGTTAGTGCAATGGATAGCTATAGATTAGCCAGGAGGGAGCTAAAGAGTGAATTGAGGAGAGCTAAGAGAGGACACGAGAAGACTTTGGCTGATAGGATTAAGGAGAATCCTAAAGCTTTCTTTAGATATGTTAAGAATAGAAGATTGGTTAGGACAAGACTAGGGCCAGTCATAGACAGCAGTGGGAAGTTGTGCGTGGAGCCTGAAGAGATTGGAGAGGTACTGAATAAATATTTCTCTTCGGTATTCACGCAGGGTGATGTAAATGTAGTTATGGAGAACACTGAGGTACAGGGTAGCAAACTGGAAAGTATCGAAGTAGATAGGATGTGCTAGATATTCTCGAGGGTTTGAAGTTGGATAAGTCCCCTGGGCCGGACGGGATTTACCCTAGGATTCTCTGGGAGGCAATAGAGGAGATTGCAGAGCCTCTGGCTCTGATCTTCAGGTCGTCGTTGGTTACGAGTGTGGTTCCGGAGGACTGGAGGATAGCGAATGTGGTCCCGTTGTTCAAGAAGGGGAAGAGAGACCTTCCAGGGAATTATAGGCCAGTGAGTCTTACTTCTGTTGTGGGCAAGGTATTGGAGAGAATTGTTAGGGATAGGATTTATAGTTATTTAGAGAGAAATGAATTGATTGGGGATAGTCAGCATGGTTTTGTGAAGGGTAGGTCGTGCCTTACTAACTCATTGAGTTTTTTGAAAAAGTGACCAAAGAGGTGGATGGGGGTAAGGCGGTTGATGTGGTATATATGGACTTTAGTAAGGCGTTTGATAAGTGGCCCATGGAAGACTTCTGCAGAAAATGCAGATGTATGGGATAGAGGGTGATTTAGCTAATTGGGTTAGGAATTGGTTAGCAGATAGAAGACAGAGGGTGGTGGTTGATGGGAGATATTCATCGTGGAGTTCGGTGACAAGTGGTGTACCTCAGGGGTCTGTTTTGGAGCCCCTGCTGTTTGCAATTTTTATAAATGATCTGGATGAGGGTATTGAAGGATGGATTAGTAAATTTGCAGATGACACTAAAGTCGGTGGAGTGGTAGATAGTGAAGAGGGGTGTTATAGTTTGCAGAGGGACTTGTACAAGTTGCAGAGCTGGGCCGAGAGGTGGCAAATGGAGTTTAATGTGGAAAAGTGTGAGGTAATGCACTATGGCAGGAATAATAAATGTGTAGAGTATAGGGCTAATGGTAGGCTTCTTAGTAGTCTTGATGAACAGAGGGATCTTGGTGTGTATGTGCATAGATCCCTGAAAGTAGGCAGTCAAGTCGAGAAGGTTGTTAAGAAGTCATATGGAGTCTTAGCTTTTATTGGTAGGGGGATTGAATTTCGGAGCCGCAACGTCATGTTGCAATGTACAAAACTCTAGTGCGGCCGCACTTGGAGTATTGTGTGCAGTTCTGGTCCCCGCATTATAAGAAAGATGTGGAGGCATTGGACAGGGTGCAGAGGAGGTTTACCAGGATATTGCCTGGTATGGAGGGCAGGTCTTATGAAGAGAGGCTGAGGGATTTGAGGTTGTTTTTCGTTAGAAAGGAGGCGGCTAAGAGGGGACCTAATCGAAACATATAAGATGATTAGAGGTTTAGATAGGGTGGACAGTGATAGCCTTTTTCCTAGTATGGAAAAAGCTAGCACGAGGGGACACAGCTTTAAATTAAGGGGTGATAGTTATAGGACGGATATCAGAGGTAGGTTCTTTACCCAAAGGGTGGTTCGGGAGTGGAATGCCCTGCCTGCAGCAGTTGTAGATGCGCCAAGTTTGGTGCGTTTAAGAGGTTAGTTGATAAGTATATGGAAGAGAAGGGAATGGTTTAGTTTGGAGGGGCATTGCTTTTTATATTGGTCGGCGCAACATCGAAGGCCGAAGGGCCTGTTCTGTGCTGTAATGTTCTATGTTCTATGTTCTATGTTCTATGATTTTCATTCTGCAATCATCAGGACTGGCACCAGAATCACAAATTTCAAAGTGAATGACAGTTCAGACTGGTGACAAACGGACTCTGTGTGAGAAACACTTTAATCGTGGGAAGGGTTTCATCTTTAAGGACATTCCGGAAGAGTCTGTATTTTAAAGGACACTTCTTTAAAGAGTTAACATCAGGATTTTAACTGGAAAAGACAGCATTTTACAAGAAAAGGTTATGAAGCAGTTTTAAAGAATTTGGAAGAATGTTTACAAATTGGTCACATGGTTGTTTCTGGCTTTGGATTAAGAACAGGCCTGGAAAAAATTATGTTTAAAAAGATGGTTTTTGGTTTTGTTTTGAGGAAAAAGGGTTAATTATTGGTGTAATGCAGACAGTGCCACGTTCACAGCTGGAGGTGAACAGTAATGGCTCCAAACTTTCTCTACCCTCTAAACTGACTACGTTTTCCTCAAGTCTATCTGAAAAGCAGTGCAAGAATCATTGATTAAAAGCAAATTACTGCAGAATCTGAAACCAAAAGAGAAAATGCTGGATAATCTCAGCAGGTCTGGCAGCCTCTGTAAGGAGAGAAAAGAGCTGATGTTTCCTGTCCAGCTGACCCTTTGTCACTTTTCTGTTTTGGTTTAAGAGTCATTGATTGTTTTCCTTGACCAGGGCTGTGAAAGTATCTGTATAATCTGGGCACCATTGCAAGAACTCCACCATCTATCCTTCTCCCAGGAACCATAGACTTTTTTGGCTGAATTCCTCTTTTTATTTTTGGCGTGTGTGTTTGTGTGGGTTAGGGTTAGAAAGAATAATTATTACATTTTATATTTCTAGTTGTATGTTAATATGCTTTGTCTTTCTACTTGACGAGTCTGGTTTTATGATAAACTAATGGGCAGCATGATGGCACAGTAGGTTAGCACTGCTGCCTCATAGAGCCAGGGACCAGGGTTCGAATCCTGGCTTGAATCACTATAGAACATAGAACATAGAACAATACAGCACAGAACAGGCCCTTCGGCCTTCGATGTTGTGCCGACCAAAATAAAAAGCAATGCCCCTCCTAACTAAACCATTCCCTTCTCATCCATATACTTATCAACTAACCTCTTAAACGCCACCAAACTTGGCGCATCTACAACAGCTGCAGGCAGGGCATTCCACTCCCTAATCACTCTTTGAGTAAAGAACTACCTCTGATATCCGTCCTATAACTCATACCCCTTAATTTAAAGCTGTGTCCCCTCGTGCTAGCTTTCTCCATCCTAGGAAAACGGCTATCACTGTCCACCCTATCTAAACCTCTAATCATCTTATATGCTTCAATAAGATCCCCCCTTAGCCGCCTCCTTTCTAACGAAAACAACTTCAAATCCTTCAACCTCTCTTCATAGGACCTGCCTCCATACCAGGCAACATCCTAGTAAACCTCCTCTGTACCCTCTCCAATGCCTCCACATCTTTCTTATAATGTGGCGACCAGAACTGCACACAATACTTCAAGTGCGGCCGCACTAGAGTTTTGTACAGCTGCAACATGATGCTGCGGCTCCTAAATTCAATCCCCCTACCAATAAAAGCTAAGACTCCATAAGCCTTCTTAACAACTTTATCCACTTGACTGCCGACTTTCAGGGATCTATTGACACATACACCAAGATCCTTCTGTTCCTCAACACTATTAAGAGCCCTACCATTAGCCCTATACTCTACACATTTATTGTTCCTGCCAAAGTGCATTACCTCACACTTTTCCACATTAAACTCCACTATATGTGTGGAATCTGCACATTCTCCCTGTGTCTGAACATAGAACATAGAACAATACAGCGCAAACAGGCCCTTCAGCCCACGAATTGCGCCGATCACATCTACCAATCCACAGACCTATCTATAACCCCCTATCCTATTCTTTTCCATATACTCATCCAGAAGTCTCTTAAAAGACCCCAGTGGGTTTGCCTCAACAACCTCCGACGGCAGTCGGTTCCATTCACTCACCACCCTCTGAGTGAAAAACCTACCCCTGACATCTTCTTTGTATTTGCTTCCCTGCACCTTAAATCTGTGTCCTCTCGTAGTGACCATATCAGCTCGAGGAAATAGTCTCTGAGAGTCCACCCTATCTGTTCCTCTCAACATTTTATAAACTCTATCAGGTCGCCTCTCAATCTACGTCTCTCCAGTGAGAAGAGTCTCAGCTCCCTCAACCTATCTTCATAAGGCCTGCCTCCCAATCCAGGCAGCATCCTTGGAAATCTCCTCTGAACCCTCTCAATAGTTCTACATCCTTCCTATAGTGAGGCGACCAGAACTGCGCACAATACTCCAACTGGGGTCTGACAAGAGTCTTATAGAGCTGCATCATTACCTCCGGACTCCTAAACTCTATTCCTCAATTAATGAAGGCCAGTACACCGTACGGCTTCTTGACCACTTCCTCCACCTGCGAGGCCGATTTAAGGTCTGTGTGGGTTTCCTCCGGGTGCTCCAGTTTCTTCCCACAGTCTGAAAGATGGGCTGGCTAGGTGTATTGGCCATGCTGAATTCTCCTTCAGCATATCTGAACAGATGCCAGAGTGTGATGACTAGGAGATTTTCACAAAAGCTTCATTGCAGTGTGAATGTAAGTGAACTTATGACACTAAAAAATAAATTTTAGATTAATAATTCTACTGTTTATTGAAGAAAACTGGACATTGGTGAGATTGTCCTGCACACGACAGCGCTGAGCCACTGAGCAGAGACTGATAGCCAAGTTCTGCACACATGGGGACGGTCTTAGCAGGGATCTTGGCTTCATGTCACACTATCTGTAACCACCATGACTTGCCTGTGTTAGCAAAAAAACCTCACCTACTGTGCTGTCTGGAGACAATACACATCTCTCTAACCTAGGCTCAGTGTTCCTTTGTTAGCCACTTTAAGATTTGAATAGCAGGTTAGGTATAAGGATTCGCATTCTAATCAGCAATCTGTAAACTGTCTGTGCTGATATGTGTGCTTTTGGAGACCAGAACACCTCATTCACCCGACGAAGGCTATAAAGCCAAAAGCTTGTGAGTTTACTATCAAATAAATCGGTTGGATTTAAAACTGGTGTTGTCAGACCTCTTACTGCATTGGTGAGATTAACAGGGGAAGCACATCATTATCTGGATAGATTTGGTTAGTAGCTGCTCTCTCAGCTTTGCTTGAATTGAAAGATGTAAATGTTCATTCTTTTGGGAAGGATTGGCTCCTCGGTAAATAGATGTGGCTTCCAGCAAACTGAATTCAGCTGCACCATGATCCCAACTGATAACCTCTAATTGGCTGTCAGTGTAACTGCTCAGGATTGTTTTGTAAGTGTAATCTAATCATGGAATCAGATCTAGTGTTGGACACTATGGGGATGGGGTCTTATAGAATCACAGAGGTTTACAGCAAGGAAACAGGTCCTTCAACCCAAATTCTCCAAGCTGCCTTTTCTTTTTAACCTCTAAAAGAGGTTAGAGGTTAACCTCTAACCTCTAATTCCTTCCTGGGAATTATAGGCCAGTGAGTCTTACTTCTGTTGTGGGCAAGGTATTGGAGAGAATTATTAGGGATAGGATTTATAGTTATTTAGAGAGAAATGAATTGATTGGGGATAGTCAGCATGGTTTCGTGAAGGGTAGGTCATGCCTTACTAACCTCATTGAGTTTTTGAGAAAGTGACCAGAGAGGTGGATGGGGGTAAGGCGGTTGATGTAGTATATATGGACTTTAGTAAGGCGTTTGATAAGGTGGCCCATGGAAGACTTCTACAGAAAATGCAGATGTGTGGAATAGAGGGTGATTTAGCTAATTGGATTAGGAATTGGCTGGCAGATAGAAGACAGAGGGTGGTGGTTGATGGGAGATATTCATCGTGGAGTTCGGTGACGAGTGGTGTGCCTCAGGGGTCTGTTTTGGGGCCCCTGCTGTTTGTAATTTTTATAAATGATCTGGATGAGGGTATTGAGGGATGGATCAGTAAATTTGCAGATGATACTAAAGTTGGTGGTGTGGTAGATAGTGAAGAGGGGTGTTTTAGTTTACAGAGTGACTTGGACAAGTTGCAGAGCTGGGCCGAGAGGTGGCAAATGGAGTTTAATGTGGAAAAGTGTGAGGTAATGCACTTTGGCAGGAACAATAAATGTGTAGAGTATAGGGCTAATGGTAGGGCTCTTAATAGTGTTGAGGAACAGAAGGATCTTGGTGTATGTGTCAATAGATCCCTGAAAGTAGGCAGTCAAGTGGATAAAGTTGTTAAGAAGGCATATGGAGTCTTAGCTTTTATTGGTAGGGGGATTGAATTTAGGAGCCGCAGCATCATGTTGCAACTGTACAAAACTCTAGTGCGGCCGCACTTGGAGTATTGTGTGCAGTTCTGGTCCCACATTATAAGAAAGATGTGGAGGCATTAGAGAGGGTACAGAGGAGGTTTACCAGGATGTTGCCTGGTATGGAGGGCAGGTCCTATGAAGAGAGGTTGAAGGATTTGAGGTTGTTTTCGTTAGAAAGGAGGCGGCTAAGAGGGGATCTTATTGAAGCATATAAGATGATTAGAGGTTTAGATAGGGTGGACAGTGTTAGCCTTTTTCCTAGGATGGAGAAAGCTAGCACGAGGGGACACAGCTTTAAATTAAGGGGTATGAGTTATAGGACGGATATCAGAGGTAGGTTCTTTACTCAAAGAGTGATTAGGGAGTGGAATGCCCTGCCTGCAGCTGTTGTAGATGCGCCAAGTTTGGTGGCGTTTAAGAGGTTAGTTGATAAGTATATGGATGAGAAGGGAATGGTTTAGTTAGGAGGGGCATTGCTTTTTATTTTGGTCGGCACAACATCGAAGGCCGAAGGGCCTGTTCTGTGCTGTATTGTTCTATGTTCTATGTTCTAAACTAATCCCAATTGCCAGCATTTGTCCCATATCCCTCTATACCCGTCTTACCCATGTAACTGTTTAAATGCTTTTTAAAAAATAAAATTGTTCCCACCAGTTTGTGGCAACTAGGGGATTTTCACAGTCACTTCATTGTGGTGTTAATGTAAGTCTTACATGTGATGCTCATAAATAAACATTAAAACTTCAAACCGGCACCGCCCAACAGGCACCAGGCATTGCCAAGGGGCGGAGCTTAAGGGAAAGGGGTGTGGCCATGATTGTGCAGGGCACAAAGGGAGGGTGGGGCACCAATGGGGGCAAGGCCTAAGGAGAGCTGAGCGGGAGGAGATGTGCATTCTGCAATCAGAGATCGGCTGGGGGGGGTGGGTATTAGAGCAGTGATAACCTGGGAGGGGGGGAGGGGTATAGAGCAGTGATTAAACTGGGAGGGGGGGAGGGGTATTAGAGCTAGTGATTAACCTGAGGAGGGGGGGGTGGTTATTAGAGCAGTGCGGGAGGGGGGGGGTGGTATTAGAGCAGTGATTCTGGAGGGGGGGATGGGGGGTATTAGAGCAGTGATTAACCTGGGACGGAGGGGGTGCTTGTATATTCCTGGGGCAGTGATTAACCTGGGAGGGGGGGTGGGTATTAGAGCAGTGATTAACCTGGGAGGGGAGGGGTGGGTACTCGAGCAGTGATTAACCTGGGAGGGGGGGAGGGGTGGTATTAGAGCAGTGTGATCCAACCTGGGAGGGGGGGGGGGGGTATTAGAGCAGTGATTAAATTCTAGAGCAGGGACTGGGATGGGGGGGGGTTTGGGTTATTAGAGCAGTGATTAACCTGGGAGGGGGGCCCTAGGTGGGTATGGAGAGCAGTGATTAACCTGGTAGGGGGTGGGTGGGGTAATTAGAGCAGTGATTAACTGGGAGGGGGGGGTGGGTATTAGAGCAGTGATTAACCTGGGAGGGGGGGGTGGGTTATTCGGAGAGCAGTGATTAACCTTCGGAGGGAGGGGGGGGTGGGTATTAGAGAAGTGATTAACCTGGGAGGGGGGGTGGGTGGGTCAGAGCAGGATTAAACCTGGGAGGGGGCCGTGGAGGGGGGGGGGGGGGTATTAGAGCAGTGATTAACCTGGAGGGGGGGGGTGGGTATTAGAGCAGTGTTGTGGGTGGGATTAGAGCAGGATTAACCGGGAGGGGGGGGGGGGGGGGTATTAGGAGCAGTGATTAACCTGGGAGTGGTTGGGGGTGGGTATTAGAGCAGTGATTAATCCAGTGGGGAGGGGGTGGTAATCGGAGCAGCTGGGATGGGCCCGGGGGGGTATGTATAGAGCAGTGATCTAACCTGGGAGGGGGCGGGGGGTATTAGAGCAGTGATTAACATGGGCAGGGTTCGGGGGGGGTATTAGAGCAGTGATAATCACACCGGGTCGGAGGGGGGGGTGGGTATTAGAGCAGTGATAACCTGGGCGGGGAGGGGGGGCCGTGGGTATCAGAGCAGTGATTAACCTGAGAGGGGGGGGTGGGTATTAGAAGCAGTGACTAAACCTGGGACGGGGGCGGGGTGGTATTAGAGCAGTGATTAACCGGGAGGGGGGGGGTGGTATCGGAGCAGTGATTAAGGGAGGGGGGGGTTGGAGAGGGAGCAGTGATTAACCTGGGAGGGGGGGGTGGGTATAGAGAGCAGTGATTAAACCTGGGAGGGGGGGGGTGGTGGGGGGTATTAGAGCAGTGATTACCTGGGGGTATTAGGGGGGGGGGGGGGGGGTATTAGAGCAGTGATTAACCTGGGGGGGGGGGGGGGGGGGGTGGGTATTAGAGCAGTGATTAACCTGGGAGGGGGGGCGGGGCCCGGGGTGGGTACCTCAGAGCAGTGATAACCTGGGACGGGGGGGGTGGGTATTAGAGCAGTGATTAACCTGGGAGGGGGGGGTGGGTATTAGAGCAGTGATCGGAAGATGCAAGTGACTTAATCTGGGGGGGGGGGGGGTGGTATTAGAAGCATGATTAACCTGGATTGGGGGGGTGGGTATAGAGCAGTGACATTAACCTGGGAGGGTGGGGGGTGGGTATTAGAAGCAGTGATTAACCTGGGGGGGGGGGGGGGGCGGGCGGGGTATCGGAGCAGTGATTAACCTGGGACCTGGGAGGGGTATCGGAGGGTAGAGGCAGTGATGAACCTGGGAGGGGGGGGTGGGTATTAGAGCAGTGATTACAACTGGGAGGGGGGGTGTTCCGTGGGGGGTGGGAGGCGGGGGGGGGGGTTATTAGAGCAGCTAGGGATTAACCTCGGGGGGGGGGGGGGGTGTGCCCTGGAGGATTAACCTGGGGGGGGGGCCTTCGGTATTAGCAGTGCAGCACGTGATTAACCTCCGGGAGGGGGGGGTGGGTAGGGGGGGTGGCGTAGTAGCAGTGATTAACCTGGGAGAACTGGGGGGGGGGTGGGTATTAGAGCAGTGATTAAACCTGGGAGGGGGGGGTGGGTATTAGAGCAGTGATTAACCTGGCGAGGGGGGCGGTGGGTATGGGCAGGATTACCTCGGGAGGGGGGGTTGGCTATTAGAGTCAGGGAATCCTGGAGGGTGGGGGGTGGGTATTAGCAGCAGTGATTAACCGGGAGGGGGTGGGTGGCGTGATTAAGAGCAATGATTTACCTGGGGAGGGGGGGGTGGGTTGGGTTAGAGCAGTGATTAACCTGGGAGGGCGCGGGCGGGGTAATTAGGACAATGATTACACCTGAGGGGGGGTGGGTAGCTAGGGGTCGGAGGTGGGGTGGTATTAGAGCAGTGATTAACCTGGAGGGGGGGGTGGGTCCCCCCCCCCCCCCCCGGTGGGATAAGGAGTACAGTGATGAACTGGGAGGGGGGGGGGGGGTATTAGAGCAGTGATTAACCCGGGATGGGGGGGTGGGTATTAGAGCAGTGATTAACCTGGGAGGGGGGGGTGGGTGTTAGAGCAGTGCCAGGTGTGTTGGGGAACGAAGGGGCAGTGCCCTGAAAGCTAGTGGCTTTTGCTACCAAATAAAGCTGTTGGACTTTAATCTGGAATTGAGAGACTTCTTACTAAGTTTACCCCAGTCCAATGCCGGCATCTCCACATCAGGAGTGGGACCAAGACACAGAACAATTAAAACCACGCACAAGAACAAACTCCTCACATTCAGAGAGTATTTGGTCCAGGAGAATAGCTCCATGATTGGTGGATTCACTAATTGCCAAACCGTTTCAGTTTAAGGAAGTTTACAGCTGGTACGTTTGGAGCAGATATTTTTTATGGCACGGCCATTACTGGGACAGTGTACTGAGATAAAGGGATCAAATCAATAAATGAAAGAAATATATTCGTACCTCAGACACAGAGAAGTACAGGACACAGTGTAAATTAAATTAGTTATCCCATTACCAATCCAGCAGTGTAGTAAATAAGGTAGATGAGCTTAGGGCGTGGATTGCTGCTTGGGATTGTGATGTGGTGGCCATTACAGAGACTCGGATGTCTCAGGGACAGGACTGAGTACTACAGGTCCCGGGATTCAGATCCTTCAGGAGGGACAGGGTTGGGGGCAAAAGAGAAAATGGTGTGGCACTGTTGATCAGGGACAGTGTCATGGCTGTGGAGAAGGTGGAAGACGGGGAGGGATTGTCTACGGAGTCTCTATGGGTGGAAGTTAGGAACAGCAAAGGCTCAATAACTTTGCTGGGTGTATTCTATAGGCCGCCCAACAGTGACAGGGAAGTTGAGGTGCAGATAGGGAAACAGATCCTAGACAGTTGTAGAAATAACAGGGTTGTCGTGATGGGAGATTTCAATTTCCCAAACATCGACTGTAATATCCCAAGGGTAAGGGGTTTGGATGGTGTGGAGTTTGTTAGGTGTGTTCAGGAAAGTTTCTTGACACAGTACGTGGAAAAGCCTACGAGAGGAGAGGCTGTACTTGACCTGGTGCTTGATAATGAGCCAGGGCAGGAGTCGGATCTCACGGTAGGTGAGCACCTTGGGAATGGGGATCATAATTCTATCTCTTTCACGATAGCGATGGAAAGAGATAGGATCAGGCAGGCTCGGAAGGTGTTTGTCTGGAGTAAGGGGAAATATGAAAACATTAGGCAGGTAATTGGACGCATAAACTGGAAGGAGGTGTTCTTGGGGAAGAGTACAGAAGGAAAGTGGCGGTTTTTCAAGGAATGTTTGTCTAGGGCACTGCAAGACAATGTTCCGAGGAGTCAAGGAGGTTCTGGTAAGACTTGGGAACTGTGGTGTACAAAGGTAGTGGTGAACCTAGTTAGGAAGAAAAAAATGGTATATAAAAGGTTCAGAGAGCTAGGGGATGTTAGGGATCTAGAGGAGTGTAAGATGTGTAGAAGGGAACTTAAAAAGGAAATTAGGAGAGCCAGAAGGGGTCATGAGAAGGCCTTGGCAGGGAAGATTAAGGAGAATCCCAAGGAATTCTACAAATATGTGAAAAGTAAAAGGATGAGAAGAGAAGGGATAGGACCTATAAAAGGTGAAGGGGGAAAAGTCTGTGTGAATCCGGAAGGAATGGCAGAGGTGCTTAACGAGTACTTTGCCTCGGTATTCACGGTGGAAAGTGAACTGGGAGATTGCACTGTAGGTTTGCGGCATACGGAAAAGATTGAGTATGTGGATGTTAGGAAAGAGGATGTGTTAGACCTGTTAAATTCTATCAAGATAGACAAGTCGCCTGGATCGGATGGGATGTACCCCAGGTTAGTGTGGGAGGTGAGGGAAATGGTTGCAGAGCCCCTGGCGATGATCTTTGCGTCGTCCATGGAAACGGGAGAGGTTCCGGAGGATTGCGGATGTGGTTCCTATCTTTAAGGGAACAGGGATAGTCCAGGAAAATACCGACCAGTGAGTTTGACTTCAGTGGTTGGTAAGCTGATGGAGAGGCTTCTGAGGGATAAGATATATGAACGTTTGGAGAAGTTTGGACTGATTAGAAATAGTCAGCATGGTTTTGTCAAGGGCAGGTCATGCCTTACGAGCCTAGTTGAGTTCTTCAAAAATGTGACTGAACACATTGATGAAGGAAGGGCAGTGGACGTAGTGTACATGGACTTTAGTAAGGCGTTTGATAAGGTCCCACATGCAAGGCTTCTGGAGAAGGTGAGAGGGCATGGGTTCCAAGGGGCTTTGGCCTCGTGGATCCAGAACTGGCTTGCCGGCAGAAGGCAGAGAGTGGTTTTGGATGGGTCTTGTTCTGCATGGAGGTCGGTAACCAGTGGAGTGCCCCAGGGATCTGTTCTGGGACCCCTGCTGTTTGTCATTTTCATAAATGACCTGGATGAGGAAGTGGAGGGATGGGTTAGCAAGTTCGCCGATGATACAAAGATCAGTGGTGTTGTGGATGGTCTGGAGGGATGCCAAAAGTTGCAGTGGGACATAGACAGGATGCAAGACTGGGCGGAGAAGTGGCAGATGGACTTCAACGCAGATAAATGTGTAGTGGTCCATTTTGGCAGGAATAATGAGATGAAGGAGTACAATATAAGGGGTAGGAGTCTTAGTTGTGTTGTAGAGCAGAAGGATCTTGGGGTCCGGGTCCATAGGACTCTTAAATCGGCCTCGCAGGTGTAGGAAGTGGTCAAGAAGGCGTACGGTGTACTGGCCTTCATTAATCGAGGAATAGAGTTTAGGAGTCAGGAGGTAATGATGCAGCTCTATAAGACTCTTGTCAGACCCCAGTTGGAATATTGTGCACAGTTCTGGTCGCCTCATTATAGGAAGGATGTAGAGGCTATTGAGAGGGTTCAGAGAAGACTTACAAGGATGCTGCCTGGATTGGGAGGCAGGCCTTATGAAGGTAGGTTGAGGGAGCTGGGACTCTTCTCACTGGAGAGACGTAGGTTGAGAGGCGACCTGAAAGAGGTTTATAAAATGTTGAGAGGAATAGATAGGGTGGACTCTCAGAGACTATTTCCCCGAGTGGAAATGGTCACTACGAGAGGACACAGATTTAAGGTGCAGGGAAGCAAATACATAAGAGATGTCAGGGGTAAGTTTTTCACTCAGAGGGTGGTGAGTGAATGGAACCGACTGCCTTCGGAGGTTGTTGAAGCAAACTCACTGGGGTCTTTTAAGAGACTTCTCGATGAGTATATGGAAAAGAATAGGATAGGGGGTTATAGATAGGTCTGTGGATTGGTAGATGTGATCGGCACAACTCGTGGGCCGAAGGGCCTGTTCTATCAATCCATCTCATAAACACTTACTCCACTGTGGGACTTGGCTGAATTTAGCGTTATCAATACACAATCTTGGGTCTCATTTACACTCTGGGAGAAATTCAATACATGTCTAACCTGTTCTAATCTTACCTGTAAGTAAAACTATGTTGTTGCTATCCTGAATTTGCTCTTTATTGTAGCTTTCCTCCAAGTACACAGTCACTTGACTGTACAAATCTGGAGTACTGTTGAAAAAGCCGATGTTTATTTAAATTCAGCCTGGGCAGGTTCAGGTCAGAGTTTCTCATGGGGAATGAAAAGCCAATTTAATTGTTCCCCAGGCTTTTGTTTAATTGATAAATGTGCAATGTGACAATCTGTTCTTTCTGTTCGGGAATGACAAGGATCTGTGCATATGTGAACAGATGTGACTTCTAATATTGTCAACCTGATCAATAATCTTCAGTTACATTTTTGTACAATTCTCAGCGCAACCAGGATTGTTCAATAAGTTTGTCCAATCATGAATCACATTTGTCAACAAATCAGCATCCTTCCCGGCCGCAGAATAGATTGCTGCTCCCTTTGAAATGAGATGTCCTTCTGTCTGTCCTGATGAGTGTAAGCTGAAAAGCTTTGTCACTTTAATCAGCAATGTTTTATGAATAAGAAGAGCTGATGCTATGACACAGCAGGTAGCAGATTTCCTTCGGAGTCACAAAGTTCCCGGTTCAAATCTCATTCCAGAGACTGGAGGTAAAATAAATGCTGACACTCACAAGATTGAAGGGTCAGTGCTGAGGGAGCGCCGCACTGTCAGAGGGTCAGTGCTGAGGGAGTGTTGCAATTGATCAAGTTCCCACTGCAATTGGATATAATGTTCCTCACTGTCCACTATGCAACCAATCTTGGTATTATCTGTAAACTTACTAACCATGCCTATTAAATTCTCGTCCAAATCATTAGTATAAATGACAAATAACAGGGGACCCAGCACTGATCCCTGAGGCACACCGCTGGTCACAGGCCTCCAGTTTGAAAAACAACTCTCTACAACCACCCTCTGTCTTCTGTCAAGAAGTGAATTTTGTATCCATTTAAATACCTCGCCCTGGATCCTGTGAGATTAAACCTTATGCCTTTGTTTAAAAAGAGCTGTAGGGAAAAGCCTGGGAACTACAGGCCAGCGAGTGTCAGATCTGAAGTGGGTAAATTGTTGGAAGGTATTTTGAAAGACAGGACCTACAGGTATTTAGTGAAGCAAGGACTGATTAGGGACAGTCAGTATGGCTTTGTGGGACTTCCTCGACAGCAAGAACATCCTTCCTCAGAAAAGGAGACTAAAACTGCACACGATACTCTAGGTGTGATCTCAACAAGGCCCCTGTATAATCACAACAACACACCCCTGCTCCTGTACTCAAAACCTCTCACATTGAAGGCCAAAATACCATTTACCTTCTTTACCGCCTGCTGCACCTGCATGCTTACCTTCAGTGACTGGTGCAACCAGGTCCCTCTGCACACTCCCCTCTCCCAATTTACAGCCATTCAGGTGATAATCTGCCCCCTTGTTTTTGCTTCTAAAATGAATAACTTCACACTTACCGAAATTATCCTGCATCTGCCATTAATTCACCCACTCACCCAAGCTGTCCAGATCATCCTGAGGGATCTCTGCATCCTCATCACAGTTCACCCTCCCACACAACTTGGTATCATCTGTAAACTTTGAGAGTTTACATTTTGTTCCCTCATTCAAATCATTAATATATATTGTGAATAGCTGGGGTCCCAGCACTGACCCCTGTGGCACCTCCAATAGTTACTGCCTGCCAATTTAAAAAGGACCCATTAATTCCCACTCTTTGTTTCCTCTCTGTCAACCAGTTTTCTATCCATTCTCACTTCCTCCAATCCCATTCACTTTAATTTTGCAAGATAATCCCTTGTCGGGACTGTGTTAAATGCTTTCTGAAAGTCCAAACATACCACATCGACTGGCTCCCCCTTGTTAATTCTCCTAGTTACATTTTTAAAGAATTCCAACAGATTTGTGAAGCATGACTTTCCCTTTATAAATCCACACTGACTCTGTCTGATACTGCCATTCTTTCTA
This sequence comes from Sphyrna mokarran, assembly GCA_024679065.1. NCBI lineage: Eukaryota > Metazoa > Chordata > Chondrichthyes > Carcharhiniformes > Carcharhinidae > Sphyrna > Sphyrna mokarran. Next base: position 1,784,770 of record JAGIQG010000009.1, read on the forward strand.
ACTGCTTTGCTATAAAGTCCTTGAAAATGGATTTGAGAATTTTTCACACTGCCAATGTTAAGCTTATTGGTCTATAATTCTCTATTTTCTCTCTACCTCCCTTTTTGAATACTGGAGTGAATTCACTACCCTCCAATCTGCAGAGACTGATCAGGAATCTATACAATTTAGAGGGTGATTTAGCTAATTGGATTAGGAATTGGCTGGCTGATAGAAGACAGAGGGTGGTGGTTGATGGGAGATATTCATCGTGGAGTTCGGTTACAAGTGGTGTACATCAGGGGTCTGTTTTGGGGCCTCTGCTGTTTGTAATTTTTATAAACGATCTGGATGAGGGTATTGAAGGATGGATTAGTAAATTTGCAGATGACACTAAAGTCGGTGGAGTGGTAGATAGTGAAGAGGAGTGTTATAGTTTGCAGAGAGACTTGGACAAGTTGCAGAGCTGGGCCGAGAGGTGGTAAATGGAGTTTAATGTGGAAAAGTGTGAGGTAATTCACTTTGGCAGGAATAATAAATGTGTAGAGTATAGGGCTAATGGTAGGATTCTTAGTAGTGTTGATGAACAGAGGGATCTTGGTGTGTTTGTGCATAGATCCCTGAAAGTAGGCAGTCAAGTCGAGAAGGTTGTTAAGAAGGCATATGGAGTCTTAGCTTTTATTGGTAGGGGGATTGAATTTCGGAGCCGCAACGTCATGTTGCACCTGTACAAAACTCTAGTGCGGCCGCACTTGGAGTATTGTGTGCAGTTCTGGTCCCCACATTATAAGAAAGATGTGGAGGCATTGGAGAGGGTACAGAGGAGGTTTACAGGATGTTGCCTGGTATGGAGGGCAGGTCTTATGAAGAGAGGCTGAGGGATTTGAGGTTGTTTTCGTTAGAAAGGAGGCGGCTAAGAGGGGACCTTATCGAAACACATAAGATGATTAGAGGTTTAGATAGGGTGGACAGTGATAGCCTTTTTACTAAGATGGAGAAAGCTAGCACGAGGGGACACAGCTTTAAATTAAGGGGTGATAGTTATAGGACGGATATCAGAGGTAGGTTCTTTACCCAGAGGGTGGTTTGGGAGTGGAATGCCCTGCCTGCCTCAGTTGTAGATGCGCCAAGTTTGGTGGCGTTTAAGAGGTTAGTTGATAAGTTTATGGAAGAGAAGGGAATGGTTTAGTTTGGAGGGTCATTGCTTTTTTTCATAATTGGTCGGCGCAACATCGAAGGCCGAAGGGCCTGTTCTGTGCTGTAATGTTCTATGTTCTATGTTCTAAAATCCTGGAAGATGACCACCAATGCATCCATTATTTGTACAGCCACTTCCTTCAGTACTCTGGGATGCAGATTATCAGGAGATTTATTCACTTTCAATCCCATCAATTTCCAGCACCATTTCTCTACTAATATTGATCTCCCTCAGTTCATCCCTCTCACTAAATCTTGCATTCTCGAACATTTCTGCTATTTAATTTGAGCTCTCTCTTCTGAAAACAAAATGAAGCATGTATTCAGTTCTTGGCCAGTTCGCTGTCCCGTATTATACATTCCCTGTTTCAGTCTGTAGGGGACCTACATTTTTCTTCACCAACCTCTTTCTCTTCACGTTTCTATAGAAACTCTTAATGTCAGTCTTTATATTCCTGCACAGTTACTTTCTTCCTGTATTTCCCCTTCTTAATCAATCTCTTGGTCCTTCTTTGCTGAATTCTAAACTGCTTTCAATCCTCAGACCTATTATTTTTCTTGGCCAATCTATCTGCTTCATCCTTAGATCGGACACTCTGTCCAATTTCCTTTGTAAGCCATGGATTGGCCCTCTTTCCCATGTTGTTTTTGTATCAGACAGGAATAAACAGTTGCTGCAGTTCCCCCGTGCGTTCCCTGAATGTTTGCCATTGTCTATCCACTGTCATCCCTTTAAGTAACTCTCCCCAATCTATCAAGGCCAACTCACGCCCCATATCCTCCTTGTTTCCTTTATTAAGGTTCAGCAATCCTAGTCTCCAAATCAGCTACTTCACTCTCCATCTTGATAATAAATTCTATCGTGTTCTGGTCATTCATCCCCAAGGGGTCTGGTACAGCTGGATTGGCAATGATTCCCTTCTCCTTACACAGTGCCCAGTCTAAGATGACCCTGCTCTCTGATTGGTTCCTCCACATATTGATCAAAAAAAATTATCCCGTATACACTCCAGGAATTCCTCCTCCCCGGCATTGTGCCTAATTTGATTTGCCCAATCTGTGTGCAGATTAAAATCACCCATCATCACCGATATTCTCTTATCACATGCATCTCTAATTTTGTGTCTAATGCTATTCCCAACATCCCCACTGTAGGTTGGAGTTTATATATGACACTTTTAATGTTTTTTGCCCCTTGGTATTTCTCAGCTCTACCCATACAGACTCCACATTATCAGAGAGAATATCCTTTCTCACTATTGTGTTAAGTTCCTCTTTAACCAGCAATGCCACTCCTTCGGCTTTCCTGTGTAACCAGTTCAAGGGGCTAGTGGCCTCCTCCTGTCCCTGTGTAACAAGGCTGTGGGAGTTGGGATTTGGGCCTGTGTCTATGGGAGTTTGCGCATTCTCCCCGTGTTTGCGTGGGTTTTCTCCGGGTGCTCCGGTTTCCTCCCACATCCCAAAGATGTGCTCTTAGGCTGATTGGCAGAACAAATTCTCCCTAAATTGTCTCAAATTTGGTTTCAATCCATAGATCTATAAACATGGACAGGGATCACGGGTAGAGGTGGGAACATTGGGGTGTTGCTGCGGGCTCAATGGGCCGAAGGGCCTGTTTCCCGTGCTGTTTTGTTCTTTGTAACCAGTTCAAGGAGCTGAATGGCTTCCTCCTGTTCCTGGGGTGTTCAAGGCTGAGTTAGAAGGAGTGTGGGGGAGGGGAGAGGTGTGGGATTGGGGGTGTGAAGGAGCGGTGTGGGACTGCTGGGGGAGCAGAAAGAAGAATGAGTTCAGTCAGCCTTTCACTCTGTTTCTGTTCAGTCATTCTGTCTATCTCTCTCCTTCTCTTGGGAAATCTCACACTCACTGTCCACCCTCCACACACTGCCTTCCTCTCCGTCTCCTCACTGATGGAAGAATGGAGCTGAATTACTTCCCTGTCAGTGAGAAGCTAAGTACTCAGGCTGTACAACTCTGATTGGCTGATCAAATCAAACATGTTCCTTTGGTAGTCTGTAATAGGCGAAGTACAGACCGTAATTAACCAATCTGCACTCGCAGAGCTCAAAACAAAATGCCTACACTTAGCTGTGAAAGTGGCAGCACTTATTGAACAATTCTGAGTGTGCTGATAGCTACACCAACAACCAGTTAAAAATAATCAGTGCAAGTGGCTCATTCACACTTCCCAACAATGACACACTTTCATACACAGTGACCCATTCTGTACAAACTAAAGCAATGTGTTCAAACACAACATCTTTCTCAATTGCTGGGGAGATCGGAAATCCGCAATCTCCCTGTCAAATTTTTAAATATTAATTTGTGGGACATAGGCATTGCTGATTGGCCAGCATTTATTGCCCATCCCTCAGTGCCTTTGATCTGAGCCAACCACATTGCTACGGCTCTGGAGTCACATGTAGGCCAGACTGGGTAAGGACGGCAGATTTCCTTCCCTGAAGGAAATTAAAGACCCAGATGGATTTTTCTGACAATTGACAGTGGCTTCATGGTTATCAGGAGGTTTTTAATTCAAGATTTTTATTAAATTTAAATTTCACTACCTGCAGCTGTGGGATTTGAATCCAGGTCCCTGGAGCATACCCCTGGGTCTCTGGATTAATAGCCTAGCAGTAAAACCCAAGGTTATCACCTCCCCTTTCCCCAGGGCAATGCCATGACCAGAGTCAACTTGTCAACCAATCAGCAACCTTTTATCCTGTAGTGTTAATTGTTGCGATTGTTTGAAATTTATCCTGATGAGTATAAGATGAAAAGCTTTGACAACAGGGATGGGATTTTCCAGACGTGTTTGACTCAAGACCGGAAAATCCTGCCTGAGGTCAACGGACCTTTACATGGTCTGTCCCGCCCACAGCAATTCCCCTGGCAGACGGGATGGGAAAACTCCCCCCATGTGTCTCTTTTCAGTAAGATTCCACACAAACAGCGAAAGGTCTCAGCACAGAGAGAGGTGATTCAGTCTACGGTGTACTCCGAATGGAAGTTTAATCTTCCTGGGAATCTATCTCCATCAAGATGATTTATTCCTCGGAGATTTATCACTGGTTATTTTCACCAAGACTTGTTGCAGGCTGTCGATTGGCTGTGTGTGGTTAATAAATCCAATTTGACACAAAGCACCATCAGAAATCAGCCGGCTGCTTTTCTTAAAGAATCTTCCAGCACAGGAGACCATTCAGCCCATCGGGCAGGTCCTGATTTGTTTATTTAGTCATTGTCTCAATGCTGCGTGTGGGATCTTGCTGTGTGTAAATTCACTGCTGTGTTTCCTACATTAAAAAGTGACTGCATTTCACAAGATTCTCATTGGCTGTAAAGTGTTTAAGGACGGCCTGTGGTGGTGAAAGGCGCTATAGAAATGCAAGACTTTCCTTTTACTGTCCCACATTCCCATTGGGTGTAACAGGGAGGGACTGCGATAGGCTCAGCATCATATTCCCCAAACTCACAGGATAGAGGGAGAGGAGGAGAGAGAGGCAGAGAGAGAGACAGAGGGAGAGATAGGGAGAAGGAGAAACAGAAAGGAGGAGAGAGAGAGGGAAGATGAATGATTAAGAGAGGGAGAGAAAGAGGGAGAAAGTGTATGAGGGAGTGGGAGAAATATTGAGAGGGAAATATGGGAGAGAAAAATAGTGAGATAGATGGTAAGTGCGAGTCTGAGAGCAATATGGAGAGGGAAAGAGAAAGATAGAGAGGGATAGAAGTTAATCAGAAACTTCAACAGAATTCAACAGAGGCAGAAGGAAAGACTGAAAGAGATTGGCGGAGAAAGAAATGGGAATTGAGAGACAGAGAGAGTAAAAGAGTTGGAGAGATATAGAGACTGAGAATTAGTGTGTGTGAGAGATAAAGAAAGAGAAATGGACAGAGAGAGAGAGAGAGAGAGAGACAGTGTGGGAAACAGAGGTGCAGGCAGTGAGAGAGAAACTGGGAGACTTACCCTCACTGATCCAGAGACTTTCGTGGTGAAACAGTTTGCTCTCCTGCTGCTCTCTCCCAGTCGCTCTGTTGGGGATCCCGAGTTCTTCTCGTTTCCTCTCAAGGGATCTTTCAGTAACAGAGAGGGAGCGAGAGAGGGGACAGGGCTGTGCTGCTGGGCTGTTCCCCTCAGGAGCTGTCACTAGGCACAAGCAGTGAAAGTCAGGAGAGCTTTGTGTCCGAATGCTCTCAGAGGTGAGAGTGAGTGTGACACAAGTCTGTCTGTCCACAGTCACTGCCTCTCTCTCCCTCTCTCATTCTCAAGCTTCACCACACCACCTTGATCCAGCTTGAATCTTTTCTTGTGCATCAATGAATAATTCAGGCTGTGTGTAAGAGGCAGGCTGGGTGTGTGAGCAGTGGGAGGAGGTTGTGGTTGTAACGTGCTGTCGTTCTCTGTTCCTCATCTCAAACCTTTTCTTTCCCTCAGCTTCACTGCTGCTTATTAAAGTCTCACAGCTGATTGGTTACTGAGTGGATGACATGTGGGGACAGATTGGTTTTCCTGCATTTACATCGAACTGACTGAGTCACAGGGAAAGCAAAACAACAAACTGCATTTATCTAGCACCTTAAAGATGCTTCCACATCCCAAGGTGTTTGACAGGAATGCCAGTCAGATTCAGTCCTGGCACCCAGTCACGTGAGAGGTTTCATAACACCTGGGTAAGTCCAACAGGTTTATTTGGCACTAGCTTTTGGAGTCTCAGGCTCCTTCTTCAGGTGACTGGGGACTTGTGTTCACAAACAGGGCAGAAACAGATACAAACTCAATTTACAAAATAATGGTTGGAACGTGAGTCTTTACAGGTAATCAAGTCTTAATGGTACAGACACCCAGTCACCTACTCCAGAGAGCCAGAGTAATCCTCAGGGGAGCCAGGTTCAAATCCCACCACAGCAGAATGTGGAATTTAAAAATTCACTAAGATCTCTGGGATTAAATGTCTAAACATGAAATCATTGTCATAAAAACCCATTTGGTTCAGTGATGGAGAAGGATAGGGAGCTGTGTCACAGCTGGAGGAGGTTTCAAAGATTGGGATAGTGAGGTAGCTGAAGGGTTAATTGTATAATTCAGCTTCTGGGCCATCTCTCTCCCTCACTCGAGTGTTGTGTTCACAGTTGATCTATCAGATCTCACTAATAGCAGAGACTGAGGGAATGAATTGGAGTCACTAATGACCGTCTCCAATCACATCACAAGACAGAGACAGAGAGATGAATGCAGGTGATAAGGTGTGAGAAACACAGTCACAAACTGTTACTGATCCCAGTCAGAAACTGTGAACAAGTCCATTAATGTGAAAGCAAAATGTATTCAGGGAATAAAGTGTAAATTGTGAAGACAGAGAAATGATTTGAAAAAGGCAATCTGGAGCTGGAATCCTCTGGACTGGGATTTGTGTCTGTGTGAACTTTTAAAGAGAGTTTGTTAATGACAGCATTCCCTGTAAACAGCAAAGAGTGAAAACAAGATATAAAAACCAATCTCTGTGAATGGAGAGTTGGGGAGCAGCTTCCAGACCTGATCTGGTTTCACTTTCAAACACTCACTGTTTAGTTAATGATAAATTTGTTATAGAACATAGAACAATACAGCACAAACAGGCCCTTCGGCCCACGAGTTGCACCGATCACATCTACCAATCCACAGACCTATCTATAACCCCCTATCCTATTCTTTTCCATATACTCATCCAGAAGTCTCTTAAAAGACCCCAGTGAGTTTGCCTCAACAACCTCCGACGGCAGTCGGTTCCATTCACTCACCACCCTCTGAGTGAAAAACCTACCCCTGACATCTCCTTCGTATTTGCTTCCCTGCACCTTAAATCTGTGTCCTCTCATAGTGACCATTTCCGCTCGGGGAAATAGTCTCTGAGAGTCCACTCTATCTATTCCTCTCAACTTTTTATAAACCTCTATCAGGTCGCCTCTCAACCTACGTCTCTCCAGTGAGAAGAGTCCCAGCTCCCTCAACCTATCCAGATCCCTCTGCAGGCTTTCCACACCCTCCACGCAATTTGCTTTTCCACTCATCTTCGTGTCATCAGCAAATTTTGTCACCTTGCACTCAGCCCCTTCCTCCAGATCATCTTTGTAAATAGTAAACAGTTGTGGCCCCAGCACCGATCCCTGGGGCACTCCACTAGTCACCAGCTGCCAATCAGAATAGCACCCATTAATACTACCCTCTGCTTCCTATTAGACAACCAATCCTCTATCCAGTCTAACACCCTACCCTCGATTCCCTGCACCCTAACCTTCTGCAGCAAACTTTTGTGAGGCACCTTATCAAATGCTTTTTGGAAATCCAAAAACGCCACATCCACCGGTTCCCCTCTATCTACCGCACTAGTCACTTCCTCATAGAACTCCAATAAATTCGTCAAGCACGACTTTCCCTTAACGAATCGGTGCTGCGTCTGCCTGATCAAACCGTTCATATCCAGGTGCCTCGTTATTTCTGCTTTGACAACAGATTCAAGCATTTTTCCGACTGCAGACATTAAACTAACTGGCCTATAATTCCCTACCTTCTGTCTGCTACCATTTTTTAAACAGTGGCTTAACATTAGCCGTTTTCCAATCTTCCGTCATTTTCCCGGAGTCCAGCGAATTCTGAAAGATAATTACCAAGGCATCTGCTATCACCTCTGCCGTTTCCTTGAGAACCCTGGGATGCATTCCATCCGGTCCCGGGGACTTATCTACCCTCAGCCCCATTAGCCTATCAAGCATCACCTCTCTAGTGACTGTAATCTCATCAAGGACCTCATCTCCAGCCACGCTTCTATCTTTAATTTCGGGCAAGCTATTTACATCCTCCTCCGTAAAGATTGACACAAAAAACTTATTCAAGGTCTCCGCTATATCCCTGTCATCCACCATTAATCCACCTCTCTCATCCTCCAAGGGTCCAACTTTAACTCTGGCCATCCTCCTATTCTTTATATATTTATAAAAACTTTTACTGTCATTTTTGTCATTTTGAGCTAGTTTAGCCTCATATTCAATCTTTCCTTTTTTAATCACATTCTTACTCATTCTTTGCTGTTGTTTAAAACTTTCCCAATCCTCCGATCGCCCACTATTTTTAGCTGCTCTGAATGCCTCAGCTTTAGATTTAATACTCTTCTTAATTTCCCTTGAGAATCACAGCTGATTTTCCCTTCTCCTACAGTCCTTCTTCACCATCGGAATATATTTCTGCTGAGTACCAAAAAAGATCTCTTTAAAAATCCCCTACTGTTCCTCAGCCGTCCTATCAACCAATGTACTCCTCCAATCCACAGTCGTCAATTCCTCTCTCATCCTATCACAGTCCCCTCTGTTCAAACATAGTACACAGGTCCGGGACGCTACTACCTCATCCTCCATCTGCATCATAAATTCTACCATACTATGATCACTCGTCCCTCGAGGATCCCTCACATGAATATCCCTAATTCTGCCTACCTCATTACATAGTACCAGATCCAAGATAGCATGCTCTCTCAGCGGTTCTGTAACATACTGTTCAAGGAACCCATCCCTACAGCATTCCATAAACTCTTCCTCCAGCCCGCCGTGTCTAACTTGTGTTGCCCAGTCAGTATGCAGATTGAAATCTCCCATTACTAACACCATTTGGTTTCTGCACACATCTCTTATCTGTTTGTTTATAGCCTGCCCCACTTCAAAGTTGTTATTTGGGGGCTTATAGACCACACCCACCAGCGTCTTCCTCCCCTTACTATTCTTTATCTCCACCCACATTGATTCCACATTTTGCTCTTTGGAGCCTATATCCTCTTTTACTAATGCTCTGATACTATCCTTCATCATCCTCCCTCTGGTGCAGCGCCCAGAACTCTACGCAATATTCCAGCTAATGTCTAACTGATATCTTGTCTAAGTTCAGTGTAACCTCCTCGCTCTGCCACTATTAATAAAGCCCAGAATACTAGATGTTCTCTCCACCTATCCTGGCACCTTCAATGATCTTTGCCCAGATACACCCAGCTCCCTCTACTCCTGCATCCCCTTTAAGAACTTTACCCCATACTTTACATTGTCTTTCCCTGTTCTTTCTAATCACCTCACACTTTCCACATTAAAATTCATCTGTTGATCCACCAACTTGTTTATGTTCTCAGTTTATAATACTTCCAAGTTTTGTGTCAACTGCAAACTTTGAAATTGTCTCTTCAATACCAAGATCTCAATCATTAATTTATATTAGGAAAAGCAAGTTTCCCAATACCAATCCCTGGGGAATTCCACAACATACCTGCCTCCAGCCTTTAAATTAATGGGTGGTAGTTATAGGACGGATGTTAGAGGTGGGTTCTTTACTCAGAGGGTAGTAAGGGCATGGAATGCCCTGCCTGCAGCAGTTGTGGAATTGCCAAATTTAAGGGTGTTCAAATGGTCAGTGGATAGACGTATAGAACATAGAACACTACAGCACAGAACAGGTCCTTCGGCCTTCGATGTTGCGCCGACCAATATAAAAAGCAATGCCCCTCCAAACTAAACCATTCACTTCTCTTCCATATACTTATCAACTAACCTCTTAAACGCCACCAAACTTGGCGCATCTACAACCGCTGCAGCAGGGCATTCCACTCCCGAACCACCCTTTGGGTAAAGAACCTGCCTCTGATATCCGTCCTATAACTATCACCCCTTAATTTAAAGCTGTGTCCCCTCGTGCTAGCTTTCTCAATCCTAGGAAAAAGGCTATCACTGTCCACCCTATCTAAACCTCTAATCATCTTATATGTTTCGATAAGGTCCCCTCTTAGCCTCCTCCTTTCTAACGAAAACAACCTCAAATCCTCAGCCTCTCCTCATAAGACCTGCCCTCCATACCAGGCAACATCCTGGTAAACCTCCTCTGTACCCTCTCCAATGCCTCCACATCTTTCTTATAATGTGGGGACCAGAACTGCACACAATACTCCAAGTGCGGCCGCACTAGAGTTTTGTACAGTTGCACATGACGTTGCGGCTCCGAAATTCAATCCCTCTACCAATAAAAGCCAAGACTCCATATGCCTTCCTAACAACTTTCTCGACCTGACTGCCTACTTTCAGGGATCTATGCACATACACACCAAGATCCCTCTGTTCATCTAGACTACTAAGAATCCTACCATTTGCCCTATACTCTACACATTTATTATTCCTGCCATAGTGCATTACCTCACACTTTTCCACATTAAACTCCATTTGCCACCTCTCGGCCCAGCTCTGCAACTTGTCCAAGTCCCTCTGCAAACTATAACACCCCTCTTCACTATCTACCACTCCAGCGACTTTAGTGTCATCTGCAAATTTACTAATCCATCCTTCAATACCCTCATCCAGATCATTTATAAAAATTACAAACAGCAGGGGCCCCAAAACAGACCCCTGAGGTACACCACTTGTCACCGAAGTGGATATGGATAGCATTGGAATAGTTTAGGATAGAGGGTCATAAAATTGGTTCCATTGGTCGGCGCAACGTCGAGGGCCGAAGGGCCTGTACTGTGCTGTAATGTTCTATGTCTAATGTTCTAGCCTGAAAAATATTCACAGACCATTACTCCCTGCTTCCAATTCCTCATTAATCTTACACCCACATTGCTACTTGATCCTTTTATTCCACACACTGTAACATTTCTTACAAGTCTGTTGTGTGGCACTATATGTTGTGTGGTGTCCATGTACACCACATCAGCAGCATTACCCTCATCGACCCTCTCTGTCACCTCCTCAAAACACTCCAGCAAGTTAGTGAAACACAATTTCCCCTTTAGAAACCCATGCTGCGTCTTCTCCATGTGATTACTAATTCTGTCCAAGATAATTGTTTCTAGAAGCTTTCCTACCAGTAATCAACAGTGATGTTAAACTGACTCCAAATCTCAGCAGGTCCAGCAGCATCGAGAAGGAGAGAAATGAGCTGATATTTCCAGTCCAGATGACAGTTTGTCAAAGCTCTTTTGGGGTGAGTGAGCCTGGAATATCCCACCAAGAGTGTCTGCATTGTCTCTCCAAACGAGCATCGTGACTTAGTGCCATTCCCGTCTTTTCCCCAAATCTCTGCACGCAGTTTCAATTCCAATAATCATCTAATGTCCCCTTGAATGCCTGGATTGAAGCTGCCTCCACCGCACTTCCAGGCAGAACATTCCAGATCCCAACCACTAAATGGGTGAAAAAATGTTCTCTCATATCACGCTTGCTTCTTTTATAAATCACATTAAATCTGTGCCCTCTCGGTCTCAATCCTTTTGGTGTCAGATTCCAACATTCACAGTAATTTGCTGTTACGTTAAATTGCTCTGTAATTGCCGGGATGATCTTTAAAACCTGTTTTGAATGAGGGTACAACGTTTCCTATGCTCCAGTCCTCTAGCACCTCCCCTGAACTTGGAGAAGACTTGGCAGGGGGTTAAGGCCAGCACTTCTGTGATTTCCATTCTCTCTTCCTTCAATATCGTTAGATACATCACATCTAATCCCGTTGCCTTGTCCACTTCCTGCACCAGCAGCCTATTCAACACTTTCTCTTGATCAATTTGGAACTATTGTTGGGACAGAGTTTCCTGCTCTGTTATCATGCGCTGGGCAGAATTGATCTCACCCTGGGTAAGGACAGATGAAAAGTATTCATTTCATACACAGCCATACCCCAGTCTCTGTGTGTAAATTCCCTTTTCGTTCCCCAATCATCCCACCTCCTCCTTTCACTATTTAGAAGCCTTTGGAAGATTTGGAATTCCCCTTTCTGTTGGCTGCCAGTATTTTCTCATAATCCTTCTTCACTCTCCTAATGCACTTTTTCACCTCCTCTCTGAACCTTCTCTAATCCTCTTGGTTCTCCACTGCATTTTCTACCTGATTCTTGGCATAGATAAACCTTTTGTTCTTTATCTTCATTTCATATAGAACATAGAACATAGAACATAGAACATAGGCAAATGGAGTTTAATGTGGAAAAGTGTGAGGTAATGCACTTTGGCAGGAACAATAAATGTGTAGAGTATAGGGCTAATGGTAGGGCTCTTAATAGTGTTGAGGAACAGAAGGATCTTGGTGTATGTGTCAATCGATCCCTGAAAGTAGGCAGTCAAGTGGATAAAGTTGTTAAGAAGGCTTATGGAGTCTTAGCTTTTATTGGTAGGGGGATTGAATTTAGGAGCCGCAGCATCATGTTTCAGCTGTACAAAACTCTAGTGCGGCCGCACTTGGAGTATTGTGTGCAGTTCTGGTCGCCACATTATAAGAAAGATGTGGAGGCATTGGGGAGGGTACAGAGGGGGTTTACTAGGATGTTGCCTGGTATGGAGGGCAGGTCCTATGAAGAGAGGTTGAAGGATTTGAGGTTGTTTTCGTTAGAAAGGAGGCGGCTAAGGGGTGATCTTATTGAAGCATATAAGATAATTAGAGGTTTGGATAGGGTGGACAGTGATAGCCTTTTTCCTAGGAGGGAAAAAGCTAGCACGAGGGGACACAACTTTAAATTAAGGGGTATGAGTTATAGGACGGATATCAGAGGTAGTTCTTTACTCAAAGAGTGATTAGGGAGTGGAATGCCCTGCCTGCAGCTGTTGTAGATGCGCCAAGTTTGGTGGCGTTTAAGAGGTTAATTGATAAGTATATGGAAGAGAAGGGAATGGTTTAGTTTGGAGGGGCATTGCTTTTTATTTTGGTCGGCACAACATCGAAGGCCGAAGGGCCTGTTCTGTGCTGTATTGTTCTATGTTCTATGTTCTATTCCTGCCCCACTGAGGTCAATTCACCCCCAGGTTAATTATTCTCACTTTGGATTGTCAATTATTCTTTTCCATCATTATCCTAAAGCTTACAATACAATGATCATTGTTTCCTGAATGTTTCCCACTGACGCTTGAGCTATTCGAATAATCTACGTCTCATTCCCAGGAACCAGATCCAACATTGTATCCTACTGGATACAAACTACTGGAGGAAATTCCCCTGAACACAATCTGGGAACTTTTCCCCCTCTCTGCCCCTTTCATTACCATGGCTCCTGTCTATATTTAGGTAATTAAACCCCCATTAAACTGACTCTGTAATGTTTGCATCTCTCTGTAATTTCCCTGTGGATTTGTTCTTCTACATCCTTCTCACTAGTTGGTGATCTATCGACTACACCTAGCAATCTCGTAGAACCACAGAATCCCTACAGTGCAAAAAAAAGGCCAATTGGCCAATTGAGGCTGCACCGTAAACAATCCCACCCAATCCTATCCCACAATCTCATTGTATCTATCTAGTTCAAACAACCATACAGCTCAGGAACCGGCCCTTTGGCCCTCCAAACCTGTCCAAACTAAAACTGTAAGCACTTATGGAGTCCGTATCCTTCCATTCCCATCTTATTCACCTGCCCCTTAAATGTCGCTATTGTACCTGCTCCCACCACCCCCCTGGGCAGCACGTTCCAGATATTCACCACTCTCTGCATAAAAAACTTGCCTCGCACGCCTCTCCAAACTCTTCCCCGTGCATCTTAAACCCATGTCCCCTAGTACTTAACTTTCCTATCCTAGGAAAAAACTTCTGATTATCCACTCTGTCCATGCCCCTCATAATGTTGTAGACTTCTATCAGGTCTCCCCGCAACCTCAGTCATTCCAGTGAGAACAAACCCAGTTTCTCCAACCTCTCCTCATAGCTAATGGCCTCCAAAACAGTCAACATCCTGGTAAATCTTTTCTATATCCTCTCCAAAGCCTCCATATCCAGAAGCATGGTGACCAGAATTGAACACTATATTCTAAATGAGGCCTAACTAAGGTTCATGCACAGCTGCAGCATGACTTGCCAAATTTTATACCTAATGCCTGACCAATGAAGCTAGCGAGCATGCTGTATACTCTCTTGTCTACCTTATCCACCTGTGTTGTACTTACAGTGATGAGTGGACATTTACGCCCAGATCTTTTGTTGGTTACGGGTGTGGTTCCGGAGGACTGGAGGATAGTGAATGTGGTCCCATTGTTCAAGAAGGGGAAGAGAGACCTTCCAGGGAATTATAGGCCAGTGGGTCTTACTTCTGTTGTGGGCAAAGTATTGGAGAGAATTATTAGGGATAGGATTTATAGTTATTTAGAGAGAAATGAATTGATTGCGGATAGTCAGCATGGTTTTGTGAAGGGTAGGTCGTGCCTTACTAACCTATTGAGTTTTTTGAAAAAGTGACCAAAGAGGTGGATGGGGGTAAGGCGGTTGATGTGGTATATATGGACTTTAGTAAGGCGTTTGATAAGGTGGCCCATGGAGGACTTCTGCAGAAAATGCAGATGTATGGGATAGAAGGTGATTTAGCTAATTGGGTTAGGAATTGGCTAGCGGATAGAAGACAGAGGGTGGTGGTTGATGGGAGATATTCATCGTGGAGTTTGGTGACAAGTGGTGTACCTCAGGGGTCTGTTTTGGGGCCCCTGCTGTTTGTAATTTTTATAAATGATCTGGATGAGGGTATTGAAGATGGATTAGTAAATTTGTGGATGACACCAAAGTCAGAGGAGTGGTAGATAGTGAAGAGGGGTGTTATAGTTTGCAGAGAGACTTGGACAAGTTGCAGAGCTGGGCCAAGAGGTGGCAAATGGAGTTTAATGTGGAAAAGTGTGAGGTAATTCACTTTGGCAGGAATAAAAAATGTGTAGAGTATAGGGCTAATGGTAGGACTCTCAATAGTGTTGATGAACAGAGGGATCTTGGTGTATATGTTAATAGATCCCTGAAAGTTGGCAATCAAGTCGATAAGGTTGGTAAGAAGGCATATGGAGTCTTAGCTTTTATTGGTAGGGGGATTGAATTTCGGAGCCGCAACGTCATGTTGCAACTGTACAAAACTCTAGTGCGGCCGCACTTGGAGTATTGTGTGCAGTTCTGGTCCCCACATTATAAAGAAAGATGTGGAGGCATTGGAGAGGGTACAGAGGAGGTTTACCAGGATGTTGCCTGGTATGGAGGGGCAGGTCTTATGAAGAGAGGTTGAGGGATTTGAGGTTGTTTTCGTTAGAAAGGAGGCGGCTAAGAGGGGACCTAATCGAAACATATAAGATGATTAGAGGTTTAGATAGGGTGAACAGTGATAGCCTTTTTCCTCGGATGGAGAAAGCTAGCACGAGGGGACATAGCTTTAAATTAAGGGGTGGTAGTTATAGGACGGATGTCAGAGGTAGGTTCTTTACCCAGAGGGTGGTTAGGGAGTGGAATGCCCTGCCTGCGGCAGTTGTAGATGCGCCAAGTTTGGTGCGTTTAAGAGGTTAGTTGATAAGTTTATGGAAGAGAAGGGAATGGTTTAGTGTGGAGGGTCATTGCTTTTTATAATGGTCGGCGCAACATCGAAGGCCGAAGGGCCTGTTCTGCGCTGTAATGTTCTATGTTCTATCTCTCTGCCTGTCAATACTCCTCAGGGTTCAATCGTTTACCGTATAATTCCTACATGCATAGATTTTGGAAAGTCCAATGCATATAGGAATGTATGTAGCCAGTTCTGAATCCATCTTACCAGCTCTCCTCTGACCTAGTGCGACTTCACCTTCTGCTCCAGTCTACCATAAGGGACCTTGTCAAAGGCTTTACTAAAGTCCACGAATACAACATCCACTGCCCTACCCTTGTCTATCATTCTTGTCGCTTCCTCAAAATACTCAATCAATTTAGTGAGGTACAACCTCTCCTTCATAAACCCGTGCTGTCTATTGATAATAAGTCCAATTATTTCCAAATGTGAGTAAATCCTGTCCCTAAGAATCTGGCTGATCATTTTCTGGGTTGTCCCTGCTGTTCTTGTTAAATGGAACGACATTGGCTATTCTCCAGTCCTCTGGAACTTCACCTGTAGCCAATGAGATTACAAAGATTTCTGTCAAGGCCCCAACACTTTCTTCACTTTTCATCCCTCAGTATTCTGGGGTAGATCCCATCAGACCCTGGGGACTTATTTTTTTAAGACTACCAATACTTTCTCCTTTTTAATATCAACATGACCCAGAATATCTACACACCCTACCCTCAGCTCCTCATCCATCAAGTCCCTCTCTTTGGTGAATACTGAGGCAAAGTATTCATTTAGTACATCGCCCGTTTCCTCTGGTTCCAACTGTTGTAGATGCATCTGTTGTAGATGCGCCAAGTTTGGTGGCGTTTAAGAGGTTAATTGATAAGTATATGGAAGAGAAGGGAATCGTTTAGTTTGGAGGGGCATTGCTTTTTATTTTGGTCGGCACAACATCGAAGGCCGAAGGGGCTGTTCTGTGCTGTAATGTTCTATGTTCTATAGATTCCGTCCACTATCCTCGAGTGGACCAATCCTTTCCCTGACTACCCTCTTGCTATTTACATACGTATAAAATGCCTCAGGATTTTCCTCAATCCTGTTTGCCAAGGATTTTTCATGACCCCCCCTTTAGCCCTCCTAACTCCTTCCTTAAGTTCCTTCCTTATATTCTTCCAAGGATTTATCTGTCCAAAGCCTTTTAGACCTTACAAATGCTTCATATTTCTTTTTTGACAAGGCTCATAATATCTCTCATTATCCAGGGTTCCCAATATTTGCCACATTTATCCTTTATCCTAACAGCTACATGTCAGTCCTGAACCCCAATCAACTGGCATTTGAAAAACACCCACATGTCAGATATTGATTTACCCTCAAACAGTCTCTCCCAATCTCCACTCTCCAGATCCTGCCTCATGTTATTGTAGTTAGTCTTCCCCCAGTTTAACACCTTTGCCTAAGGATCACTCTGGAGAAACCCTCCTGGATGCTCCTGACAATTTCTGCCCCATCCAAGCCCCTAGCAGTAAGTGAATCCCAGTCAATATAGCGAAAGTTAAAATCATTCCCCACAACACACCTGTTAATTTTACATCTTGCCAAAATCTGTCTGCGTATCTCCTCTATCTGCCTCTGACTGTTGGATAGCCAATAGTAAACCCCCAACATTGTGACTACACTCTTCCTGTTCCTGAGCTCTATCTATATTGCCTCGCTGTATGAGCCCTCCAAGGTGCCTTTCTGCAATACAGCTGTGATATCCTCCTTAAACAGTAATGCGACTCCCCCACTCCTTTTACATCCCCCTCTATCCCACCTGAGACATCTGCATCTTGGAATGTTTAGCTGTTAATCCTGTTCCTCTTTCAACTAAGTCTCTATAATGGCAATAACATCATAATTCCAAGAACTAATCCAAGTTCCTTAACTCCAGCAAAATTGATTCTGTCCTTGAATCCTCTGGGTGTCTGGAATGTACTGCCTAGGTGGGTGGTAGAGATGGTAAACTTCACAACATTTAAAAAGTAGATGGATGAACACTTGAAATTATATAACATAATTATATGTTTTCACATAATGGGACAAGTGCTGGAAAGTGGGATTCATGAGAGAGATTTACTAGGATGTTGCCTGGTATGATGTGTAGGTCTGAGGAAAGACTGAGGGACTTGAGGTTATTTTCATTAGAGAGAAGAAGGCGAAGAGGTGACCTAATTGAGGCATATAAGATGATCAGAGGGTTAGATAGGGTGGATAGTGAGAGCCTTCTTCCTCGGATGGAGATGGACAGCACGAGGGAACATAGCTTTAAATTAAGGGGTGGTAATTATAGGACAGATGTTAGAGGTGGGTTCTTTACTCAGAGGGTAGTAAGGGCATGGAATGCCCTGCCTGCAGCAGTTGTGGACTCAAGTTTAAGGGCGTTCAAATGATCATTGGATAGACATATGGATAACATTGGAATAGTTTAGGTTAGAAGGTCATAAAATTGGTTCCATTGGTTGGTGCAACATCGAGGGCTGAAGGGCCTGTACTGCACTGTAATGTTCTATGTCGACTTAGTTTTGTCCCTGCACACTCGATGGGCTGAAGGGTCTCTTCTGTGTTGGGTAACTCTGTGACACATCCTCTTTCTCCAGCAATAACCATCTTGCTTCCTGATCTTCTGAGCTTACATCTTCTCACTAACAAGGAGACCTTTCTTAAATAGCACAAGGGAGGGACTGGCAACTGACATTAACCTCCACCAGGATACGGAATTGATAAGAACATAAGAACTAGGAGCAGGAGTCGGCCATCTGGCCCCTCGAGCCTGCTCTGCCATTCAATAAGATCATGGCTGATTTTTACATGGACTCAGCTCCACTTACCCACCCGCTCACCATAACGCTTAATTCCTTTACTGTTCAAAAATTTATCTATTTTTGCCTCAAAAACAGTGAGGTAACCTCAACTTCTTTACTGGGCAGGTGGGTTCCACTTTTTGTATGAAGAAGTTCCTCCTCAACTCAGTCCTAAATCTGCTCCCACTTATTTTGAGGCCAGGCCCCCTAGTTCTAATGCCACCCGCTAATAGAAACAACTTGCCTGCTTCTATCTTATCTATTCCCTTCATAATCTTATATGTTTCTATAAGATCTCCCTCTCATTCTTCTGAATTCCAATGATTATAGCTCCAGTCCACTCATTCTCTCCTCATAAGCCCAACCCTCTCAACTCCGGAATCAACCTCGTGAATCTCCTCTGCAACCCATCCAGTGTCAGTATATCCTTTCTCAGGTAGGGAGACCAAAACTGTACACAGTAAAGTTGGCCTCATCAGCACCTTATACAGCTGCAACATAAACCTTGCTGTTTTTAAACTCCATCCCTTTAGCAATGAAGGACAAAATTGCATTTGCTTTCTTAATTACCTGCTGCAAACCAACTTCTTGTGATTCAAGCACAAGGACACCTTGTCCTTGCACAGGTCCCTCTACACAGTAGCACGCTGCAAATTTTTACCATTTAAATAATTGTCCATTTTGCTATTATTCCCATCAAAATTTTACATTTCGCGGTTACCGATATTTACTCCATCTGCCAGACCCTCACCCACTCACTTAGACTATCGGTATCCCTTTGCAAACTTTCAGTGTTCTCTGCACATTTTGCTCTTCCACCCGTCTTAGTGTCATCTGTGAATTTTGACAAACTACACTTGATCCCCAACTCCAAATCATCTATATAACTCGTAAACAACTGCAGTCCCAACACTGATCCCTGAGGCACACCACACACTGACCACCAACCAGAAAAACACCCATTTACCCCCACTCTCTGCTTTCTATTAGTTAACCAATCCTCTATCCATGCTAACAAATTACCCGTAACACTGTGCACCTTTATCTTATATAGCAGTCTTTGGTGCGGCAACTTATCAAATACCTTCAGGAAATCCAGATACACCACATCTACAGGTTCCCCATTATCCACTACACATGTAATGATCTCAAAGAATTCCCCCAAATTAGTCAAAAATGACCTTCCCCTCATAACCCATCTGCGTCTTACCAAACAATTTAAATCCAGATGTCTCGCTATTTCTTCCTCGATGATAGATTCAAGCATTTTCCCTACTACAGAAGTTAAGCTAACTGGCCTATAGTTACTCGTCTTTTGTCTATAACCTTTTTTTAAACAGTGGTGCCACATTTTCCAATCCGCAGGAACCACCCCGAAGTCCAGCGAAGGAGGAGTTATGAAGGAGTGGAGATGGGGGAAAGGGGAGGGAGTGTTGAGGAGGTGAGGGATGGAGGGAATCTAGCAGGGTCAGATATTACTGAGGGACGGTGATGATGTTCCTGATGTACTGTGATGTTGTTGGGGATAATATTTGAGATTATCCTGTTAAACAGCAGTTTAATTTTATCCTGAAGGAATTAACTATAAAAATTCATAAACTATTCATAAAAAACACAAGAATAATTTTATAGAGAGGAGGGGCAGGCATAAGGAGGGGTTATTAATTCTATAATTCCATGGGGTGTGGGATATATAAACCTTTTCACTCTGGAAGGAAGGTGCACACTCTGAGATTCTCACGAGAAGATGTTGGCTGATAGGATTAAGGAGAATCCTAAAGCTTTCTTTCGATATGTTAAGAATAGAAGATTGGTTAGGGCAAGATTAGGGCCAGTCATAGACAGCAGTGGGAAGTTGTGCGTGGAGCCTGAAGAGATTGGTGAGGCACTGAATAAATATTTCTCTCGGTATTCACGCAGAGTGCTGGAAATGTAGCTATGGAGAACACTGAGGTACAGGGTTGCAAATTGGGAAGTATTGTAGTAGATAGGGAGGATGTGTTAGAAATTCTCGAGGGTTTGAAGTTGGATAAGTCCCCTGGGCCGGACGGGATTTACCATAGGATTCTCTGGGAGGCAAGAGAGGAGATTGCAGAGCCTCTGGCTCTGATCTTCAGGTCCTCGTTGGTTACGGGTGTGGTTCCGGAGGACTGGAGGATAGCGAATGTGGTCCCATTGTTTAAGAAGGGGAAGAGAGACCTTCCAGGGAATTATAGGCCAGTGAGTCTTACTTCTGTTGTGGGCAAGGTATTGGAGAGAATTATTAGGGATAGGATTTATAGTTATTTAGAGAGAAATGAATTGATTGGGGATAGTCAGCATGGTTTCGTGAAGGGTAGGTCATGCCTTACTAACCTCATTGAGTTTTTTGAGAAAGTGACCAGAGAGGTGGATGGGGGTAAGGCGGTTGATGTAGTATATATGGACTTTAGTAAGGCTTTTGATAAGGTGGCCCATGGAAGACTTCTACAGAAAATGCAGATGTGTGGAATAGAGGGTGATTTAGCTAATTGGATTAGGAATTGGCTGGCAGATAGAAGACAGAGGGTGGTGGTTGATGGGAGATATTCATCGTGGAGTTCGGTGACGAGTGGTGTGCCTCAGGGGTCTGTTTTGGGGCCCCTGCTGTTTGTAATTTTTATAAATGATCTGGATGAGGGTATTGAAGGATGGATTAGTAAATTTGCAGATGACACTAAAGTCGGTGGAGTGGTAGATAGTGAAGAGGGGTGTTATAGTTTACAGAGTGACTTGGACAAGTTGCAGAGCTGGGCCGAGAGGTGGCAAATGGAGTTTAATGTGGAAAAGTGTGAGGTAATGCACTTTGGCAGGAACAATAAATGTGTAGAGTATAGGGCTAATGGTAGGGCTCTTAATAGTGTTGAGGAACAGAAGGATCTTGGTGTATGTGTCAATAGATCCCTGAAAGTAGGCAGTCAAGTGGATAAAGTTGTTAAGAAGGCATATGGAGTCTTAGCTTTTATTGGTAGGGGGATTGAATTTAGGAGCCGCAGCATCATGTTGCAGCTGTACAAAACTCTAGTGCGGCCGCACTTGGAGTATTGTGTGCAGTTCTGGTCGCCACATTATAAGAAAGATGTGGAGGCATTGGAGAGGGTACAGAGGAGGTTTACCAGGATGTTGCCTGGTATGGAGGGCAGGTCCTATGAAGAGAGGTTGAAGGATTTGAGGTTGTTTTCGTTAGAAAGGAGGCGGCTAAGAGGGGATCTTATTGAAGCATATAAGATGATTAGAGGTTTAGATAGGGTGGACAGTGATAGCCTTTTTCCTAGGATGGAGAAAGCTAGCACGAGGGGACACAGCTTTAAATTAAGGGGTATGAGTTATAGGACGGATATCAGAGGTAGGTTCTTTACTCAAAGAGTGATTAGGGAGTGGAATGCCCTGCCTGCAGCTGTTGTAGATGCGCCAAGTTTGGTGGCGTTTAAGAGGTTAGGTGATAAGTATATGGAAGAGAAGGGAATGGTTTAGTTTGGAGGGGCATTGCTTTTTATATTGGTCGGCACAACATCGAAGGCCGAAGGGCCTGTTCTGTGCTGTATTGTTCTATGTTCTATGCTACATTGTCACTCACAGAGGATTTTCTGAAGATTAGACACGTGAATCCACTTTCCCTTCAACTTTTCCAGAATGTTCCCGATTCAGCCACACCCCACTCACATCTTGTGTGGGAATTATTCCAGGATTATTTTCTCTCCCTCACTTCTTGGGATGATTTTTATTTCCTTGTTGCCTTCAGTCGAGACACAAACTGTCAGAGGAGACACAAAGCCCAGGAGGTGATGTTTAATCTCCTCACTGTTTGAAGAACGGTCGGAACATGAATTTTCCATGAACCATCCCAGAGATAACCTTGAAAAGTGCTGTCACTGAAGAGAGGTTTCCTGATGGAATCCGATCACAGCGCAGATGAAGAGGGAGGAATAAACAGGCCAATAAAATACAGCCCCCAGTTTGGAGATTGTGGTCAGATTGGTGAAAAGGAATCTGAAATCACTACAATTTAACTGAGAAACAGAGTTTCCCAATCGAACAAACATGAGGACAATCTTTCAGTGTTTGGAATCATTGGAAGTCATATTGATTCCTGTGGAGATTCTGCTCCCCCACAGTGCTATTGAGGAGAGATTTTGTGTAAATGTGGTGTCTCTGTTACTGGGCTATTAATCCCCAGAAAGTGATTCCCCATCAGCTGCCCTCTGAGGGGTCGAGCCAGACCCCCAGTGATATCAAATCTCACAGCAGTGGGTTCAAGAAGGCAGCTCCCAGCACCTGCTCAGGGTTATGAGGAATTGGGCAATAAATACTGACTTTGTGAGTGAGACCCTCACTCTGAGAATAAAGATTTACAAACAGTCTCGGGAGATGTGCGGATTGCGGATTGTGTTACATCCATAAGATTCCCCTGTTCACGACCTTAGTCACTTCTTCCTTTACAATAATTCTGGAATTAAACTCCTGAAGCCACATAAATTCCTGTAATGCTCACAACACAGTTCCCCTGATTCTGAGCGCAGTCTCAGTCACTTCAATCGATTCTCTCTCATCAGCTCCAATATAGACTCACAGTACAGAGGCAGCCATTCGGCCCATTGTCTCTGCTCTGGTGCTAGCTCTTCCATTCGATCTTTCTACTCAAAATCCGACTCCTGCTCTGATCCACATCTTGTTCCATTTTCACTTCTCATCAGAGTCTGAGAAATCTCTCAGCAATGAACAGTCTAGACCTGATTATCTCCCTCCTGTCTTTCCCCAGGACAATGTTCCTGAAAGGACAGACACAGAGCTTTAGGGACTGGAATCTCCCTGTGCCAGAGTGGGAGTGATCACACTCATTGAGAGTTCACTTACTCACCCTTCCTCGAATAAAACAATCACATCCTCTCCCATTGCAGACACCAGCAGCATTTTCCAAACTGAATGTTTAAAGCCCCTTCCTTCACTCTGTCTTTGATCACTCTGCATTTCTCTTCCATTCACACCTTCTTATTGTCTCTGAGAAACTCCACTGGCTCCCTGTCCTTGCTGAATAAGGAGATACTTGTGAACGAAATGGATCATTAACCATTTTCTCTGAGGAACACTTGATATTTCTGAGACTCATTCAGTTAATAGATATAGACTTCAATCTCTATACATGTCTCTCCCTCACGGAGACTCCAGGAGTCACAAGTCAATCATTGTTGATGTTTCTTAATCATAATCTGATTAATCAGAGACGGCATGTTTTTGTGGAATGAAAATTAGATTTCTCAAATCCAGTTGAGTTCTTTGAGGATGTAACACGCAGGGTGGAGAAAGGAAAAGTATTGGATTAGGAAGATTTGGATTTTTAAAAACCTTCACTGAAGGTAACACAGGAAGGGCTGTTGTTCCTGATGGATGTTCATGGAGTTGGGGGTAATCTCTTTGCACAGTCAGAGGATATCAGTTACTGATATAATCATTCAAATTCTAACCCTCCTGATTTTGAACATCTCTGTTCAGTCTCTTTGCTCTAAGGAACAATCCCAGCTTCTCCACACTCACCGAATAAGGAAGAGTTTTGATGGAGTAAATTAGGAGAAAGTGTTTGCAGTGACAGGAGGGTGGGTAACAAGAGGGACACAGATTGAAGAGAATTAGGAAAAGAACCAGAGGGGGAGATGAGGGGAATTTATTTGACGCAGTGAATTGTTGTGATCTGGAATGTGCTGCCTGAAAGGGCGGCGGGAGCAGATTCAATAATAACTTTCAAAAGGGAATTGGAGAGATACCGGAAAAGTGAATCTTTCCAGGGCAATGGGGAAGAGCCAGGGATTGAGGGGGGAGGGGTCTGTGATTATAATAGGACAATTCTTTCACAAACAGAACAGATCTGATGGACTGAATGGCCTCTTTCTGTGGTGTAAGATTCGATATTGCTGTGAATTGTACAAAGCCAACTCATCATCCTTAATGTCCTTCCTGTTGCGATTGATTGCGAGGTACATTACATCTTTACTGATTCTGTGTTGTTACCAGGGCGATCTTCCAGATTGTAATAAACCAATAAACAGCAGCTTGAGCCATTTATTCCTCTGGCCCCAGACATCACAACACTTCAATATTATATTAAACTCCAAGATTCCTGCAGCCAGCTGCTCTCTGTGTAGCTGGAGGCTGTCAGATTGTTACAGATAAACTCCTGTAATGAAGATAACGGCTTCAGTGAAGTGTGATTGAAGCTTTCCTTATATCTGCGAGACCCTGCACCTTTTATAACCTCCTCCAGCCGCTACACCCTTATCTCTGTAACCTCCTCCAGCAACAAAACCCTTACCTCGGTAACCTCCTCCAGCCCCTATACCCTTATTCTGTAACCTCCTCCACCCCTCCCTATCTCAATAACTCCTCCAGCCCCTACATCCCTCCCTATCTCTGTATCCTGCTCCAGCCCCTACATTCCTCCCTGTCCCTGTGATCTCCTCCAGCCCCTATACCCATTCCAATCTTTATAAACCAGTGCCAGTTGGATATTTGAGGAAATTAGTCGAATCCTTCCTTTTTAATGTGAATAGTTTTAATGTTGGTCACTTGTTGATTTGCTCGGGGATGTAATGAGATCTCTGAATATTCACAGAGTCAGCAAGGTTATACTGGGAAATAGCTAGGCCAGGCAGCTAATGGAGCAATAACTCTGTGATGTGAGGGCAGTAAGATCATTCTCAGCTGTAAATAGAACAGTAACAAGCACCCGAGGGACGAGAAAACTGCCCACAGAATCTTTCAACCATCAATCTGGCACTGGGTGTAATTCAGGGCACTGACTCCATCTCAATATCTAACCTCAGTCACAGAGAAACTCTCAGTCTCTCTCCCCTCTCTAATCTGCCTGCCAGATATTATCCTGTTTCTCAAACTGTCAATATCTGGGCGATTCTGCCTGCCTTTTAATGAGAGCTTGAATCTCATGTCTCTGGTTCCAGAAAGTTCTCTGTGCATTGAGCCCATTCCCATTCCTCCCTCACCATCTCATCCTTTCCCAAGAGGAGTGAAATAACAATGGGATTAAACTCTGAGATTCCCATCTCTCAGAGACAGAATGAGCAGGAGGGACAGTGACCCCAATACAGTTTGTGTTCCAGACTGTGTTCCTTTGTTCACCAGTCACATTCAATCCCACAACACTGAATTCTTTGATATCAGTGAGTGAAGTGGATTAACAGATTAGTGAGTGGAATTGTATGATTAATACCCCCACCTCGCCAGGGGTTCAATCACATCCATTAATCTCCCACAGCATCAGGCAGAAGGAAACAGACAGAAGGAGGCAGTGAGAAGGGGTTAAATTTTGGGGCAGTTTAATTTTCTCTCAGGTGTTGTTATTCCCACACGAGGCTGTGTTTGAGGATCTGAGAGAGCAGCCAGCGTTGCTGTAAATCTGATGGTGTGGGGGAGCCGGTTTCACACAATTAGGAATTAATTATCCCAGGAACAGATCCCTCTGAGTCAAATGTGGTCTGGAAGCAGAACTGAGCATCAAAGGGAGAGCACAGAGCCCACAAATTATCAGCTATTTGAGAGTTCAGCTTTAATTAGCTGCCAGAGGCAGAAATCTTTTTGAAAGAAAATGTTAACATGTTCAGTGTTGTTCTGTTTAAGCAGAAACTTGAAACAGATTATTGAGGGTCAGCTAGTCTCAGATTAAAACAGTATCATAACATTGAACTGTCTCCGAGCTGTCATTATCTCGGCTGCTGAACACGGAGCAATTTAATATAAACGTAGCGATGGACACAACAGGGACAGGAGATCAGACTGAGACCAGAAACAGGTGTGAATGGATTTAATTCCTGATCTCTCTGCAGCCGGCTCCACATTGTTGCTATTGTGGAGGTTAGTTACTCTCCAACAACTCACTGAGGCTCCTTCCGTAGCACCTTCCAAACCTGGACCTCTACCATCTAGACAAGGGCAGCAGACACCTGGGAACTCCTCCAACCAGAGGTTCCCCCTCCAAGTCACTCACCATCCTGACTTGGGAACATATTGCTGTTCCTTCACTGTCGTTGGATCAAAATGTAGAGATGCTGGCGTTGGACTGGGATAAGCTCAGTAAGAGGTCTGACAACAATTTTACATCCAACCAATTTATTCTGTAGTAAACCTGCTAGCTTTCGCCTGACAAAGGCACAAAGGCCAAAAGCTAGCAAGTTTACTACCAAATAAATTGGTTAGATTTAAAATTGTTGTCAGACCTCTTACTGG
Organism: Sphyrna mokarran; assembly: GCA_024679065.1. NCBI lineage: Eukaryota > Metazoa > Chordata > Chondrichthyes > Carcharhiniformes > Carcharhinidae > Sphyrna > Sphyrna mokarran. Next base: position 1,811,338 of record JAGIQG010000009.1, read on the forward strand.
GTCAAAATCCAGGAATCCCCTTCCTAACAGCATGGTGAGAGTTTTTTTTTATTTGTTGGATATGAGGGTCCCTGGCTGGCCAGTATTTATTGCCCATCCCTAGTTACCTTTGAGAAGGTGGCAGTGAGCTAACTTCTTGAATCACTGCAGTCCATATTGCTGTGGACTATCCCACAGCACCTACACCTCATGGACTGCAGTGATTCAGGAAGGCAGCTCCCTGTCACTTTCCCAAGGGCAGACAGGGATGGGCTTCTGAGAACAGGGATAATTTGGTCCTCAGTAAATTGTAACTATTTCAGTGGGGAAAAGGCTCCAATGTTTCTGTGCTGTCTCTATACTGGGAGCCTTTGACTTGCCTCCTTTTCTCAGGGTGACACAATGGTTTGCGCTGATGTCTCACAGCGCCAAGGATCCAGGTTCAGTTCCTGACTTGGTTCACTGTCAGTGTGGAGTCTGCACGTTCTCCCCATGTCTGTGTGGGTTTCCTCCCGGATCACTGGTTTCCTCCCACAGTCTGAAAGATGTGTTAAATAGGTGCATTGATCTGACCAAGTGCTAGAGTATGGTGACTGGGGGGGGGGGGGGGGGTAGTTTCACACTAATTTCATTGCAGTGTTAATGTAAACCTACTTGTCACGCAAATAAATAAACTTTGTTTTTGATCTGTTATTATTCACAATTTTCCCTCCAGGATTTCAGGAACGGTTTTATTAAATCAAACCTATTCCTCTGAGGAATCTCTCCCTTATTCTGCACTTTATTAATTTATCTTCAAACTCTATCTCCCAGGACACTTTAAAAACCAGCGTTCATTCCCCAATCGGCCCCTTTTTCCCAAAGCTTTAAAGTTTCATCTTGTATTCCCAGGGTCGAGGGTCACAGGGTCAAAGTGTGATGGTGTCAGATTCTATTAAACATTCCCGGGAGAATCCATCCTGATTCCATTTGGATTCTACACTTCCTAATTCTGTCTCCCACCAGAATCCCAAAGGAATTCTCTGGGTTCATTCCCTGTCCCTGTGTTACTGTATCCCTGTACCGGAGAGAGATTCTGAGGGGACAGAGCTTTCCTTAGCTGAGGTTTTAACCATCCTCATTATTAAGCAGCAGATTTATTATCAAGAAATGATCTTCCTTTCCAAAGATTCTTGTTTCTTTGTGTTTTTCACATTTGTTCATATCAGAAAGAGGTTTGGGATTAATACAATTCTTTTGATTGTGAACAATGGGAATTTGCCAGAATGGACACAGAGCGCTGGGGGGACTTCACTGTGAAAAGGCAAAGAAATACAAATCTCACTCAGAAATCAGCCGGGTGCCAGGAATTATTCAGAAAGGTTTCTGAAGGTTAATTTCTGTTGAGTATCCACTGGGATTCTTCACATTGATATTCCGTATGAATGGAGAATATTCCAGCATCATCCTCCTTGTTATTGAACAGAATCTATTCTGAAACTCACATTTCAATATTAGCAAAACAGAAACTATTAGAACATAGAACACCACAGCACAAACAGGCCCTTTGGCCCACAAGTTGCACTGATCATACCCATACTTACTAGGCCATAGAACGATATGTAACTCTCAATCCCATTTAATCCTATGTACTCATCCAGAAGTCTTTTAAAAAGACCCCAGTGAGTCCACTTCCAGCACCACAGACAACTGATTCCATTCACTCACCACCCTCAGTGAAAAACTTACCCCTAACATCTCCTCAATACTTGTTGCCCAGCAAGTTCTCTGTTCTCTTTACTCCCATCACAAACTCTCCCTGCTCTGTCTCCATCTCCACTCTGTCCCTCTCAAGCTCTGTAATGTTTCATGTCCCTGTAAACCTGATTTGTGTTTGTATCCGCCCCAACCTCGATTTTCCAATGCTGCCCTGGCTCCTCTCCCACTATCCAAAGTCGATCAATCTGAGATTATCCTAATCCCAGCTGAGGCCTGAGTTTCACTCATTGTCCCCCGGACTCTGACCTCCACTGGCTCCTTATCCACTCATCTCCATATTAAAATTCTCTTCCTTCTTTTCAAATCCCTCCATTTCCTCACACTCCCTTTCTCCACCAGCCTCTCGACCCTCCAAAGATTTCTGCTCCTCACACTCTGCTCTCTTGCCCATTCCCACATTCCGACAATCCGCCATTGGTCGCTGTTCCTTCAGCTAACAGGGCCCTAAATTCAAATTCTTTCCCAAAAAAATCTCTGTCCAGTTCCTCCTTAAGGACACTTTCTAAAACCAGCCACTTCGAACTAGTTCTGTGTCAGCTCTCTGTAGAGCTCAAGGTGGAATCTTGTTCACTCATGCGTCTGAAGCATCATGGGGCATTTTCCTCTCTAAAAGGGGCCATATAAATGCAAATTGTTATAGTAGGGGTGGCACAATGGTTAGCAGTGCTGCCTCACAGCACCAGGGACTAAGGTTTGAAGGTCAAAGAAAATTACAGCACAGGAACAGGCCCTTTGGCCTCTCCAAGTCTATGCCAATTATGCTGCTTAACTAAACTGAAAATATCCTCCAGTCCTTACCCAGTCCATATCCCTGTATTCCCTCCCTATTCCTGTACCCATCCAGATGCATCTTATATGTCACTAAGGTGCTGCTTCCTCCATCAGCATGTTCCAGGTATCCACCCTTCTGTGTAAAAAACCCCCCCCACATCTCCCTTAACCTTTCCCTCTCTCACCTTGAACCTGCACCGTTATAATTCCAACAGTTGAAACATGTGTGGGTTGGGTGGATCACTGTGCAGGGTTACAGGGTGAGGGTGCAGATTTGGGTCTAGGTTGGGTGCTCTTTCAGCAGATTTGATGGGCTGAATGGCCTCTCCAGGCAGGGATACTATCATTCTGTGATTCTATAATATTAACACCACCAGTCACTGATACATCCCCTGAAACTGTTACTATTAAACATGAGGAATTCCTGTGCAAGGAACATTTATTCACTAATGACAGCCTGAATTGTATCAAACACGGTAAGAATTCTCACAACAACAAGTTAAAGTCCAACAAGTTTATTTGGCACTCACTTTTGAAGCCTCATATTCCTTCAGGTGAGTAGGAGTTGTGTTCACAAACAGGGCATATACAGACACAAACTCAAATTACAGAATAATGATTGGAATGTGAATCTTTACAGATAGTCAAGTCTTAAAGGTACAGACAATGTGAGTGGAGAGAGAGTTAAGCACAGGTTAAAGAGATGTGTATTGTCTCCAGACAGTACAGTAAGTGAGGTTTTGCAAGTTCAGGCAAGTCATGGGGGTTACAGATAATGTGACATGAACCCAAGATCGCGGTTGAGACCGTCCTCAAGTTTCTGCTCAGCGACTCTGTGCTGTCGTGTGTTGTGAAGGCTCCTTTGGAGAATGCTTACCTGAAGATCAGAGGCCGAATGCCTGTAACCGCTGAAGTGTTCGCCAACAGGAACAGTCTCTTTAATCTGTGCTAAACCACCTCTCCACTCATGTTTTCTGTACCTTTAAGACTTGATTACCTGTAAAGACTCACATTCCAATCATTATTTTGTAAATTGTATCTGCTCTGTTTGTGAACACAGGCCCTCACTCACCTGATGAAGGAGTATTACTCAAAGTTGTGCTGTCAAATTAACCTGTTGGACTTTAATCTGATGTTGAGAATTCTTACTGTGCCCACCCCAGTCCAACGCTGGCATCTCCACACCTTGTCTCAAACTCTCACACTGATTTCTTCCAGATCATGAAGAGATGTTGTGTTGAAGAATGCCTTCCTCTTTCTTTCCCTCCCTATTTCTTCCTCTTTTCCCCATCTGTCTTTCTCCCCTTTTCTCTTCCTCCGTCCTTCTTTCCCATTCCCCACTCTCTTACCCCCACCATTCTCTCTCTGTCTCCCTCTTCTCTCCTTCCTCTTTTTACCCATCTCCCCCCTTCTCTTTCTCACTTTCCCCACCCCCCCCCCCCATCTCTTCTTCTCCCCATCACCCCTCTTGTCCCTCTCTCCACCCCCCCTTCCTCTATCTCTTTCCCTCCCTCTCTCCCTCCTTCCCCCCTCCCTCTGAGGATTTTGATCCTCGGATCTCCTGTTATTATCGCAGGGTTAATAGTATCAGAGACTGAGCGGTAACTCTGACAGACTGAGTGAACTCAGCATCAATACAGAGGAGATGGGGATATTTCACTAGACAGGAACAATGCAATTATTTGATTCAATCTGGGGATGGGAGTGAGAGAAGAAAACCCCAGATTTATTGCCCATCCCCAATTGCCCTGTGTGAAGATGGTAGTGACGTTTCAGGTTAAGTTTCACACAAAACTGCCCAAGTGTTCCAATCCCATCCATCACTCTGTTACAGTCCTGTCTTTGAATTAAGGGGTGGTAGTTATAGGACGGATGTCAGAGGTAGGTTCTTTACCCAGAGGGTGGTAAGGGTATGGAATGCCCTGCCTGCTGCAGTTGTAGATGCGCCAAGTTTGGTGGCGTTTAAGAGGTTAGTAGATAAGTTTATGGGTGAAAAGGGAATGGTTTAGGTTAGAGGGTCATTGCTTTTTGTTAATTGGTCGGCGCAACATCGAAGGCCGAAGGGCCTGTTCTGCGCTGTAATGTTCTATGAACTAATATCACCTTCTATGAACTGTCAAGATTGAAATATTCCAGCCTTAACTTTAAGTAACAAAAAAATGGTACATTAAAGGTTCAGAGAGGTAGGGGATGTTAGAACATAGGGCCTGTTCTGTGCTGTAATGTTCTATGTTCTAACATCCCCTACCTCTCTGAACCTTTAATGTACCATTTTTTTGTTACTTAAAGTTAAGGCTGGAATATTTCAATCTTGACAGTTCATAGAAGGTGATATTAGTTCATAGAACATTACAGCACAGAACAGGCCCTTCGATGTTGTGCCGACCAATATAAAAAGCAATGGCCCTCCAAACTAAACCATTCCCTTCTCTTCCATATACTTATCAACTAACCTCTTAAACGCCACCAAACTTGGCGCATCTACAACAGCTGCAGGCAGGGCATTCCACTCCCAAACCACCCTTTGGGTAAAGAACCTACCTCTGATATCCGTCCTATAACTATCACCCCTTAATTTAAAGCTGTGTCCCCTAGGGATCTAGAGGAGTACAAGGTGTGTAGAAGGGAACTTAAAAAGGAAATTAGGAGAGCCAGAAGGGGTCATGAGAAGGCCTTGGCAGGTAAGATTAAGGAGAATCCCAAGGCCTTCTACAAATATGTGAAAAGTAAAAGGATGAGAAGAGAAGGGATAGGACCTATAAAAGGTGAAGGGGGAAAAGTCTGTATGAATCCGGAAGAAATGGCAGAGGTGCTTAACGAGTACTTTGCCTCGGTATTCACGGTGGAAAGTGATCTGGGAGATTGCACTGCAGGTTTGAGGCATACGGAAAAGATTGAGTATGTGGATGTTAGGAAAGAGGATGTGTTAGACCTGTTAAATTCTATCAAGATAGACAAGTCACCGGGACCGGATGGGATGTACCCCAGGTTATTGTGGGAGGTGAGGGAAGTGGTTGCAGAGCCCCTGGCGATGATCTTTGCATCGTCCATGGAAACAGGAGAGGTTCCGGAGGATTGGAGGATTGCGGATGTGGTTCCTATCTTTAAGAAAGGGAACAGGGATAGTCCAGGAAATTACCGACCAGTGAGTTTGACTTCAGTGGTTGGTAAGCTGATGGAGAGGCTTCTAAGGGATAAGATATATGAACATTTGGAGAAGTTTGGACTGATTAGAAATAGTCAGCATGGTTTTGTCAAGGGCAGGTCATGCCTTACGAGCCTAGTTGAGTTCTTCGAAAATGTAACTGAACACATTGATGAAGGAAGGGCGGTGGACGTAGTGTACATGGACTTTAGTAAGGCGTTTGATAAGATCTCACATGCAAGGTTTCTGGAGAAGGTGAGAGGGCATGGGATCCAAGGGGCTTTGGCCTCGTGGATCCAGAACTGGCTTGCCGGCAGAAGGCAGAGAGTGGTTTTGGATGGGTCTTGTTCTTCATGGAGGTCGGTAACCAGTGGAGTGCCCCAGGGATCTGTTCTGGGACCCCTGCTGTTTGTCATTTTCATAACTGACCTGGATAAGGAAGTGGAGGGATGGGTTAGCAAGTTTCCCGATGATACAAAGGTCAGTGGTGTTGTGGATGGTCTGGAGGGATGCCAAAAGTTGCAGCAGGACATAGATAGGATGCAAGACTGGGCAGAGAAGTGGCAGATGGATTTCAATGCAGATAAATGTGCAGTGGTCCATTTTGGCAGGAATAATGGAATGAAGGAGTACAATATAAGGGGTAGGAGTCTTAGCTGTGTTGAAGAGCAGAAGGATCTCAGGGTCCAGGTCCATAGGACTCTTAAATCAGCCTCACAGGTGGAGGAAGTGGTCAAGAAGGCGTACAGTGTACTGGCCTTCATTAATTGAGGAATAGAGTTTAGGAGTCAGGAAGTAATGATGCAGCTCTATAAGACTCTTGTCAGACCCCAGTTGGAGTATTGTGCGCAGTTCTGGTCGCCTCATTACAGTAAGGATGTAGAGGCTATTGAGAGGGTTCAGAGGAGATTTACAAGGATGCTGCCTGGATTGGGAGGCAGGCCTTATGAAGATAGGTTGAGGGAGCTGGGACTCTTCTCACTGGAGAGACGTAGGTTGAGAGGCGACATGATAGAGGTTTATAAAATGTTGAGAGGAATAGATAGGGTGGACTCTCAGAGACTATTTCCCCGAGCTGAAATGGTCACTACGAGAGGACACAGATTTAAGGTGCAGGGAAGAAAATACAAAGGAGATGTCAGGGGTAGGTTTTTCACTCAGAGGGTGGTGAGTGAATGGAACCGACTGCCGTCGGAGGTTGTTGAGGCAAACTCACTGGGGTCTTTTAAGAGACTTCTGGATGAGTATATGGAAAAGAATAGGATAGGGGGTTATAGATAGGTCTGAGGATTGGTAGATGTGATCGGCACAACTCATGGGCCAAAGGGCCTGTTTGTGCTGTATTGTTCTATGTGTTGGTTACGATTTATTACAATCATTACCGACTTGGATAATCCTCACTGTTTCCACAATTCCATGATAGATGGTTGGTGTCGGTGGGTACAAGTTGCAGACAATGATTCCCAGTGACAGGAAATTGTAAAGAGTGTGTTATATAATGTGTAGCAAAAAGAGAACAATATTCACTCAGTCACTGTTCTGTCTAACGAGGGACATCAACTCAACAATATTCATTCACACTGGGATGGGGAATGATACATCTTGAATATCTTTATGGAGGATTCGAATGAACAATAAAAATAGTTATGAGGTTATAAGGATTTAGGAGATTTAAACAGTGAGTTTGGTGATGATAAATCTGTACACAGGGACACTGAAGAAACTGAATGAAACAAAAGATTGCATTTCTATAGCACCCTTCCCAACCACAGCAAATTCCAGTGTTTCACAGACAATGAGATGCTTTTACCGTGTCACTGTTGTATCACCATTGTTGTAATGTAACAAACGCAGCAACTAATTTAGACACAGCAAGATCCCACAGACAGTAGACAATCAGTTCCCATGGTTACCAATTCAGGTTTAAAATCAGCCTCAAATCCTCAGATATTCTCAAACATTTTAAATTCAGCTAACAGAAGGATCAGTGGGTCACCGACACTTTGGTTAACACTGCTGCTTCACAGTGCCAGGGATCCAGCTGTTTCCTGGCTTGGGTCACTGTCTGTGTGGAGTCTGCATGTTCTCCCATATAGAACATAACAGTGCAGAACAGGCCCTTCGGCCTTCGATGTTGCGCCAACCAATTAGGAACAAGCAATGACCCTCTAACCTAAACCATTCCCTTTTCATCCATAAACCTATCTACTAACCTCTTAAACACCACCAAACTTGGCGCATCTACAACTGCAGCAGGCAGGGCATTCCATACCCTTACCACCCTCTGGGTAAAGAACCTACCTCTGACATCCGTCCTATAACTACCACCCCTTAATTTAAAGCTATGTCCCCTCGTGCTAGCTTTCTCCATCCTAGGAAAAAGGCTAGCACTGTCCACCCTATCTAAACCTCTAATCATCTTATATGTTTCAACAAGGTCTCCAAATCTGCATGGGTTTCCTCCAGATGGCCAGTCTCCTCCCACAGTCCAAAGACAGTGGGCTAAGTGGATTGGCGATGCTAAATTGCCCTTTATTGTCAGGGGGACTAACAGGGTAAACGCATGGGGTTGCGAGGATAGGGTCTGGGTGAGATTGTTATTGGTACAGGCTCAATGGCCTCCTTCCACACCTGTAGGGATTTTATGATTCAATGATCTATGATCTTTCTATAATCCTCAATCAAGGATTTAGATCAACTTCCATCAAAAAAAAAAACAAAATAGCACCTTCGACAGTGCGGCACTCCCTCGGCACTGACCCTCTGACAGTGCGGCACTCCCTCGGCACTGACCCTCTGACAGTGCGGCAAGAAACTACAAAGGGTCGTGAATGAAATCCAATCCATGACACAAACCAGCCTCTCATCCATTGATTCTCTCTGCACTTCCCGCTACCTCTGAAGTGTGACTGGCATAGTTCGGGATACCATGCTCCCTGGACACTCTTCCATCTTCTTCCTTTGAGAAAAAGAATACCTAACTGAGGTCACGTACCAACCGACTCAAGAACAGCTTCTTCCCTGCTGTTGTCAGACTTGTATTAAGTTAATCTTTCTCTACACCCTAGCTATAACTGTAACACTAGATTCTACAGTATCATTTCCTCCTCTGAATGGTATGCTCTGCCTGTAGAGTGTGCAAGAAACAGTGCTTTACACTGTACGTTAATACATGTGACAATAATAAATCAAATTAAACTGGGTCACACTTGAGAGCGTAGAATCCTGAACTTTGCACCCTGCAGGTTCCAAAATCAATCTGGCCATTTTGGAAGGATGGAGTGATTGGTCAGAGTGAAGTTTTGAGTGGGAAAACCCAACAAGTAAAGTGAGAAAGTGTGGGATCCACTTTAATTAGATGTTTCCTTTGGGAAAATATTGCTGGTTTGGAATACTGGTCCGGACTGGTCTCTGACACATCATCAGCTTAGGGAGAAGGAAAAATCTCTCACTCCAAAATATCAGGAGACACTCAACAGAAACCCCATCTGGTCCCAAACAGGAAACTGAAGGAGCAAAGATTGGGGACTTTGAGACACAACTGATTACTGAGATTTCATATTCAGGGAAAGTGGATCAGGTTTTTATATCAGAGAGGATTAGATATTGGAGGAGGGCTTAGATCAGGAATTTGCAGAAAGAATTAAATTAATTTGCAAGAAATGATGGATATTTATGAAGGGTTAGGATGATTGAATTATTTTAAGAGGATTAATTTCTTGGTCAATGTCTCTTGTGTTGACGATCCACAGACAGTTTTCAATATCGTTTCCTGTCCTATTCATGGTTCTTGTACACTGCAATTGTGCTGTGATCTTGATTAAATTTAGTTTCCGTAAGTGTAATGTAAAACGATGTGATTCTAACATTACAATCGAACCAAACAAGATCTTTAATAAATAGGAGACATTTGGAGAAAATATTCAGCAAAATTCTCCAATCGCTGGAAAGTATTCGGTGATTTTCAAATCCAATCCTTTAGCATCAGGATGAAGAGTGAGATTAAAGATTAATATTTTAGAAAGCTTGTTTCGAAACTTTACCCCAGGATTAAATCTGTCAGCTTGAAAGGAAATGGGTTCTTATCAAGGTAACCTTGTCTCTTTCCAAACTGGAGTCAGAGTTGATCTTTCAAACCTGCTCTCAGATTTTTGCTTGAGTTTCTGGAGTGGGATTTGAAACCCCAACCTTGGAGAATCAGCAATCAGACTGATGTCCACTGAGTCATGCTGACACCTCAGGTGAATCTGTCTCTGAAATGCATCTACTGCTAATTGTGAATGTATCAGTGGCCATTCTCAGACAGCTCTGCACCTTCAGAGGTTAAAGATTTCTCACCCTGTTCTGTGAGACACTGACAGGGGGAGTCCAGTATAAAAAGACAATTTGTCTCCCAGCTTCCACGTCCTGAACTCAAGACTGTGACTCTCAGTGATGGGAATGCGTGAAAATCTTTTTTAATACCAGCCCAGGACCAGTTAGATTTACTCTGTGTCTAAAAATAAACTGCATCAATCTTCCGGGTTTCCCTGGGCTGTTGGGGACGAGTGTGTGTGTAATCTGAGTTCCTTCCTCATTAACCCTCACTCCCAGAGTGTCCCAGGGACAGAGGGGCTGAATCATCCAGCTCCTCCACACTCAGACTGGGATATATAGTGAGTGCCCAGGAGCTGAGGCTATTGGGCCACGCTGTATGGAACAATATAATGTCTCAATTTTAAATGATTGGATGGTCAACATTCAATAGAAAACAATTGCCCAATCAGACTGTACCTGGGAGGAGCTCTGAACCTCCCCCTTATCATCTCCTCAAAGATCATCACCGTATAGAACCTTCCAGAACAGAAAGTGACCACTCGGCCCATTCTATCTGTGCTGCCTCTATGAACGAGTTCTCCAATTAGTCCCACTCCCCCAGCTCCTTCCCTGTTTCTCTGCAAATTTTTCCCCTTTAACTCTCTCCCCAATTCCCTTTTGAAAGTTATTATTGAATCTGCTCCCACCGCCCTTTCAGGCAGCACATTCCAGATCACAACAACAACTCTGTCAAATAAATTCCCCTCATCTCCCCCTCTGGTTCTTTTCCTGATTCTCTTCAATCTGTATCCCTCTGGTTACCCACCCTCCTGTCACTGCAAACACTTTCAAATTAAAAGACACCTTTTTTCCATTAACTGGATTGTTTGTAGAAATTGGATTTCTAACCTCGAGGGATTCCTGAATTTTAATTTGTTTTGGTCATATCCAGAGACTGACAGAACAGGGAGTGAGTGGTTAGTGTTGGGAGCACGTTACAGATTGCGGTGTGACGGTGTCCCTGTTTCCAGGAATCCCAACAAGAACTATCCATAAAAATACCTTCCTCATTGCTGTCCATCTTCAAACCCATCCTTACATTAAACGTTCTTCCCAATCACCTCCCACCAGTTACTGCCACACCAAATCCAGAATCAGTGCCAACTCCTGAAATCATGGATATCAGAGCTGGAGCAGTTTCTACATCACACTGATTTAATTAAAAAACAGCAGAAATACACAGTAACAGTGGGAGTGACAGAGAGAGGACACGGGAGGTAATAATCAACTTAGTAATCAGGGTGTGGGTGGTAATCATGGGGGGTTCAGAGGGACAGTAATCAGGGTGTGTTGTTCTTTGGGCATCACCAGTTCTAATGGAACAAATTTGTTAAAATTAAGGAATAACTATTGATGTTTTTATTGCCAATTAAGAAGTGTGGATATAACTTCCCAGCATGAATAATTCAGCTGCTAGTTCCAATCAATGCTAATCACAGCAGCTCATTACTGGAAATTACTTGATTCACGATGGCACAGTGGTTTACAGCACCTGGGTCCCAGGTTCAATTCCAGCCTCAGTTCACTGTCTGAGTGGACTTTGCACATTCTCCCCGTGTCTGTGTGGGCTTCCTCCGGGTGGTCCGGTTTCCTCCCGCAGTGTAAAGATGTGTGGGTTAGATTGATTGGCCGTGCTAAATTGTCCATTAGCATCGGGAAGATTAGCAGGGCAAAATGCCTGCGGTTGTGGGAATAGGGACTGAGTGGGTTTGTGGTCAGTGCAGAATCGATGGACCAAATGGTCTCCTTCTGCATTGTAGGGATTCTATTCTATGATTCAAAGTTAATTTATTGGGATTGAAACTCAGGTTCTTTCATCTGCTGGACACGATCACCTGTGTTGTCAAATCCGCCCCCCAGTTACTGCAGAGTACGACTAAACTGGGATTGACTCTGGAATAAATAACCTCTCAAAGTCCAGACATTAAAAAGGGAATTAATGTCACCCACAATCCCAGGATCAGATCCCAGCTACACTTTCCAGGCTGAGACCTGTTGGACTGTTCGCCTGCAGTAGGCTTCACTCACAGGTGGTGGAAATGGTCCAGTAACACACAAAGCTGGGCTATTATGGGATGTCAGTAAAATGTATCAGTGTTTAGGTTGGTATTGATTAGCATTCAGCCAGCGTTCATTGAAAGGATTTGTATTCACACAAAACAACTCGACTGAATCTGTTCCTAATGTGTCGGCACTGAGACAATTATGAGGCACTAATTGGAGATTATTTAACTCAAATCTGCTTAATCAGGACTGATATATCGTTGAACATGATGGAGATAAGATTACCCAGGGCTGAAATATTAACAGACATTGCAGGATTACCCAGGGCTGAAACATTCGATTTGAATATCAGAGGGGGGCATTGGGAGAAAGTGGAAATGAGATTGGAGACCAGTCACAATCATACTGAAAACTACAGCAAGTCTGTACAGGGGGACAGTCTACATCTGAACCAGAGCGAGACAGATATCCTTATGGGACATTTTACTTGCGTTTTCAGTAGGATTTAAACTAATTTGGCAGGGGACATGATTCTACAATTCCAGTGTGATATTTTTTGCTATCACAGAAACATGGCTAAGAGAGGAACAGGACTGGCAACTCAATATTCAGGGTATAGAATCTTCAGATGAGACTGGGGAGAGTGCAAAAGGGGAGGTGGTGTTACAATATTAATCAAGGAATCAATTACTGCAGTGAGGGGGGTGATAGCTGAGCAGGCTCCTCAATTGAAGCCTTTTGGGTGGAACTTAAAAACAAAAAGTGGGCAATCACTTTACTGGGAGTGTGCTACGTGCACCCAAATAGTCAGGGAGAGATAGAAGAGCAGACATAGAACATTACAGCTCAGAAACAGGCCTTTTGGCCCTTCTCGTCTGTGCCAAACTATTTTTTTTGCCTATCCCACTGACTTGCACCTGGACCACATCCTTCCACACCCCTCTCACCCATGGACCCGCACGTAGACAAAGTTCAGAGAAGTATAAAAATAATCGGCTACTAATAGAAGGGGATATAATAAAGGAGAGGCTGGATAGACTGGGAATTTTTTTCCTCTGGAGGCTGAGGGGTGACCTTATAGAGGTCTATAAAATAATGAGGGGCACAGATCAGCAAGATAATCAATATCTTTTCCCAAAGGTAGGGGAGACTAAAATTAGAGGACATCAGTTGAAGGCAAGAGGGGAGAGATACAAAAGTTTCCCAAGGGGTAATTTTTTCCCTCAGAGGATGGAGTGTCTGGAACAAGCTGCCAGAGGTAGTAGTAGAGGCAGGTACAATTTTGTCTTTTAAAAAGCATTTAGACAGTTACATGGATAAGATGGGTATAGAAGGAATTGGGCCAAGTGTGGGCACTAGCTTCGGGTTTTAAAGGGGAAGCACGAATAAAGTTCTGCTGAAGAGTCTGTTTCCATGCTGTAGATCTGTGACTCAAGAGGATGATATATTTGTATTTATTCCTATTGGCTCTATATAAGCTACGTACAGTTCTGGTCACCCTATTATAGAAAGGATATTATTTAACTGGAAAGCATGCAGAAAAGATTTACTAGGATGCTACTGGGATTTAATGGTTTGTATAAAGGAGAGGCTGGATAGACAGGGATTTTTTTTCTGGTCTGTAGGAGGCTGAGGGATGACCTTATAGAATCTATAAAATAATGAGGGGCACAGTTCAGCTAGATAGTCATTATCTTTTCCCAAAGGTAAGGGAGTCTAAAACTAGATGGCATTGGTTTAAAGTGAGCGGGGAGAGATACAAGAGTCCATAAGGGCAATTTTTTTCCACACAGAGGGTGGTGAGTGTCTGCTAGATAGTCAATTTCTTTTCCCAAAGATAGGGGAGCCTAAAGTTAGAGGGCATGTGTTGAAGGCGAGAGGGGAGAGATACAAAAGTATCCGGAGGGGTAATTTTTTCTCAGGGGATGGTGAGTGTCTGGAACAAGCTGCCAGAGGTAGTAGTAGAGGCAGGTACAATTTTGTCTTTTAAAAAGCATTTAGATAGTTATATGGTAAGATAGGTTTGGAGGGATATGGGCCAAATGCAGGAAAAGTCAGAATTAAAAGAAACAGTTTCACGTGTGCTATAAAGACAAAAGACTGGTCGGTGAGGAAACGGGAATTTGTAAGCAGATTATAAATCTGGCAGTGATAAATAAGAGGCTGAAATTCGAATCAGAAGCTTGTATGTCAAAGAATCGAGGTTACTGCTGGAAAGGTGATTGTGAAGCATGTATACGGATCACCTGTTTCAATAAAAAAAATGGTAGGAGTTGATGGTATGGTGGAACCTGTTGACGAATTTGGAGAGCAACACAGATCTCATACCGCAGAGAACAATAAATCACATCCATCTTCACCCAGGAGAATGAGGATGATGGTGTGGAATTCAGGGAGACTGGGAGGTTCTTCAGCAAATTATCAGGATCAAAAAGGTAATTGGCAGCCATAAACATGGGCAAGTCTCCAGGTCATGATGTAGAGATGCCAGCATTGGACTGGGGTAAACACAGTAAGTCTGACAACATCAGGTTAAAGTCCAACCAGTTTATTTGATAGTAAACTCAAACTTCTGGGGTTTGTCTCTTCAGCAGGTGAATGGAGAGTTCCAGCCTCAGACAGAGTGTATAACAGCACAGACAGTTCACAGATCACTATTAGAATGCGAGTCTTTATACCTAATCTGCTATTCAAGTCTTAAAGATGCCAATAATGAGTGGAAAGAGCATTAAGCCCAGGTTAAAGAGATGTGTATTGTCTCCAGACAGTACAGTAAGTGAGGTTTTGCAAACCCAGGCAAATCACAAGTGTTACAGATAGCGTGACATGAACCCAAGATCCCGGTTGAGACCATCCCTCATGTGTGCGGAACTTGACTATCAGTCTCTGCGCCGTCATGTGTTGTGAAGGCCACCTTGGAGAATGCTTACCTGAAGATCAGAGGCCGAATGCCCATGACCGCTGAACTATTAGCCAACAGGAAGGGAATAGTCTTGCCTGGTGATTGTCAAGCGACGTTCACGGTTTCCCCAATGTACCAGGCCTCAGGACATCCTTTCCTGCAGCATCAGGTAGACAACGTTGGCCGAATTGCAAGAGTACGTACCATGTACCTGATGGATGGTGTTCTCGTGAGATGATGGCATGTGTCGATGATCCAGCATGTCTTGCAGAGGTTGCTGTGGCAGGGTTGTGTGGTATTGTGGTCACTGTTCTCCTGAAGGTTGGGTAGTTTGCTGCAAACAATGATCTGTTTGAGGTTGTGTGGTTGTCTGAAGGCAAAAAGTGGGGGTGTGGGGATGGCCCAACAACAGATGAATGAACATCGTTCGACAATCACCAGGCAAGACTGTTCCCTTCCTGTTGGCGAACACTTCAGCTGTCACGGACATTCAGCCCTGATCTTCAGGTAAATGTTCTCCAAGGTGGCCTTCACGACACATGACAGCGCCGAGTCGCTGAGCAGAGACTGATAGCCAAGTTCCGCAAACAATGAGGACAGCCTCAACCAGGATCTTGGGTTCATGTTGCACTGTCTCGATCTGTCCAATGAATGGAGAACAATTCCCATTAATTCTGAGGCTAGGGTTCTGAGCTTGAGGAAAGCTAACTTCCTAGTACAAAACATACATTGCCAGCTTACCGTAACCAAAGGATAGTGAATGTATTAACAGTGGATAGGCAATGGCAGATATTTAAAGAACACATGAATGAAATTCAATAGCTGTACATCTGTCTGGGGTATGTGTAAAACAGAGAAGGTGGATCAACGGCTAACGATGGGAATCAGGGACTGTGTTAAACACAAAGAGGAAGAACATAAATAGGCCCCAAAAAAAAAAAGCAGAAAACCTGATGGGGAGAAATTTAAAAATCCAGAAATGGACAAAGCATTAATTCAGAAGGGGAGAATAGATTATTAGAGCAAACTTACAGAAAAGATAAAAACTGCCTGCAGAAGCTCCTATCAACATGTGAAGAGAAAGAGACTGATGAAGACAAACATCAAACCTCGGATCCTACATTATTTAACGAATCAGAGATTCATCACTTGCGTAGATGAACCAGGCTCCCATGAGATATTTGTCAGAGAAGAAAGCTAATGAGAGCTGTAAGGAGATTGGTTATAGGAACAGAAGGACATTAGAAATAGGAGTTGGTGTAGGCCATTTGGCCCATTGAGGTCTGCTTGCCCATTCTATAAAATCACAACTGATCTAAGCTGCAGATTTCTGTCTACCCTGTCCCCATCACCCTGAACTCTGCCAGTCAAAAACTAAACTCCACTGTGAATATATTCAATCACTCAGCCTCCCCTGCTCACTGTCAAACAGAATTCCACAGACGATCAACTCAGAGAAATTCCTCTTACTCACCATCTCAAATGGAAGAGCCGTCATTCCAAAACTTTTCCCCCAGTTTGAGATGAAACATCCTTTCACCAATCACCCTATCAAGGCTCCACACGATCCAATATATTTCATTGAGACATTTCTCAATTTCCTCAACTCCGATGAGTATAGATCCACCCTATTCAAACTTTCCTTGGAAAACAAACCTTTACATCCCAGGATCCAACCGAGGGAAACTTCTGAGTGTTTCCTAACACAAGCAGTTCCTTCCTTCCAGTTGCAGTCCAATCATTATCCTGTCCAGGTGTAGCAGGAATTGCCAACAATGGATAGTCATCCCCTCAACCCACACTGTAATTGGCACAATATTCTGTGAACCTTCCCAATTACTGACTGAACCTGCATGTTAACCAGAGACAGTTAACTAGAATCACTGGAACAGATTGGGAATGAAGAATCAGTTTAACTGGATCATTGGGAACAGATTGGGATTAGAGGTTTAGTTTGATTGGATCATTGGGAACAGCTGCTGGATTATTCCTCAGTTAATGATTATTTGTCCTGGGAAAGATTTTGCTTCCCTGGTTCTGAAGCAGCCCCAAGCACAGCTTCTGTCATTCAATTAAGTGTTTCAATGACTCGCTCTTCACTTGCAATAGTTAGATTGATTTAGTCTCACTCATCCATCAACAAATTCCCTGTTTCTCTCTCCGGATAGCCAGTTTTTTTAAACCTATTTTCACTCCGGGACTGAGACATTTGTCAGAAGGGGTAATTCTAAATGCACAAAGTTTCCAATGTGATGGATTCTTTATTGACAGCTCAGAAATCTCCACATCCCACACATCACATCCCCCACACAATAAACTTTGTATTAGCGACCT
Organism: Sphyrna mokarran; assembly: GCA_024679065.1. Taxonomy (NCBI): domain Eukaryota; kingdom Metazoa; phylum Chordata; class Chondrichthyes; order Carcharhiniformes; family Carcharhinidae; genus Sphyrna; species Sphyrna mokarran. The sequence continues at coordinate 1,828,587 of JAGIQG010000009.1, forward strand.
GTAACAAGCTGAAATGAAACTAATGCAGTGATATTGAACAAAGAGGTGGGAATAACATCTGATAGCAACAAATCTTCAGATCAACCCCTCACCACTCTCCAGCATTTCCCAGGAGTTTGGGAGAATTGAAAATTCCATTGGAAATGTTACAAATTCCATAAACTCCTTTTCTACACAAACTGCCCAACGCAGGGAAATCAAAGGAGAGAATCTGGACCTCGTACAGAGAGTGTGTCTGTTTGTGCTGAGGTTAGAGTTCAGGGTAAATTACTGATGGGATTGGGGGTGAGGGTTGGGATTAAGATTGGTTTCCTGTCTAAGAGAGTGCCTAATGAGACAGTATAACAACAATTTATATTTATATTGCACCTGCCTCATCCCAGTGTGCTTCACAGAAGAGTTATCAGAAATGAGATTAACACTGAGCCGGTTTCAGGATAGGTGGTTATAGACTTAGTGACAGAAGGGAGTACTAAGGACAAAAGTGAAGCTGGCAAACAGAAGGAAAAAATTAGGGAGGGAATTCCAGAGTTTAAAGCCTCGGTAGTTGACAGCACGGCCCCCAGTGGCAGAGAGATTAAAATCAGAAATGGACACAAAGCCAGAATTAGAGAAACGCAGTGATTTAAGAGTGATTGTGGGACTGAAGGAATTTACAGAGATAGAGAATGGTGAGTCCTTGGTGATGTGAATTTTATTCAGTATCTGCTATTTGTTCTGCCTGAAATAACCCTCCTCATACTGATAAATAAATCTTTAAAAACATTGAGAAAACTTCCTGTTTCCCTGAAAGACACTGACTGTAGATATTGTAAATGTAGTTTTCAGATATTTGAGAGATACGATCAGCTTAAAGACGAGGCGTACTATAACCTGGAGAGAGATTGAGACAGAGAATAGGAATCAATCTCTGAGAAGTGAAAAGGCAGATTTATCTTCATGATGCATCAAGATAATGGAGAATAGAAGTAAATTTCCAAATCACTGAACTCTGATAGATCTGTTCTGAAATGAACCATGGCTATCTCTAAATGATAGGATGTTTCTTTAATTCATTACTGTGTATTTAATATTGATTTTAAAGATTAGAAGAATTTGATATAAATAAGAGAATGTGTCTTTGAAGGTCAATTGAATTGGAATGTCTGTATAATAATTCTATTCATCTTCAACTCCAGATTATAAAACTGTTTCAGCAAAGTGACAGTCCCACATCTCACTAATCTCATCTGTGAAACTATACAAACATTTCACTAAATCCCACAAATCATTTCAAATCATTGCTAAGTACATTGGATAAAATTTATTTCTAGGTTTCCAAATATCTTGTGATGATAGTTTATTGAAATGATCATTTAGAGTTTAAATTTCATTCCGAGATCTACAAATCAGAGACATAGAAACTAGAAGCAGGAGAAGGCCATTTGGCCCTTTGAGCCGCTCCACCATTCATTTTCATCATGGCTGATCATCAAATATAATATCCTGCTCCCCCCCTTCTCCCTCAGATCCCTTTAGCCCTGAGAGCCAGATATAATTTCTTCTTGAAATCAAAGAACGAAGAACGATACAGCACAGGAAACAGGCCCTTCAGCCCTCCAAGCCTGCACCGCTCATTGGTCCAACTAGACCATTCATTTGTATCCCCCCGTTCCCTGTCTGCTCCTGTGACTATCCAGATAATTCTTAAACAATCCCAATGTGTCCGCCTCCACCACCCTGCTTGGCAGTGCATTCCAGGCCCCCACCATCCTCCGTATAAAATATATCCTTCTGATATTTGTGTTGAACCTTCTCCCCTACCTTGAAGGTGTGATCCTTTGTGTTCGTCACCTCTAACCTGGGAAAAAGTTTCTCACTGTTCACACTATCTATGCCCTTCATAATTTTATACACCTCGAATAGGTCATCTCTCATCCTCTGTCTTTCCAGGGAGAGCCACCCCAGTTTACCCAATCTCTTGTCATAGCTAAGACCCTCCATACCAGGCAACATCCTGGTAAACCTTAGAACATAGAACACTACAGCACAAACAGGCCCTTCGGCCCACAAGTTGTGCCGATCATATCAGTACCTACCAGGCCATAGAACTATCTGTAACTCCCAATCCCATGTACTCATCCAGAAGTCGTTTAAAAGACCCCAGCGAGTTCACCTCTATCACCACTGACAGCAACCGATTCCATTCACTCACCACCCTCTGTGAAAAACTTACCCCTAATATCTCCTCTGTACTTGCCCCCCAGCACCTTAAATCTGTGTCCTCTCAGCGACATTTCAGCCCTGGGAAATAGCCTCCAAGAATTCACCCTATCTATTCCTCTCAACATCTTATAAACCTCTATCAGGTCACCTTTCAACATTCGTCTCTCCAGGGAGAAGTGAGCTAGCTCTCTCAACCTAAGGCCTGCCTCCCAATCCAGGCAACATCCTTGTAAATCTCCTCTGCACCCTTTCAATAGCTTCCACATCCTTCCTATGGTGAGGTGACCAAAACTTCACACAATACTCCAAGTGGCGTCTGACAAGGGTCTTATAAAGTTGGAGCATTACCTCCTGACTCCTAAACTCAATTCCTCGATTAACGAAGGTCAGCACACCATACGCCTTCTTGACCACATCCTCCACCTGCAAGGCCAATTTAAAAGTCCTATGGACACGGACCCCAATGCCCTTCTGCTCCTCAACTCTGCTGATACTCCAACCCTTCTCTGTACTCTCCAAAGCCTCCATGTCCTTCTGCTAGTGCGGTGACCAGAACTGGATGCAGTATTCCAAAATGTGCCTAATCAACATTCTATACAGCTGTAACATCATGCGCCAACTTTTACACTCTATGCCCCATCCAATGAAGCAAGCATACTATTTACCTTCTTCACCAGTGTTGTCACCTTTAACGATGTGTGGGCTTGCACCCCCAGGTCCCTCTGTGTCTATACTCCATTTATTGTATAGCTCCCCATTACATTAGTTCTACCAAAATGTGAGGTGATGCATTTATCTGGATTAAATTCTGTCTGCCATTTCTCCAGCCTATCAACATCCTGCTGTACTCTCTGACAATGTTCATTGCTATCTGCAAGTCCAGCAAAATGTGGCAAATTATAGACCAGTTAGTATAACATCTATTGTTGGGAAAGTGTTAGATTCAATTATTAAGGAAGTAATATCAGGACATTTGGAAAGTCAAAATGCTACCCTTTCGAGTCAGCATGGTTTTATGAAAAGGCAGGTTAAACTCCATCTGCCACTTCAGCCCAGCTCTGCATCCTATCAATGTCTCTTTGCAGCCTACAAGAGCCCTCCACCTCATCCACTACTCCACCAATCTTGGTGTCATCAGCAAATTTACTAACCCACCCTTCAGCCCCCTCTTCCAAATCATTGATAAAAGTCACAAATAGCAGAGGACCCAGTCCTGACCCTGTGATACACCCGCTGGGAACTGGCCTCCTGTCTGAAAATTCTCTCTTCACCACCACCCTCTGTGAAACAGCCAGTTACTTATCCAGTTGGCCAAATTTCCTTCTATGCCACACCTCCTTACTTTCTTTATGAGCCTACCATGGGAAACCTCATCAAATGCCTTAATAAAATCCATTTATACGACATCAACTCTTCTACTTGTCTACACACATAGTTACCTCCTCAAAGAATTCAATCAAATGTGTGGCAGGACTTATCCCTCATGAAAGTGTGCTGACTATCCCAGATTAAACTGCATCTTTCCAATGGTCATAAATCCTATCCCCTCAGGACCTTCCCATTAACTTACTGACCACTGAAGAAAGACTAACTGGCCTATAATTACCAGTTCCAGAGCCACTGGATTAAGTAATCTGGGATATAGAGTATTCCGCCCTTGGAATTTATTGGCCTTCAACACCGTCAGTTTCCACACTAACATTTCTCTAGTGATGATGATTTCCTTCAGTTCCTCCCTCTCACCAAACCCTGTAACATTTCTGATGTTCTTGTGCTCCTCTTTGGTGAGGATGGAACCAGAGGATGGATTCACTTGGTCAGCCATTTCTATATTCCCCATTATACCTCCCCCTGGTTCTGATTGGCAGGGCCGTACATATTTATAGAAACTTTTACACTCAGTGTTTACGTTCCTCCTAAGCTTACTCTCATATTCTATTCTCCTTATTCCCACTGAAAGGCCATTCCTTCAGCAGGTTTTCAAAACGGTCTGTCAGTATTTCAGGGAAATCGATATCCTCATGATTAATTCACAGATTAACCATTATACACAGTCAATGTTTAGTTGATAAGTTTATGGAAGAGAAGGGAATGGTTTAGTTTGGAGGGTCATTGCTTTTTTCATAATTGGTCGGTGCAACATCGAAGGCCGAAGGGCCTGTTCTGTAATGTTCTAATGATGCATCACATCGTAACAATTTGTTGTCATGGTTACAGATGTAAAAGGGAAAAGATGTTATATATTTAAGCTGTTGCATGATTGCTTTAAGAGCTGGTCACATGGTTTGATGAGGTTGTAGCTCATCTTTTAGTTTTACTTTGTGCAGCAGCAGCTCCTCAATAAACCCCTTGTTGTTATTTGGAATCTACATGTGCAAACCACATTTTTCCTTTCGTTTACAACATGAACACCTAATATAGCTCAAACATTACAGACGGTGAGTGGGGGGTGTAGGGGCTAAAGGGGGTTACAGAGATAAGGAGGGGTGTAGAGGCTAGAGAGGGTTACAGAGATGGGGTATGGATATTGGGCTGCCTTGTCTTCAGCTTGGTCTCCAACCCAAAGTTCCTCCAGTTCCAGACACTTACTCCAGACTTGGTCACAGGTGAGTTACTCCTGGAACTCCCTCCCAAGCAGCTCAGTAGCTGTAACTACACCACAGGGACTGCAGAAGTTCCTGAAAGTAACTTACCACCATCTAGTCAAAGGGCAATTAGTGAAGAGCAACAAATACTGGCCTCACCAGCAACATCGGCATCCCACAAGTGCACATTTATAAAGACATCACATTCTGCAACTGCTACACATCACTTGCAGTATCTTGTGTCTGCCTTTAACTAAGTATTTTTATGAATTAAAATTTAACTCATTTGCCTGTGCTTAATGACCAATAACCTCTGAGTTCTGTGCTGTCCTAACTGCAGGATATACTGAAGATACAAAAGAAGATCCCACCTCCACAGATGTGCCCAGATAAGAATTGCCAGAAATTACTCTGACAGTTCAAACTTCTGTTGGGTATTTGCCCAGCAACAGGAACCATCCAAAACTATGATAGAAATCCCAAATTTCAAACTGTTCCCACTGTCTCACATTAGTTGTTATCCAAAAAAAAAAGTTAGAATTAAAAACACTGAACTTCCCAATAACTATAATGTTAACTCAACCTGACCCTACCGCTTGGACTCTCCCCACACTGTGACTATCCTCCAGTCAGCCAGCCACCCCCTTCCTTCGCCCCCGCTCCCCCGACTAACTCCCACACCCAGATACCCAATGGGACCCCCGAATTATGCCTCATACACCCAAAATGGCCCCGACTACTCCCTGACTCACCATAGGATATCCTAACTACCCATTCTTCCTCCTGAGCACTGCCTGACAAGACATCCACTCACCTCAGGACCCTTCAACCTGCCCAACTCTCCTCTCCAACTCACCAGACTAGTCTTCCCAGTTACAATTACTGCTGTTTAAAAAAAAAAGCCTATGCCCTTCTTACCTCCAACTTAGCTGCTATTGACAGAGGGTCTCGGGGTTCTGCTTGCACTGTTCTCACCCAGTCTGAGTTGGAAAGTCAGGTGAAAAAGGAATGGTTGGGTTTTGAGGGTCAGAGCAATTTAACTCCAATTGCCATTTTACAGATGTAACCATCTCATTAATATCCTATTTAATCCTGATTGAAATTCCTCAGTTAAGATGGTTAAGAAGTACTCACCAATCAGTCTAATGAGATTCACTACTATTAGTAACATTCAACTATTGATAAAACCTTACAATTACTGAAGTTAACTGAGCATTGAAAGGTAAATGAGAAAGATATTCACCAACCTGCTTCCCAGAATGTTGCTCTTGATGTTTTCAGAACTCACTAATCTCTCTGGGGTCATGGTTAAACTAACTCTTTATGAAGTCTCCTGGCTCACTGGCCTTGTGCCCTTTCACGATGAGGTAAAGTGAACAGCAACAACTGCACCAACTCCCCTCAGTCACCAAGTTCCCAAACTCACACAGTGTCCAGCTGCTTCCTTCATTCACCAGCTGAAATCTTACAGAAACAAGGCAAATGTGAAATGTGAACTAGACTAGATTTTAGAAAGAAATCGATCCTTAAAATTAACTCTTAAAATCTCTCTCAGTGATCAAATTTTCAAGTTCATGCTCTAAGGATAGCGCAGTGGTTAATGCTGCTGCCTCACAGCCCCAGGAATCTGGGCTCGATGCCTGGCTTGGGTCACTGTCTTGTGTGGAGTCTACAAGTTCTCCCCATTTCCGTGTGGGTTTCCTCCGGGTGCTCCGATTTCCTCCCACTGTCTTAAAGTCATGCTGGTTAGATACATGGACCCAAACATAGAACATAGAACATTACAGCGTAGTACAGGCCCTTCGGCCCTCGATGTTGCGCCGGCCAGTGGACCCTCTAACCTAAGCTATTCCAATATCATCCATATGCCTATCCACCGACCATTTGAATGCCCCCAAAGTAGGCGAGTCCACAACTGCTGCAGGCAGGGCATTCCACGCCCTCACCACCTCTGTGTAAAGAACCTGCCTCTGACATCCGTCCTATAACTACCACCTCTTAATTTAAAGTTATGTCCCCTCGTGTTGGTCATCACCATCTGAGGAAAAAGGCTCTCACTATCCACCCTTTCCAATCCCTTGATCATCTTATACGCCTCAATTAGGTCACCGCGTAACCTTCTTCTCTCTAATGAAAATAACCTCAGGTCCCTCAGCCTTTCCTCATAAGGCCTTCTCACCATACCAGGCAACATCCTGGTAAAACTCCTCTGCACCCTTTCCAATGCTTCCACATCTTTCTTATAATGCGGCGACCAGAACTGTACGCAATACTCCAAGTGCGGCCGCACCAGAGTTGTGTACAGTTGTAACATAACCTCACGGCTCCTAAATTCAGTCCCTCTACCAATAAAAGCTAACACACCGTACGCCTTCTTAACAACTTTATCAACCTGGGTGCCAACTTTCAAAGAGCTATGTACTTGTACCCCAAGATCCCTCTGCTCGACAACACTATTAAGGGTCATTCCATTAGCCCTATATTTCATATGCCTGTTATTCCTACCAAAGTGAATCACCTCACACTTATCAGTATTGAATTCCATTTGCCACCTCACAACCCAGCTCTGCAACCTATCTATGTCCCTCTGCAAACTGTAACATCCATCCTCGCTGTCTACAACTCCCCCCACTTTGGTATCATCAGCAAATTTACTAATCCAACCCTCTACACTCTCATCTAGGTCATTTATAAAAATGACAAACAGCAGTGGCCCCAAAACAGATCCTTGAGGTACACCACTTGTAACTGCACTCCAGGTTGAATATTTCCCATCAACCACCACCGTCTGTCTTCTATCAGCTAGCCAATTCCTAATCCAACCTGCTAAATCACCTTCAATTCCATGCATCTGCACTTTCTGCAGTAGCCTACCATGGGGAACCTTATCAAACGCTTTGCTAAAATCCATATACGCTACATCAACTGCCTTACCCTTATCTACCTCTTTGGTCACCTCCTCAAAAAACTCAGTAAGGTTTGTGAGGCACGACCTACCCTTCACAAAACCAACAAACAGGCACCAGAGTGTAGCAATTTCACATTAGGGAAAATTAGGGGAATTTCACAGTAATGCATAGGTTAGAGGGATTAGTGGGTAAATATGTACGGATATGAGGGAAGGGTCTGGGTGGGATTGCATTAGGTACAGATTTGATGGGCCGAAGGGCCTCTTTCTGCACTGTATGGATCTGCGATTCTATGATTCTGTTGTCCAATCTGTCAGCTTCTCTCAGCCAAGGTATCGTCCTGACTCAGAGACAGGAGCTCAGTAACTTTTTCAGTAAGAAAAGTTTTGTAGGAAAGTCAGCGTAAATGTTTCTTTTTGATGAGATGGAAGACGTTCTGTGCCTGAGTGTGAGAGGCTGTGGGAAGGAGTTGATATGAAGAGACTGAGGGAGACAGTGTGTCTGTCCTCTCTCCTATCTGCTCTATAAATGTCCTATTGTACTCACTGAACTGTACTGACTGTCTGTACATGTGGAATTTCCCCAGTTAATGGAACGGTGAGTATTTTTACTGAGAAAGTGTGTTGACTCTGCAGACACAGTTAAAAGGTGTGTAATATGAGAAGAGATTCTCTCATCTTTCTCTGCCTATTGTCCAAGAACTTTAATAAAAGATATTTTAATGCACATTATATTTCATCTGGAAAGTAATTCAAAGAGTGAAGTTGTATTGTGATTTCTGGATTATTGGATTCCTGTGACATGTGATATTAACTAAAGCTCGTTGGGGTTACAGTCTGTTCCAGGGTGACTCTGTAATTTTTGCAATGTCCTTTAACTGATCTTGACCAGTTGAAATTTTTGGGAGGAGGAAATTTTTTCTTGGTTTTGTGTGGGTGAGTGGGACTGAGAGTTTCCTAGAGGTTTGAAGGACAGTCCGCACTGTGCCCTCTAAGGGTGATTACCCAATTTTTCTACACCCAATGACACACAACTTTTCTTGGGATCAAAGAACAGTACAGCACAGGCCCTTTGGCCCATCTAGCCTGTGCCATCACACGATGCCTTTCTAAATGAAAGATCTTTTGCCTCCTACACGGTCACTATCTCTCTATTTGCTACAGGTTCATGTATTTATCAAGATGCCTCTTAAACTGCTTCTACTACCTCCTCTGGCAGCACATTGCAGGCACTTGCCACCCTCTGTGTAAAAAAAACCTGCCTCTCACATTTTCTTTAAACTTTCCCCCTTTTAAACCCCTGTGCCCTCATAATTGCCATTTCTACCCTGGGAAAAAGCTTCTGATTATTCACTCTGTCCATGTCTCTCATAATTTTGTAGACTTCTATCAGATTGCCCCTCAACCTCCATCATTCCAATAAGAACAAACCAAGTTTCCCCAATCTCTCCTCATAGCTAATGCCCTCCATACCAGGCAACATCCTGGTAAATCTTTATTGTACCCTCTCAAAGATGGCAATCCCGGGTAACTCTGGGCCATTAGGAATTATCAGGATTAATGAGAGAGGATTCCAAGGTATGTGCTTTGTTGATGGAAATCTGGGGACAATGTATGGAATAAAACATAAGGGATAAAATGACTCAGTGGGAAGTGAAACATTTACCACAGCCGAAACTGAGTTAGAAAGATTGTGAATTATAAATGGTTTGATATTCATACGGGAAGGAATAAGAATGCTGCGGAGGGAACCTCAGGGAGATGATTGGTGAGATTCAAGAACCGGTGGCGAATGTGAACCAACTCATAAGAAAATGTCAAATTCACCCACAAATATTTCACACAATTCTAATAACAGCTGATTCGGAAAGTGATATTTGAAGCGATAATCATTAAAAACTGGGAACCTTTCTAAAAACTGGATGGAGTGAATATTCCGAGATTCACTGGAGAATGAGGAGCTTGTTTTTGGAATCAGTCGCTGGTCAGGACATCAACATCAATCTTCTCTGTTGACCTTTTATAGATTTGAGATTGACAACTTTAACTCAAAGCTAAATCTCCATCCATTGGTTGAAAAGCATGTGTGAAGTAAGCTTTTCATATGTAAAAGTCAAACCTTTCTCTATCGCTGAGCTCAGAGTTCATTGTCAATATCTTCCTGTCATTTCACTCAGAATTTCAGCTCAAACAGCAACTCACTGGAGAGAGCTTCAACAAACGGGGAAAAAGTGATGTGGCCTTTCAGTACATTCCACGCACTGCAGAGACTGCATGGGGAATTCAAGTCAGGAGATTCTACAGACACACCAGGATTGGAGGGAGCGATAGAGAGAGAACCACAGAGCTCAGGAGAAAGGTCACAGCACTTCACAGCACAGTAGAAATCTACTGGCTTCTAACAGTACCCTCAGTACTGACCCTCAAACAGTGCAGCACTCCCTCAGCACTGAACCTCTGACAGTGCGTCACTCCCGCAGCACTGACCCTCTGACAGTGCGGCGCTCCCTCGGCACTGACCCTCTGACAGTGCGGCACTCCCTCAGCACTGACCCTCTGACAGTGCGGCACTCCCTCAGCACTGACCCTTGACAGTGCGGCACTCCCTCAGCACTGACCGTCTGACAGTGCGGCACTCCCTCAGCACTGACCCTCAAACAGTGCAGCAGCAGCACTCCCTCAGCACTGACCCTCTGACAGTGCGGCACTCCCTCAGTACTGACCCTTAAACAGTGCGGCACTCCCTCAGCACTGACCCTCTGACAGTGCGGCACTCCCTCAGCACTGACCCTCTGACAGTGCGGCACTCCCTCAGCACTGACCCTCTGACAGTGCGGCACTCCCTCAGCACTGACCCTCTGACAGTGCGGCACTCCCTCAGCACTGACCCTCTGACAGTGCGGCACTCCCTCAGCACTGACCCTCTGACAGTGCGGCACTCCCTCAGCACTGACCCTCTGACAGTGCGGCACTCCCTCAGCACTGACCCTCTGACAGTGCGGCACTCCCTCAGCACTGACCCTCTGACAGTGCGGCGCTTTCTCGGCCACTGACCCTCTGATAGTGCGGCGCCTAAAGTTCAGCTTTCGTTTTCATAAACATTTCTGATTTCTCTGAACCTGTTGAATGTTGAATCTCAGACAGAAACCTGAGCAAACAATGATGTCAGCAGCTTCCCCAATGAAATATTCACTGTATCTGTCGACAGGTCTTCGAGTGAGAGTTAAAACATCTTGAAATAAACAGGTCAGAACGATCAATAATTCAAAGTTGTGTTTCTTATTTCTGACTGAAGTCAGTTCCAATGTAAATCAGTCCTGAGCACAGAGAGAGTGTGTGTGACTTTGTCTGGGTTCACTTCCCAGCTCTCTTTTTACTGTCCACTTTTCATTGTGAATTTCCCTCTCTCTCTCTCTCTCTCTCCTTCATTGTTACACCCATTTCATCTTCTCCCCCCTCACAACCCAACACTGAGTGTATGTGAGGATGTGTGTGTAACTCCCTCCCAGAGCTTTGACACAGGGGACAGAGGGAGCTGGGACTTGGAATAAGAAGATCCTTTCGAGAATGAGTTTGTATTTCCCGATATGGAGCTGGCAGAAAGTCTTGAATCTTGAAATCTTTCTCCAATCTCCTCATTGTCATTCGTGGGAATAAAACGTTGTGTTTCAAAACCTGAGCGAGGGACTGAGATTGAAGATCCCCACCAGATGGAGTGGGGAAATAATCCAATCATTAATTTAACACACCATCAGTTTTTTTAGAATCATTTTAGCCAGTGAAAACTCAGAGCAGATTCCCCTCTCACCCCCACAATTCCCCCCCAGACCTCCCCAGCAGCCCCCACCATTAGGGGGAGATTGAATGAGAGGGTGGTGGGTACCTGGAACTCACTGCTGGAGGAGGTGGTGGAAGTGGATAAGATAGTGAGTTTTAAGGGGAATCTGGACAAATACACGAGTAGGATGGGAATGGAGGGGTATGGCCCCCGGAAGGGTAGGGGTTTTTAGTTCAGTCGGGCAGCACGGTCAGTGCAGGCTTGGAGGGGCTGAAGGGCCTGTTCCTGTGCTGGACTTTGTTCTTTGTTCTTTGAGATGAATCTCTGAGTTTTGTTGGTGATGAAATCACATGATGGTTGGGTATAGAAGGGGGTGACCATTCAGCTCTTTGTTTGTGTTCCAGGTCTTTGAAAGATTGATCCCATTGGTTTCCCAGTCAATATGGGGAAGTTCAGGTCTGCCCTGCCTTTTTCACACTTTTTCAACCCCTGATGATACATCTGTTCCTCTCTCCTGAGGGCTGTTGGGATGTCTATTGTACATTCTAACATTGTGGCTTCATTCTTCCTATTGCTATTCTGTATTGGGAGATTGTCTTTGCAGTATTGGGACTGAGAAGTATTATTTCTTGTGCACTATGCACAAAGCATATTGTTCATAGAAAAGTAAAGGAGAGAGTGCAGAATGTAATGTTACAGTCATAGCTGGGGTGTACAGGAAGATCAACTTGATGTGAGATGGGTCCATTCAAAAGTCTGATGGCAGCAGGGAAAGTTTATAAGATGTTGAGAGGAACAGATAGAGTGGATTCTCAGAGGCTATTTCCTAGGGCTGAAATGGTCGCTACGAGAGGACACAGGTTTAAGGTGCTGGGGGGCAAATACAGAGGACATGTTAGGGGTAAGTTTTTCACTCAGAGGGTGGTGAGTGAATGGAATCGGCTGCTGTCAGTGGTGGTAGAGGTGAACTCGCTGGGGTCTTTTAAGAGACTTCTGGATGAGTATATAGGATTTAATGGGATTGGGAGATAGTTCTATGGCCTGGTAGGTATAGATATGATTGGTACAACTTGTGGGCTAAAGGGCCTGTTTGTGCTCGAGCGTTCCCTGGGTCGGACGGGATTTACCCTAGGATTCTCGGGGAAGCGAGAGAGGCGATTGCAGAGCCTCTGGCTCTGATCTTCAGGTCATCGTTGGTTACGGGTATAGTGCTGGAAGACTGGAGGATAGCGAATGTGGTCCCATTGTTCAAGAAGGGGAATAGAGACTTTCCGGGGAATTATAGACCAGTGAGTCTTACTTCTGTTGTGGGCAAAGTATTGGAGAGAATTATTAGGGATAGGATTTATAGTTATAGAACATAGAACATAGAACATAGAACACTACAGCACAAACAGGCCCTTCGGCCCACAAGTTGTGCCGAACACATCAAAACCTACCCAGCCATAGACCTATCTATAACCCCCAATCCCATTGGATCCCATATACTCATCCAGAAGTCTTTTAAAAGACCCCAGCGAGTTCGCCTCGACCACCACCGACGGCAGCCGATTCCATTCACTCACCACCCTCTGAGTGAAAAACTTTCCCCTAGCATCCCCTCTGTACTTGCTTCCCTGCACCTTAAATCTGTGCCCTCTCGTCGCGACCATTTCAGCCCTGGGAAATAGTCTCTGAGAGTCCACCCTATCTAATCCTCTCAACATCTTGTAAACCTCTATCAGGTCGCCTCTCAACCTCCGTCTCTCCAGGGAGAACAGTCCCAGCTCCCTCAACCTGACTTCATAAGGCATGCCTCCCAATCCAGGCAACATCCTTGTAAATCTTCTCTGCATCCTTTCAATAGCTTCCACGTCCTTCCTATAGTGAGGCGACCAGAACTGCACACAGTATTTATTTAGAGAAACGAATTGATTGGGGATAGTCAGCATGGTTTTGTGAAGGGTAGGTCGTGCCTTACTAACCTTATTGAGTTTTTTGAAAAAGTGACCAAAGAGGTGGATGGGGGTAAGGCAGTTGATGTGGTATATGTGGACTTTAGTAAGGCGTTCGATAAGGTGCTCCATGGAAGGCTTCTGCAGAAAATGCAGATGTATGGGATTGAGGGTGATTTAGGTAATTGGATTAGGAATTGGCTAGCAGATAGAAGACAGAGGGTGGTGGTTGATGGAAGTTATTCATCGTGGAGTTCAGTTACAAATGGTGTACCTCAGGGATCTGTTTTGGGGCCCCTGCTGTTTGTAATTTTTATAAATGATCTGGATGAGGGTATTGAAGGATGGATTAGTAAATTTGCAGATGACACTAAAGTCGGAGGAGTGGTAGATAGTGAAGAGGGGTGTTTGCACGTCTTATGAAGAGAGGCTGAGGGATTTGAGGTTGTTTTCGTTAGAAAGGAGGCGGCTAAGAGGGGACCTAATCGAAACATATAAGATGATTAGAGGTTTAGATAGGGTGGACTGTGATAGCCTTTTTCCTAGGATGGAGAAAGCTAGCACGAGGGGACCCAGCTTTAAATTAAGGGGTGATAGTTATAGGACGGATATCAGAGGTAGGTTCTTTACCCAAAGGGTGGTTCGGGAGTGGAATGCCCTGCCTGCAGCAGTGTAGATGCGCCAAGTTTGGTGGCGTTTAAGAGGTTAGTTGATAAGTATATGGAAGAGAAGGAAATGGTTTAGTTTGGAGGGGCATTGCTTTTTATATTGGTCAGCGCAACATCGAAGGCCGAAGGGCCTGTTCTGTGCTGTAATGTTCTATGTTCTATGTTCTATGATCTATGTTCTATGTTATAGTTTGCAGAGAGACTTAGACAAGTTGCAGAGCTGGGCTGAGAGGTGGTGAATGGAGTTTAATGTGGAAAAGTGTGAGGTAATTCACTTTGGCAGGAATAATAAATGTGTAGAGTATAGGGCTAATGGTAGGACTCTTAATAGTGTTGATGAACAGAGGGATCTTGGTGTATGTGTGCATAGATTCCTGAAAGTTGGCAATCAAGTCGATAAGGTTGTTAAGAAGGCATATGGAGTCTTAGCTTTTATTGGTAGGGGGATTGAATTTCGGAGCCGCAACGTCATGTTGCAACTGTACAAAACTCTAGTGCGGCCGCACTTGGAGTATTGTGTGCAGTTCTGGTCCCCACATTATAAGAAAGATGTGGAGGCATTGGAGAGGGTACAGAGGAGGTTTACCAGGATGTTGCCTGGTATGGAGGGCAGGTCTTATGAAGAGAGGCTGAAGGATTTGAGGTTGTTTTCGTTAGAAAGAAGGCGGCTAAGAGGAGACCTTATTGAAACATATAAGATGATTAGAGGTTTAGATAGGGTGGACAGTGATAGCCTTTTTCCTAGGATGGAGAAAGCTAGCACGAGGGGACATAGCTTTAAATTAAGGGGTGGTAGTTATAGGACGGATGTCAGAGGTAGGTTCTTTACCCAGAGGGTGATAAGGGTATGGAATGCCCTGCCTGCTTCAGTTGTAGATGCGCCAAGTTTGGTGGCGTTTAAGAGGTTAGTAGATAAGTTTATGGATGAAAAGGGAATGGTTTAGGTTAGAGGGTCATTGCTTTTTCCTTAATTGGTCGGTGCAACATTGAAGGCCGAAGGGCCTGTCCTGCGCTGTAATGTTCTATGTTCTACGTTCTATGTTAAGAAGCTGCTCTTGAGTCACTGGACGATGTTGTGAATTGTTGACCACCAGCCAGTGCCATTGTTTTATTGGAAAGGTTTGGTTTGGAGTCAGTTAGTTTTGGAGAACAAGTCCTGAATATTACAGTGTGATTTTGTCCCTGTTCCCACCTGTTCCCAATGCTGTTTTGTAATATCACACACACTGAATCGAATTGGCTGGAGACTGAAGCTGTGATTTGAGGAGCTCAGGGAGGAGTTTGAGATTTGCTTTCCTGGCTGGAGAAGGAAGTGAAAGTTTCCGCATCGTCTTTTACCCGCAGGAACTGTTATTAATCATGGAGTGTTTATGGAGCCTCTTCTTCCAATGGGACTGGATGTGGAGGAGGAGCCATTGACTGTGGGTTCGTTAAACTCTGTCTGTAATCTGCTCCTCCCACTGTTCAGTGTGCTTTCAGCCTGCAGTGTAGCTTCATCTCTTTACCGAGATCTGATGCTCGGTTGGACAGCGTGGCAACGATGTTAACGGTACAGTGAGGGGTGTCTGCAATGTCCAGTAATATACCAGCTGAGGGTAATCTTATCTCCACCACGTTCAGTGATGTATCAGTCCTGATTAAGCAGATTTGAGTTAAATAATCTCCAATTAGTGCCTCATAATTGTCTCAGTGCCGACACATTAGGAACAGATTCAGTCGAGTTATTTTGTGTGAATACAAATCCCTTCAATGAACGCTGGCTGAATGCTAATCAATACCAACCTAAACACTGATGTACATTTTACTGACATCCCATAATAACCCAGCTCTCAGTGTGTTACTGGACCATTTCCACCACCTGTGAGTGATGCCTACTGCAGTCGAACAGTCCAACAGGTCTCAGCCTGGAAAGTGTAGCTGGGATCTGATCCTGGGATTGTGGGTGACATTAATTCCCTTTTTAATGTCGGGACTTTGAGAGGTTATTTATTCCAGAGTCAATCCCAGTTTAGTCGTACTCTGCAGTAACTGGGGGGCGGATTTGACAACACACAGAGGTGATCGTGTCCAGCAGATGAAAGAACCTGAGTTTCAATCCCAATAAATTAACTTTGAATCAAGTAATTTCCAGTAATGAGCTGCTGTGATTAGCATCGATTGGAACTAGCAGCTGAATTATTCATGCTGGGAAGTTATATCCACACATCTTAATTTACAATAAAAGCATCAATAGTTATTCCTTAATTTTAACAAATTTGTTCCATTAGAACATAGAACATTACAGCGCAGAACAGGCCCTTCGGCCTTCAATGTTGCGCCGACCAATTATAAAAAAGCCCCCCGCTATTACCATCCACACCCTGATTACTGTCCCTCAGAACCCCCCATTATTACCATCCACACCCTGATTACTGTCTCTCTGAACCCCTCACTATTACCATCCACACTCTGATTACTGTCCCTCTGAACACCCCCATTATTACCATCCGCACCCTGATTACTGTCCCTCTGAACCCCCCCCACTATTACCATCCACATGCTGATTGGTTTTGTGAAGGGTAGGTCGTGCCTTACTAACCTCATTGAGTTTTTTGAAAAAGTGACCAAAGAGGTGGATGGGGGTAAGGCAGTTGATGTGGTATATATGGACTTTAGTAAGGCGTTCGATAAGGTGGCCCATGGAAGACTTCTGCAGAAAATGCAGATGTATGGGATAGAGGGTGATTTAGCTAATTGGATTAGGAATTGGCTAGCAGATAGAAGACAGAGGGTGGTGGTTGATGGGAGATATTCATCGTGGAGTTCGGTGACAAGTGGTGTACCTCAGGGGTCTGTTTTGGGGCCCCTGCTGTTTGTATTTTTTATAAATGATCTGGATGAGGGTATTGAAGGATGGATTAGTAAATTTGCAGATGACACTAAAGTCGGTGGAGTGGTAGATAGTGAAGAGGGGTGTTATAGTTTGCAGAGAGACTTGGACAAGTTGCAGAGCTGGGCCGAGAGGTGGCAAATGGAGTTTAATGTGGAAAAGTGTGAGGTAATGCACTATGGCAGAAATAATAAATGTGTAGAGTATAGGGCTAATGGTAGGATTCTTAATAGTCTTGAAGAACAGAGGGATCTTGGTGTGTATGTGCATAGATCCCTGAAAGTAGGCAATCAAGTCGATAAGGTTGTTAAGAAGGAATATGGAGTCTTAGCTTTTATTGGTAGGGGGATTGAATTTCGGAGCCGCAACGTCATGTTGCAACTGTACAAAACTCTAGTGCGGCCGCACTTGGAGTATTGTGTGCAGTTCTGGTCCCACATTATAAGAAAGATGTGGAGGCATTGGAGAGGGTACAGAGGAGGTTTACCAGGATGTTGCCTGGTATGGAAAGCAGGTCTTATGAAGAGAGGCTGAGAGATTTGAGGCTGTTTTCGTTAGAAAGAAGGCGGCTAAGAGGAGACCTTATTGAAACATATAAGATGATTAGAGGTTTAGATAGGGTGGACAGTGATAGCCTTTTTCCTAGTATGGAGAAAGCTAGCACGAGGGGACATAGCTTTAAATTAAGGGGTGGTGGTTTTAGGACGGATGTCAGAGGTAGGTTCTTTACCCAGAGGTGGTAAGGGTATGGAATGCCTGCCTGCTGCAGTTGTAGATGCGCCAAGTTTGGTGGCGTTTAAGAGGTTAATAGATAAGTTTATGGATGAAAAGGGAATGGTTTAGGTTAGAGGGTCATATAGAACATAGAAACATTACAGCGCAGAACAGGCCCTTCGGCCTTCGATGTTGCGCCGACCAATTATAAAAAGCAATGCCCTCCAAACTAAACCATTCCCTTCTCTTCCATAAACTTATCAACTAACCTCTTAAACGCCACCAAACTTGGCGCATCTACAACTGCCGCAGGCAGGGCATTCCACTCCCTAACCACCCTTGGGTAAAGAACCTACCTCTGATACCCGTCCTATAACTATCACCCCTTAATTTAAAGCTGTGTCCCCTCGTGCTAGCTTTCTCCATCCTAGGAAAAAGGCTATCACTGTC
Organism: Sphyrna mokarran; assembly: GCA_024679065.1. Taxonomy (NCBI): domain Eukaryota; kingdom Metazoa; phylum Chordata; class Chondrichthyes; order Carcharhiniformes; family Carcharhinidae; genus Sphyrna; species Sphyrna mokarran. Next base: position 1,846,698 of record JAGIQG010000009.1, read on the forward strand.
CACCCTATCTAAACCTCTAATCATCTTATATGTTTCAATAAGGTCTCCTCTTAGCCGCCTCCTTTCTAACGAAAACAACCTCAAATCCCTCAGCCTCTCTTCATAAGACCTGCCCTCCATACCAGGCAACATCCTGGTAAACCTCCTCTGTACCCTCTCCAATGCCTCCACATCTTTCTTATAATGTGGGGACCAGAACTGCACACAATACTCCAAGTGCGGCCGCACTAGAGTTTTGTACAGTTGCAACATGACGTTGCGGCTCCGAAATTCAATCCCCCTACCAATAAAAGCTAAGACTCCATATGCCTTCTTAACAACCTTATCGACTTGACTGCCTACTTTCAGGGATCTATGCACAAATACACCAAGATCCCTCTGTTCATCAACACTATTAAGAATCCTACCATTAGCCCTATACTCTACACATTTATTATTCCTGCCAAAGTACATTACCTCACACTTTTCCACATTAAACCCCATTTGCCACCTCTCAGCCCAGCTCTGCAACTTGTCCAAGTCTCTCTGCAAACTATAACACCCCTCTTCACTATCTACCACATTGCTTTTTCCTAATTTGTCAGCGCAACATCGAAGACCGAAGGGCCTGTTCTGCGCTGTAATGTTCTATGTTCTACGTTCTATGTTCTGTGTACTGTCCTTCTGAACCATCACCACCCCCCCCACTATTACCACCCACACCCTGATTACTGTCCCTCTGAACCCCCCACTATTACCATCCATACCCTGATTACTAAGTTGATTATTACCTCCCGTGTCCTCTCTCTGTCACTCCCACTGTTACTCTGTGTCTTTCTGCTGTTTTTTAATTAAATCAGTGTGATGTAGAAACTGCTCCAGCTCTGATATCCATGATTTCAGGAGTTTGCACTGATTCTGGATTTGGTGTGGCAGTAACTGGTGGGAGGTGATTGGGAAGAATGTTTAGTGTAAGGATGGGTTTGAAGATGGACAGCAATGAGGAAGGTATTTTTATGGATAGTTCTTGTTGGGATTCCTGGAAACAGGGACACCGTCACACCGCAATCTGTAACGTGCTCCCAACACTAACCACTCACTCCCTGTTCTGTCAGTCTCTGGATATGACCAAAACAAATTAAAATTCAGGAATCCCTCGAGGTTAGAAATCCAATTTCTACAAACAATCCAGTTAATGGAAAAAAGGTGTCTTTTAATTTGAAAGTGTTTGCAGTGACAGGAGGGTGGGTAACCAGAGGGATACAGATTGAAGAGAATCAGGAAAAGAACCAGAGGGGGAGATGAGGGGAATTTATTTGACACAGTGAGTTGTTGTGATCTGGAATGTGCTGCCTGAAAGGGCGGTGGGAGCAGATTCAAAAATAACTTTCAAAAGGGAATTGGGGAGAGAGTTAAAGGGGAAAAATTTGCAGAGAAACAGAGAAGGAGCTGGGGGAGTGGGACTAATTGGAGAACTCGTTCATAGAGGCAGCACAGATAGAATGGGCCGAGTGGTCACTTTCTGTTCTGGAAGGTTCTATACGGTGATGATCTTTGAGGAGATGATAAGGGGGAGGTTCAGAGCTCCTCCCAGGTACAGTCTGATTGGGCAATTGTTTTCTATTGAATGTTGACCATCCAATCATTTAAAATTGAGACATTATATTGTTCCATACAGCGTGGCCCAATAGCCTCAGCTCCTGGGCACTCACTATATATCCCAGTCTGAGTGTGGAGGAGCTGGATGATTCAGCCCCTCTGTCCCTGGGACACTCTGGGAGTGAGGGTTAATGAGGAAGGAACTCAGATTACACACACACTCGTCCCCAACAGCCCAGGGAAACCCGGAAGATTGATGCAGTTTATTTTTAGACACAGAGTAAATCTAACTGGTCCTGGGCTGGTATTAAAAAGAAAGATTTTCACGCATTCCCATCATTGAGAATCACAGTCTTGAGTTCAGGACGTGGAAGCTGGGAGACAAATTGTCTTTTTATACTGGACTCCCCCTGTCAGTATCTCACAGAACAGGGTGAGAAATCTTTAACCTCTGAAGGTGCAGAGCTGTCTGAGAATGGCCACTGACACATTCACAATTAGCAGTAGATGCATCTCAGAGACAGATTCACCTGAGGTGTCAGCATGACTCAGTGGACATCAGTCTGACTGCTGATTCTCCAAGGTTGGGGTTTCAAATCCCACTCCAGAAACTCAAGCAAAAATCTGAGAGCAGGTTTGAAAGATCAATTCTGACTCCAGTTTGGAAAGAGACAAGGTTACCTTGATAAGAACCCATTTCCTTTCAAGCTGACAGATAGATTTAATCCTGGGGTAAAGTTTCGAAACAAGCTTTCTAAAATATTAATCTTTAATCTCACTCTTCATCCTGATGCTAAAGGATTGGATTTGAAAATCACTGAATACTTTCCAGCGATTGGAGAATTTTGCTGAATATTTTCTCCAAATGTCTCCTATTTATTAAAGATCTTGTTTGGTTCGATTGTAATGTTAGAATCACATCGTTTTACATTACACTTACGGAAACTAAATTTAATCAAGATCACAGCACAATTGCAGTGTACAAGAACCATGAATAGGACAGGAAACGATATTGAAAACTGTCTGTGGATCGTCAACACAAGAGACATTGACCAAGAAATTAATCCTCTTAAAATAATTCAATCATCCTAACCCTTCATAAATATCCATCATTTCTTGCAAATTAATTTAATTCTTTCTGCAAATTCCTGATCTAAGCCCTCCTCCAATATCTAATCCTCTCTGATATAAAAACCTGATCCACTTTCCCTGAATATGAAATCTCAGTAATCAGTTGTGTCTCAAAATCCCCAATCTTTGCTCCTTCAGTTTCCTGTCTGGGACCAGATGGGGTTTCTGTTTGCAGATATTGTAGGTTCTGTGAATTACTGATTACACGGACCTTCAACAATGTCGTTTGTGGGACACTTGTCCGCATGCACGTGTGTGTGGGGTTTTGGGTGTGTGTGCGCGCGCGCGGTGGGGGTGGGGGGGAGTAGTTGGGGGGGGTGCGGAGGCAGGGGTGTGAGGGGGTATGGGTGTGTGCATAGATGTGCTTGTATGTGGCTTTTTCCCAGGGCTTTTACACACCCAAAACCCCACACACACGTGCATGCGGACAAGTGTCCCACAAACGACATTGTTGAAGGTCCGTGTAATCAGTAATTCACAGAACCTACAATATCTGCAAACAGAAACCCCATCTGGTCCCAGACAGGAAACTGAAGGAGCAAAGATTGGGGATTTTGAGACACAACTGATTACTGAGATTTCATATTCAGGGAAAGTGGATCAGGTTTTTATATCAGAGAGGATTAGATATTGGAGGAGGGCTTAGATCAGGAATTTGCAGAAAGATTCCATATATTTATCCAGAAGTCTCTTAAAAGACCCCACTGAGTTTGCCTCAACAACCTCCGATGGCAGTCGGTTCCATTCACTCACCACCCTCTGAGTGAAAAACCTACCCCGACATCTCCTTTGTATTTGCTTCCCTGCACCTTAAATCTGTGTCCTCTCGTAGTGACCATTTCAGCAGGCAGAGCATTCCACGCCCTCACCACCCTCTGTGTGAAAAACCTGCCTCTGACATCCGTCCTATAACTACCACACACACGTAACCTTCTTCTCTCTAATGAAAATAACCTCAGGTCCCTCAGCCTTTCCTCATAAGGCCTTCCCACCATACCAGGCATCATCCTGGTAAACCTCCTCTGCACCCTTTCCAATGCTTCCACATCTTTCTTATAATGCGGCGACCAGAACTGTACGCAATACTCCAAGTGCGGCCGCACCAGAGTTTTGTACAGTTGTAACATAACCTCACGGCTCCTAAATTCAATCCAATAAAAGCTAACACACCATACGCCTTCTTAACAACTTTGGTTTTCTGAAGGGTAGGTCGTGCCTTACTAACCTCATTGAGTTTTTGGAAAAAGTGACCAAAGAGGTGGATGGGGGTAAGGCGGTTGATGTGGTATATATGGACTTTAGTAAGGCGTTTGATAAGGTGGCCCATGGAAGACTTCTGCAGAAATGCAGATGTATGGGATAGAGGGTGATTTAGCTAATTGGGTTAGGAATTGGCTAGCAGATAGAAGACAGAGGGTGGTGGTTGATGGGAGATATTCATCGTGGAGTTCGGTGACAAGTGGTGTACTCAGGGATCTGTTTTGGGGCCCCTGCTGTTTGTAATTTTTATAAATGATCTGGATGAGGGTATTGAAGGATGGATTAGTAAATTTGCAGATGACACTAAAGTCGGTGGAGTGGTAGATAGTGAAGAGGGGTGTTATAGTTTGCAGAGAGACTTGGACAAGTTGCAGAGCTGGGCCGAGAGGTGGCAAATGGAGTTTAATGTGGAAAAGTGTGAGGTAATGCACTTGGCAGAAATAATAAATGTGTAGAGTATAGGGCTAATGGTAGGATTCTTAGTAGTCTTGATGAACAGAGGGATCTTGGTGTGTATGTGCATAGATCCCTGAAAGTAGGCAGTCAAGTCGATAAGGTTGTTAAGAAGGCATATGGAGTCTTAGCTTTTATTGGTAGGGGATTGAATTTCGGAGCCGCAACGTCATGTTGCAACTGTACAAAACTCTAGTGCGGCCGCACTTGGAGTATTGTGTGCAGTTCTGGTCCCCGCATTATAAGAAAGAAGAACATAGAACATAGAACATTACAGCACAGAACAGGCCCTTCGGCCTTCGATGTTGTGCCGACCAAAATAAAAAGCAATGCCCCCCAAACTAAACCATTCCCTTCTCTTCCATATACTTATCAATTAACCTCTTAAACTCCACCAAACTTGGCGCATCTACAACAGCTGCAGGCAGGGCATTCCACTCCCTAATCACTCTTTGAGTAAAGAACCTACCTCTGATATCCGTCCTATAACTCATACCCCTTAATTTAAAGCTGTGTCCCCTCGTGCTAGCTTTCTCCATCCTAGGAAAAAGGCTATCACTGTCCACCCTATCTAAACCTCTAATCATCTTATATGCTTCAATAAGATCCCCTCTTAGCCGCCTCCTTTCTAACGAAAACAACCTCAAATCCTTCAACCTCTCTTCATAGACCTGCCCTCCATACCAGGCAACATCCTGGTAAACCTCCTCTGTACCCTCTCCAATGCCTCCACATCTTTCTTATAATGTGGGGACCAGAACTGCACACAATACTCCAAGTGCGGCCGCACTAGAGTTTTGTACAGTTGCAACATGATGCTGCGGCTCCTAAATTCAATCCCCCTACCAATAAAAGCTAAGACTCCATATGCCTTCTTAACAACTTTATCCACTTGACTGCCTACTTTCAGGGATCTATTGACACATACACCAAGATCCTCTGTTCCTCAACACTATTAAGAGCCCTACCATTAGCCCTATACTCTAAACATTTATTGTTCCTGCCAAAGTGCATTACCTCACACTTTTCCACATTAAACTCCATTTGCCACCTCTCGGCCCAGCTCTGCAACTTGTCCAAGTCACTCTGTAAACTATAACCCTCCGTCAGACGCACATATCTAAATGTGGGCCGCAGGCTTTGGAGAAAGATGGGTATTGGAGAGGTAAAGAGGAGGTTACCAGGATGTTGCCTGGTATGGAGAGGCAGGTCTTATGAAGAGGAGGCTGAGGATTTGAGGTTGTTTTCGTTAGAAAGGAGGCGGGCTAAGAGGGGACTAATCGAAACATATAAGATGATTAGAGGTTTAGATAGGGTGGACAGTGATAGCCTTTTTCCTAGGATGGAGAAAGCTAGCACGAGGGGACACAGCTTTAAATTAAGGGGTGATCGTTATAGGATGGATATCAGAGGTAGGTTCTTTAACCAAAGGGTGGTTCGGGAGTGGAATGCCCTGCCTGCAGCAGTTGTAGATGCGCCAAGTTTGGTGGCGTTTAAGAGGTTAGTTGATAAGTATATGGAAGAGAAGGGAATGGTTTAGTTTGGAGGGGCATTGCTTTTTATATTGGTCGGCGCAACATCGAAGGCCGAAGGGCCTGTTCTGTGCTGTAATGTTCTATGTCTATGTTCTATGTTCTAACTTTATCAACCTGGGTGCCAACTTTCAAAGAGCTATGTACTTGTACCCCAAGATCCCTCTGCTCGACAACACTATTAAGGGTCCTTCCATTAGCCCTATATTTCATGCGCTGTTATTCCTACCAAAGTGAATCACCTCACACTTATCCGTATTGAATTCCATTTGCCACCTCACAGCCCAGCTCTGCAACCTATCTATGTCCCTCTGCAAACTGTAACATCCATCCTCGCTGTCTACAACTCCCCCCACTTTGGTATCGTCAGCAATTTACTAATCCAACCCTCTACACCCTCATCTAGGTCATTTATAAAAATGACAAACAGCAGTGGCCCAAAACAGATCCTTGAGGTACACCACTTGTAACTGCACTCCAGGTTGAATATTTCCCATCAACCACCACCCTCTGTCTTCTATCAGCTAGCCAATTCCTAATCCAACCTGCTAAATCACCTTCAATTCCATGCATCTGCACTTTCTGCAGTAGCCTACCATGGGGAACCTTATCAAACACTTTGCTAAAATCCATATACACTACATCAACTGCCTTACCCTTATCTACCTCTTTGGTCACCTCCTCAAAAAACTCAGTAAGGTTTGTGAGGCACGACCTACCCTTCACAAAACCGTGCTGACTATCCCTAATCAATTTATTTCTCTCTAGATGCTTATAAATCCTATCCCTTATAATTCTTTCCAAGACCTTGCCCACAACAGAAGTCAGGCTCACCGGTCTATAATTTCCAGGATGGTCCCTACTCCCCTTTTGAACAAAGGGACAACATTTGCCATCCTCCAGTCTTCCGGCACTATACCTGTAGCTAACGACGACATGAAGATCAAAGCCAAAGGCTCTGCAATCTCCTCTCCAGCCTCCCAGAAAATTCTGGGGCAAATCCCATCTGGCCCAGGGAACTTATCAATTTTCATACCCTCAAGATTCGCTAACACTTCCTCCTTATGAACCTCAATCCTGCCCAGTCTACAACCTAGTTTCGCAGTATTCTCCCCGACAAGATTGCCTTTCTCCTGCATGATTACTGACGAAAAATACTCATTCAGTGTCTCTCCTATCTCCTCAGGCTCCACGCACAACTTCCCACTGCTATCTCTGACTGGCCCTAATCTTGCCCTAACCAATCTTTTATTCTTTATATACCTGTAAAAAGCTTTAGGATTCTCCTTAATCCTATCCGCCAAAGTCTTCTCATGTCCTCTTCTAGCTCTTCTCACCTCCCTCTTTAGCTCCTTCCTGGCTGATTTATAGCTCTCTATTGCCCTAACTGAGCCTTCACATCTCATCATTATATAAGCCTCCTTCTTCCTCTTCACCAGAGATTCAACTTCCCTAGTACACCATGGTTCCCTCACTCGACCACTTCCTCCCTGCCTGGCAGTACATATTCATTAAGGACATGCAGAAGCTGTTCCTTAAATATGCTCCACATTTCAGATGTCCCCAGCCCCTGCAATTTCCTGCTCCACTCTATGCATCCTAAATCTCTCCTAATAGCCTCATAATTACCTTTCCCCCAGCTATAACTACTGTTATTCGGTACGTGCCCATCCCTTTCCATCACTAAGGTAAACGTAACTGAATTGTGGTCACTATCACCAAAGTGCTCACCCACCTCCAAGTCTAACACCTGGTCTGGTTCATTACCCAATACCAAATCCAATATAGCCTCACCTCTTGTTGGCCTTTCTACATACTGAGTCATGAAACCTTCCTGCACACATTGAACAAAAACTGACCCCTCTAACGTACTTGAACTATAGCTTTTCCAATCGATATTAGAACAGTTAAAGTCCCCCATTACAACTACCCTGTTACTTTCACACCTATCCAGGATCAACTTTGCAATCCCTTCCTCTACTTCTCTGGAACTTTTTGGGGGCCTATAAAAAACTCCCAACAGTGTGACCACTCCTTTCTCGTTTCTAATCTCAGCCCACACTATCTCAGCAGACAAGTCCACGTCAAACGTCTTTTCTGCCACCGTAATGCTGTCCTTAACTAACAATGCCACTCCTCCCCCTCTTCTACCACCACCTCTGCTCTGACTGAAACATTTGAACCCTGGAACCTGCAACAACCATTCCTGCCCCTGCTCTATCCACGTCTCTGAAATGGCCACAACATCGAAGTCCCAAGCACCAATCCAGGCTGCAAGTTCATCCACCTTATTGCATATGCTCCTCGCATTAAAGTATACACACTTCAAACCACCCTCCCGTTTGCCACTATACTGCTGTGACCTAGAAACCTTATTCGTGACCTCCCTATTCACATCCTCCTGTATACTGGCTCAACAATTCAGGTTCCCATCCCCCCTGAATCAGTTTAAAACCCCCCGAATAGCACTGGTAAATTTACCCCCCAAGATATTGGTACCTCTCCGGTTCAGGTGCAGACCATCCCTCTTGTAGAGGTCCCACCTTCCCCAGAATGAGCCCCAATTGTCCAAATACCTGAACTCGTCCCTCCTGCACCATCCCTTTAGCCACGAGTTCAAATGTTCTCTCTCCCTATTCTTTTCTATGCTAGGGTGGTTAGGGAGTGGAATGCCCTGCCTGCAGCAGTTGTAGATGCGCCAAGTTTGGTGGCGTTTAAGAGATTAGTTGATAAGTATATGGAAGAGAAGGGAATGGTTTAGTTTGGAGGGTCACTGCTTTTTATATTGGTCGGCGCAACATCGAAGGCCGAAGGGCCTGTTCTGTGCTGTAATGTTCTATGTTCTATGTTCTATCCCGCGGCACAGGCAACAATCCAGAGATAACCACTCCGTTAGTTTTAGCCCTAAGTTTCCACCCTAACTCTCTGAATTTCTGCTTTATATCCCCATCCCTTTTCCTACCTACGTCATGGGTACATAACTTGGGGCTGGTTCCCCTCCCCCTTAAGGATCCCGAACGTTCGGTCAGAGATATCACTGACCCCAGCGCCCGGGAGGCAACATACCAACCGCGAGTCCCGTTCCTTCCCACAGACTCTCCTATCTATCCCTTTAACTAGGGAGTCCCCAATCACCAATCCAGATCTTTTCTTCCCCCTTCCCACCTGAGCATCAAGGACAGGCTCAACTCCCGAGACCTGTACTCCATGGCTTACCCCGGTTGTATCTACGTCCCCAACAGCACCCAAAGCAGAGTACTTATTGCTTAGAGGAACAGCCTCAGGGGAACTCTGCACTGACTGCTTCTTATCCCTTCTAACAGTCACCCATGTATCACATTTAGGAGTAACTATCTCCCTGTAGCTTTTATCAACAGCCATCTCTGCTTCCCTAATAATTCTTAGTTCCTCCAGTTCCAGCTCCAGGTCCCTAACACAGTCCTCAAGGAGGTGGAACTGGATGCACCTCTGGCAGGTGTAATCAGCTGGGATACTACCAGTGTCCCTCACCTCAAACATCCCACAGGAGGTACATCGCACTGCCTGCACTGCCATCCCTATTACTTCCTTTGCCCAGAAACAAATATAAACTTAAACTTACCTACTCACACTCCTACGTCTCTCCAGTGAGAAGAGTCCCAGCTCCCTCAACCTATCTTCATAAGGCCTGCCTCCCAATCCAGGCAGCATCCTTGTAAATCTTGCTCCTAATAAATGCGTAAAAAGTCTTGACTTTCTCCTGTTTGCTAAAAACATTTCATGGTGGGAAGATCTCCCAGAAAGGGAAGGTTCTCTAGGGTGGGGCTCTTTGTCCATGAGGGTGGTGTGCTTGTGGGATGTGGATGGAGTACCATATCCTTGGGGAGACAAGGTTCCCCTGGGGAAGAAGGCATTGGCTCTCACATCCATGAGTGCGCTATTCCCTGGGCACCCCAGTCTCTTTGAAGAGAATGTGCTAAAACAAAGAACAAAGAAAATTACAGCACAGGAACAGGCCCTTCAGCCCCTTTAAGCCTGCACCGACCATGCTACTCGACTGAACTAAAACCCTCTACCCTTTGGGAGACCATATCCCTCTATTCCCATCCTATTCATGTATTTGTCCAGACGCTCATTAAAAGTCACTACCCTATCCACTTCCACTACCTCCACCAGGAGCAAGTTTCAGGCACCCACCACTCTCTGTGTAAAAAATCTGCTTTGTAACCTCATTAAACCTTGCCCCTCGCACCTTAAACCTGTGCCCCCTAGTAATTGACTCTCCCACCCTGGAAAAAAGCTTCTGACTATCCGTTCTCTCATGGGACTTGTCTCCCAGTTATTTTCAAGCTGTTGTGAAATCCAGGATGGCATGGTATAACAGTGATTAGCACTGCTGCTTCACAGCTTCAGGGACCTGGGTTCGATTCCTGGTTTGGGTCACTGTCTGTGTGGAGTTTGCACATTCTCCTTGTGTTTGTGTGGGTTTGCTCCGGGTGCTCTGATTTCCTCCCGCAGGTCAAAGATGTACGGGTTAGGTTGATTGGCCGTGCTAAAAATTGTCCCTTAGCGTCCTGAGACACTTAGGTTAGAAGGATTAGTGTGTAAAATATGTGGGGATATGATCGTATAGACTGGGTGGGTTTGTGGTCGGTACAAGCCTGATGGGCTGAATGGCCTCTTTCTGTATTGTAGGGTTCTATGATTCTTTGAATTGTTGACAGCACAGCTGGGGACAGTCACTCCTGCTGAGTTAACATTCTGAAGAGAAAAAAGAACATTCCACCCTGACTGTCTGTGTTTCAATGAATCCATCAGTAGGTCATTGAAAGAAATGTCTGCGATGAACGCGGACAGCTGTAACTATCCCATGTATCCTCTGTGAGAACCTTTATTCAATGGGCTGCGAGTGGCACCCCGGAGTGTAAATAAAAAAACAGGTACAAAGACACATGAGAGCTTGGATCTGCTGTGTCTGACAAGAGCTCACAGTTCACTCAGTAATATTTCACTCAGTTTGCCTGGAATTACTGGTTTCAAACCAGCCCAGCTCCCCGGGGTATCCGCAATCTAACCACGAGGTGGAAAGGGTCAGCACTGTTCAATCCCTCTCGGAGAGAAATTATGACTTTCCAACAGTGCTTTTGACATCTCGAACCACCCACTGTGACATGGATTAGCCCCGTCAGAACTGCTGACTCTCAACTTATCATCTTCCTGAAGGAATCCCAGGCTGGGCAGCCAGATTCCAGAATGTTCTGCATCGAGACCCTTCAGACAGGCAGTGTCAAGCTTCCATTTAGCATCAAAGGAAGCAGATCTGACCCAGGGGAAACGCAGGGGTTTGGATCAGGGACCGTGACAGAGAAGGATCAATGGGGATCTCACTGAATACATACCCCAAAGACCCAATGAGGTGGAACGGAAGAAATCTTAATCTCATTCTTCTCAGCAAACCATCTATCGGGTGTCTGACTAAACCAGATGCTGAAAACTGAGTAACTGAATCACCAAATACACAAACTACAACTCCAGACCAGGAAAATTAAACACAACAGCTGAGGCAAACTAAAAAAAAACAAGATAGCAAATCCTCCAGATCATCTGAATTTGTAAAGTCTGACCCTTGCAGGCAGGAGGGTAGCATGGTAGCACAGAGGTTAGCAATATTGCTTCACAGCTCCAGGGACCTGGGTTCAATTCCCAGCCTGAGTCACTGTCTTTGTGGAGTTTGCAAAGTCCCCTCATTCTTCTGAATTCGAATGAGTATAGCCCCAGTCTACTCAGTGTCTCTTCATAAGCCAACCCTCTCAACTCCAGAATCAATCTAGTGAATCTCCTCTGCACCCCCTTCAGTGCCAGTATATCCCTTCTCAATGAGGAGATGAAAACGTAATGTGACGAATTGCAGCAGTGTGGTGGCACATTTTCACAATAACTTCATTGCAGTGTTAATGTAAGCCTACTTGTGACACAAATAAATAAATAACTGTTTATCAATAACACACAACAGTATAACTCTTGGCAGTGTTGAGAAGCAGAAGGATCTTGGAGCCTGGGTCCATAGGACTCTTAAATCGGCCTTGCAGGTGGAGGAAGTGGAAGAGAAGGCATACTGTGTACTGGCCTTCATTAATCGAGGAATAGAGTTTAGGAGTCGGGAGGTAATGATGCAACTCTATAAGACTCTTGTCAGACCCCAGTTGGAGTATTGTGTGCAGTTCTGGTCGCCTCACTATAGGAAGGATGTGGAAGCTATTGAGAGGATTTACAAGGATGTTGCCTGGATTGGGAGGCAGGCCTTATGAAGATAGGTTGAGGGAGCTGGGACTCTTCTCACTGGAGAGAAGAAGGTTGAGAGGTGACCTGATAGAGGTTTATAAAATGTTGAGAGGAATAGATAGGGTGGACTCTCAGAGACTATTTCCCAGGGCTGAAATGGTCACTACGAGAGGACCCAGGTTTAAGGTGCTGGGGGGCAAGTACAGAGGAGATGTTAGAGGTAAGTTTTTCATTCAGAGGGTGGTGAGTGAATGGAATTGGCTGCCGTCGGTGGTGGTAGAGGCAAACTCGCTGGGGTCTTTTAAGAGACTTCTGGATGAGTATATGGGATTAAATGGGATTGAGAGTTATAGATAGGCCTGGTAGGTATGGATATGATCGGCGCAACTCATGGGCCGAAGGGCCTGTTTGTGCTGTAGTGTTCTATGTTCTGTGTTAAAATGTAATGTGACACATGGTGACTCACTTTTAAAGTAACTTCATTGCAACTACTTGTGACACTAATAAACTAAACTAAACATGGGAGTAGCAGATTGTAAGAGTGAGGCTGGTAGAATCAACATAAAGCTCGTTAGCACCGTATTCTGTGGGTATTTATACAGTTGTGTGTTATTTGTTTATTTATGTATGTCACAAGTAGGCTTACATTAACACTGCAATGAAGTTATTGTGAAAATGTGCCACCACACTGCCACAATGTGTCACATTAAATTTTTATCTCCTCATTGAGAAGGGATACACTGGTGCTGGAGGGGGGACAGAGGAGATTCACTAGGTTGATTCCGGAGTTGAGAGGGTTGGTTTATGAGGAGAGACTGAGTAGACTGGGGCTATACTCATTGGAATTCAGAAGAATGAGAGGAGATCTTACAGAAACATATAAGATTATGAAGGGAATCGATAAAATAGTTTCCACTGGTGGGTGAAACTAGAACTAGGGGGCCAGATGTTCTGTAAGTATATCAATGAGAAGAGAATGACCAGGGGAAGAGTGGGATCCATTTGGGAAGAAGGGAGATATCTTTGGATGGAATCAGAGGACATTGGTAGAGTGTTGGATGAATACTTCACATCTGTCTTCACCCAAGAGAATGAGGACGATAGTGTGGAATTCAGAGAGAGAGAGACTGAGGTTCTTGAGCAAATTGACATTGGGAAGGACAAGGTGTTGGAGATGTTGGAAGTCTTAAAAGTGAATGAATCTCCAGGTCTGGATGAATGGTACCCTCGGCTGCTGTGAGAAGAAGGGAGGAGTTGCAGGGGCTCAGACCCAAATTTTTAATTCCTCTCTGCCCACGTTGGAGGTGCCAGATGAGTTGAGAAGAGCTAATGTCGTTCTATTATTTAAGAAGGACTGTAGAGATAAACCAGAGAATTACAGACCAGTGAGTTTCATCTCAGCGGCAGGGAAACTAGTACAGAAATTTCTGAGAAAAGCATCTATCTCCACTTGGAGAAGCAAAGCTTGATCAAGATAGTCACGCCTAACAAACTTGATTGAATTTTTTGAGGAATGTGTAGCTGGGGGTAGTGCAGTCGATGTAGTTTATATGGAGTTCAGCAAAGCCTTTGATGAGAACCCGTACAGAAGATTTATACGAAGGTAAATATAATGGGATACAGGGTAATTTGATGAAGTAGATTCAAAATTGGCCCAGTTGTGGGAGGCAGAGGGTGATGATAGAAGAGGCTTTGGTGACTGGAAGCATGTGTCCAGCAGGGATGTGTGTTGGCCTCCTATTATTTGTCATTTATGTAAATGACATTGATGACTCTGTGGGAGATAGGATTTGTAACTTTGTGGATGACACAAAGATGGGCTGGGTGGTTAACACTGAGGCAGAGTGTCTTGGGCTACAAGGAGATACAGATGGAATGGTCAAATGGGCAAATAAGTGGCAGATGGAATTTAACCCTGAGGTGAGGTGGTAAATTTTGGAAGGAGTAAATTGACAAGAAAGTATTCAGTGAATGGTAGGACACTCAGAAACTCTGTGGGATGAAGGGACTTGCTGTGTTTGTTCACAGATCTCTGAAGTCGGAAGGGCATGTTAGTGGGGCGGTGAAAAAGGCAGATGAGACACTTGCCTTTATTAATTGGGTATAGATTATAAAAGCAAAGCTCATGTTGGAGTTGTATAGAACTGTGGTGAGGCCACAGCTGGAGCACTGTGTGCAGTTCTGGTCACCACATTATCGGAAGGATGTGATTGTACTGGAGGGGGTGCAGAGAGGATTCACTGGGATGCTGCCTGGGATGGAGTGTTTAAATTATAAAGAGAGATTGGATAGGCTTGGGCTGTTTTCATTGGAGCAGAGAAGACTGAAGGGGATCTGATCGAGGTGTACAAGATTATGAGAGACACGGACAGAGTGGATAAGGAGCAGCTGTTCCCCTTAGTTGAAGGGTCAGTCAGGAAGAGTCACAGGTTCAAGGTGAGGGACAGAAGCTTTAGGGGGGGATGTGAGGGAAAACCTTTTTACCCAGAGAGTGGTGAGGGTCTGGAATGTGCTGCCTGGGAGGGTGGAGGAGGCGGGATGCCTCACATTCTTTAAAAAGTATCTGGATGAGCACTTGGGACATCATAACATTCAGAGCTATAGGCTGAGTGCTGGCAGATAGGATGAGGCGGGAGTTCGTGTAATTCTATTATGCTGGTGCAAACTTGATGGGCCGAAGGGCCTCTTCTGTACCGTATCATTTTAAGAGTTATTGTTCAACCTAACAAGCCTCTGAACCTCTGTGAGACAACACCCAATAAATTAACACCCAATAAATTAACACCCAATAAATTAACACCCGACAAATCAGAGCAGAAGTCGACAAATTCTGCCTTTCGAGCCTTTTCCACCATTCAATGAGATTAAGCTGATCTCTCTCTGGTCTTTAATCTGCCACCTCACCAATTCCCCATATCCCTTTGCTCCCGTTTTATTAGAAATATATCCAGCTCCTTTATCCTCATCTACCTGCAACCTCTTGTTTTGAGATTGCTCCACACGGGGAAATATTTGTTCTACATTTACTTTATTCAATCCCTTTTACAGTTTTATATACAACATCCCTCCATATAGAGGATCCCATTCACACCTGTTTCTGATCTCAGTCTGATCTCCTGTCCCTGTTGTGTCCATCGCTACGTTTATATTAAATTGCTCCGTGTTCAGCAGCCGAGATAATGACAGCTTCGGAGACAGTTCAATGTTATGATACTGTTTTAATCTGAGACTAGCTGACCCTCAATAATCTGTTTCAAGCTTCTGCTTAAACAGAACAACACTGAACATGTTAACATTTTCTTTCAAAAAGATTTCTGCCTCTGGCAGCTAATTAAAGCTGAACTCTCAAATAGCTGATAATTTGTGGGCTCTGTGCTCTCCCTTTGATGCTCAGTTCTGCTTCCAGACCACATTTGACTCAGAGGGATCTGTTCCTGGGATAATTAATTCCTAATTGTGTGAAACCGGCTCCCCCACACCATCAGATTTACAGCAACGCTGGCTGCTCTCTCAGATCCTCAAACACAGCCTCGTGTGGGAATAACAACACCTGAGAGAAAATTAAACTGCCCCAAAATTTAACCCCTTCTCACTGCCTCCTTCTGTCTGTTTCCTTCTGCCTGATGCTGTGGGAGATTAATGGATGTGATTGAACCCCTGGCGAGGTGGGGGTATTAATCATACAATTCCACTCACTAATCTGTTAATCCACTTCACTCACTGATATCAAAGAATTCAGTGTTGTGGGATTGAATGTGACTGGTGAACAAAGGAACACAGTCTGGAACACAAACTGTATTGGGGTCACTGTCCCTCCTGCTCATTCTGTCTCTGAGAGATGGGAATCTCAGAGTTTAATCCCATTGTTATTTCACTCCTCTTGGGAAAGGATGAGATGGTGAGGGAGGAATGGGAATGGGCTCAATGCACAGAGAACTTTCTGGAACCAGAGAGAGACGTGAGATTCAAGCTCTCATTAAAAGTCAGGCAGAATCGCCCAGATATTGACAGTTTGAGAAACAGGATAATATCTGGCAGGCAGATTAGAGAGGGGAGAGAGACGGAGAGTTTCTCTGTGACTGAGGTTAGATATTGAGATGGAGTCAGTGCCCTGAATTACACCCAGTGCCCGATTGATGGTTGAAAGATTCTGTGGGCAGTTTTCTCGTCCCTCGGGTGCTTGTTACTGTTCTATTTACAGCTGAGAATGATCTTACTGCCCTCACATCACAGAGTTATTGCTCCATTAGCTGCCTGGCCTAGCTATTTCCCAGTATAACCTTGCTGACTCTGAGAATATCCAGACATCTCATTACATCCCCGAGCAAATCAACAAGTGACCAACATTAAAACTATTCACATTAAAAAGGAAGGATTCGACTAATTTCCTCAAATATCCAACTGGCACTGGTTTAAAAATGGCAATCTGCATTTATATAGCCCCTTTTACATCCCACCATCACTTCCACAAGTGAAATCTGGCAAACAAACTGCTGCAGAGACACAGATACAGATAGTGGGACATAAAAGATAGAACATTACAGCGCAGAACAGGCCCTTCGGCCTTCGATGTTGCGCGGACCAATTAGGAAAAAGCAATGACCCTCCAAACTAAACCATTCCCTTTTCATCCATAAACTTATCTACTAACCTCTTAAACGCCACCAAACTTGGCGCATCTACAACTGCCGCAGGCAGGGCATTCCATACCCTTACCACCCTCTGGGTATAGAACCTACCTCTGACATCTGTCCTAAAACCACCACCCCTTAATTTAAAGCTATGTCCCCTCGTGCTAGCTTTCTCCATCCTAGGAAAAAGGCTATCACTGTCCACCCTATCTAAACCTCTAATCATCTTATATGTTTCAATAAGGTCTCCTCTTAGCCGCCTTCTTTCTAACGAAAACAACCTCAAATCCCTCAGCCTCTCTTCATAAGACCTGCCCTCCATACCAGGCAACATCCTGGTAAACCTCCTCTGTACCCTCTCCAATGCCTCCACATCTTTCTTATAATGTGGGGACCAGAACTGCACACAATACTCCAAGAGCGGCCGCACTAGAGTTTTGTACAGTTGCAACATGATGTTGCGGCTCCGAAATTCAATCCCCCTACCAATAAAAGCTAAGACAGGAGACTAACAGCTCAAAGAGGGAGAGTTTACACAGCAACGTAAAGGAGATGGAGAGAGGGAGGGAGACAGAGAGAGACGAGAGAGGGAGAGGGAGAGAGAGGTCAAAGGAGAGAGAGGGAAGAAGAGACGGAGGGGGGAAGGGGGAGAGAGGGGGGAGAGAGGGAAGAGAGAGAAAGTGGGGAGAAGAGAGGGGGATGGAGAGCGGTTGGAAAGAGTGGGATGAGAGAAGGAGAGATGGGGGGAGAGAGGCAGAAAGGCGCAGGGGGAGAGAGGAGAGAGAGGGAGCGATGTAAAGAAGGAGAGTTTGGGGGGTGAGGAGAGGGAGACGGAGAGAGCGTTCAGGAGGGAACCCAGAGCTCAGAGACTAGGATGTGATTGCCTGAGTGAAGGAAATCGGGAATGTTCAGGACCAGAATTGGAGGAGGTTACAGAAATAGGAAGAAATAGGAATGGCTAGAGGAGGTGACAGAGATAGGAAGGAGATGAAGGGGCTGGAGGAGTTAAATAGATAGGGAGGAGTTTTGGGGCTGGAGGAGGTTACCAAGATAGGGAAGGGTGTCAGGCCTGGAGGAGGTAACAGAGATAAAGAGGGGTGTAGGAGGTTACAGAAGCAGAGAGTGGTATAGGTGCCAAAGGGGGTTACAGAGATAGGGAAGGTGTATGGACTGGAGGAGGTTGCAGAGATAGGGAGGGGTGTCGGAGGTTACAGAGATAGGAAGGGGTGGGGGATGTTGCAGAGGTAGGAAGGAGTGGAGGAGGTTACAAAGATAGGGATGGGTGGAGGAGGTTACAGAGGCAGGGAGAGGATAGGGGTGGGAGGAGGTTACAGAGAAAAGGAGGGGTGTAGAGGCTGGAGGAGATTACCGATATAGGGAAGGGTGTAGGGCTGGAGGAGGTTACGGAAATAGGGAGGAGTGTAGAGGCTAGAAAAGGTCACAGAGATAGAGAGGGTGTAGAAGGTTACAGAAATAGGGAGGGGTGTCAGGATTAGAGAAGGTTATCGAGACAGAGGACTGTAGGAAGTTACAGGGATAGGGATGGGTGGAGGATGTCACAGGGATAGGGAGGAGTGGAGGATGTCACAGAGATAGGGAGGGGTGGAGGATGTCACAGGGATAGGGAGGGGTGGAGGATGTGTCGTGGTTCCCCAGGACGACAATGCACTTTTAGCTTATTAAATGAGAGTCTGAGTCTTGGTTTTCCAGGTAGTAAGACTTTATTCTCCAGCACACGAGAACAAAGCCGGGATGTCCGGAACACTCCAGTGAAATGCTCACTTACAGCTTGTCTTATACAATTTGCAGATACATGCCTTGAGATTCTTATCTCATTCTCAAAGTTAGCTTATCTTTAACCACCGTTAGTGCTGGTTCTGCTAATAATTTATCTTGTCGTGGATTGGTCACTAATCGATGCATTTACGACTCTGTAAAACCAGTTTGTTTATACAACAGTTCTGACCGTTGCCCTCACCCCATTAACGTTGTTTATACACAATGGTGGCTTAGCTAGACTTTAAACTAAGTGACAAAGAGAATATATGTACTCCATCCCTGTTTTCTGGGCCATAGTGTGACCATTGTATCCAAGGTTTTTACTGCTTATATTGCCTACAACTGCTTACACTCAATGTTTAATAAATGCTTACCATCCTGATTCTATCACACTAGCCACCATACATTCAATTACATTAAATAACATACTGGGCTCATTATATTTCAACATCTTGCCCATCGCATGTTGGTAAGACTATATTTCGCATTGTACTGCTACTACTACAAATATTCTCTTACATTCATGATACTGTTGCTACTACAAATATTCTCTTACATTCCCCCCTTTGAGACTCTTCTGAGTCTCACCCAAAAATACCACCCTACATGATTACATTCTCAAGCTATCTATATGTGCCCCTGTAAATTTAGTAGGGAATGTGGAGGAGCCAAGTATTTGGGTCAGGGATCAATGTCCCTATTCTAACATTATTATGACTTATCTATCAATGTTCTGATTATAGGTTGCTCCCCCAGATTACCTATGCCTAACAGTCATCAGCCAAAAACCTTCTCACTGTTGACTAGAGAAGGGAAAAAGACCAATAACTGTTTACAGACTAAGTTCTCAGGTCTTAACAGGGCACCGGTATGTTGTTATCACTTCGGTAGGGCAACTCTTTGGTGATGTTATTTTCACAGGGCACTGCACCCCGTCTTCGATCATAGTTATTGTGAGTCCATTCAGTGGGGGCAGCTCGACATCTTCCCACTCCTCTGTTTCTGTATCGAGAGGTTGATTACAACTCATTCGCGCCACCATTTGTCGCACCATCAGTCTAGTTACGAAAGATCTCAGAACAGGCAAAAAACAGCAAGTCATTAATCCCACAATGAGTAGTATAACTATTGCTATAAATCCTGCTCTAGCAAGCCATGCTCCCCATTTCCCTAGCGTACTGCCTAGCCAGTCCCAAATCTCATAACCGAACCCAGCATTCTCATGTATTTCTTTTTTCAGGCTTTGTAGCTGAGCCATGGCTTTGGTAAATGATCCTTCTGAGTTAGTGTTATTGGGGATAAATGTGCAGCATTGCTTTCCAAACATGACACACACACCCCCTTTCTCTGCTAACAGCCAGTCTAGCGCTTGCCGATTTTGCCAGGCCATTCTGCTAGTTGCATCTAATTGCTCACCTAGTGCAGCAAGAGCATCATTAGTGTAATTGATAAATCTCTGTTGATTGTAATAAATGTAATTAATCCATTCAGTGTTTTTGTTGGGAGTGACCCAAACCAGGATCGACTCAAACCCTGCAGCTATTTCATTCCTGGCTTTAAATTCATTGGGGATACTGCGAGGTTGCCCAATTGCATCCAATTTTACTTCTGGATCGGGAGTGTAAGACCGCCTCATCCTTTGGAACCCAGTTTTATAATTTACTGGGAGTATGACAGTGCTCTGTGCTAACATGACCCGGGCGCACAACCCAGTCCAGTTTGGAGGCAGTTTTGCCATTAGTCCCCTCTCGGGGTCACATAACCACCATAGGTCAGCTAGTTGTTTTACTTGTAAGTCTAGTACGTGCGGAGGAGGTGGCGTTCCTCCTCTCATTGGGACGTATAGGCTACGGATGTCAGTTACATTCCAAATTCTTTCACATTCTCCTGTGTAGTTTCCTAATTTACTTCCTGTGCTGCTTTCTCTCCAATAGCAATCTTGGATTTGTAAGGTGGGCTCTGCCTTCCATTTCCTTGGGGCCGCGTCCATTGCCGTTTTTGGCCACTTTGGACATCTGTGGGCCAGATTGTAGGTGTCTTTTCCTACCCCAGCATATAAAATGCAGTGGTATTGACACGCCGGCATTCTTTCTTCGCAGAGGTTGTCACATGCGGATCCCGAACAGTTTATCATTCTGTATGTGACTTTCTGATTCCCTATTGTGTATGTGCGTTGATATAAGGTGTATGTACCTCGGCAATTTTCCTCTCTCCAGTTTT
The DNA here is from genome assembly GCA_024679065.1 of Sphyrna mokarran. Classification (NCBI taxonomy): domain Eukaryota; kingdom Metazoa; phylum Chordata; class Chondrichthyes; order Carcharhiniformes; family Carcharhinidae; genus Sphyrna; species Sphyrna mokarran. The sequence goes on from JAGIQG010000009.1 coordinate 1,867,543, forward strand.
GCTGCCAGGTCCTACAGTCCCCTGAACCCCATGGTATATCAATTACCTGAGTGTGAGGTTTTTCTGCTGCACAAACTATGCATTCCTCTCCATTGGTGTTCTTTTGTCCTGTGTATTTAGCCCATTCCCACCACCTGTTCCCTTGTGCCGTTTCCCAGATTGTGGTTACGTCTATTGATCTCTTATGACCCATCCGCCTTGGCGGGTTAATATCTTTTTCAAGTATCTTATTTTTTCTTTCTCTTAGTTTTCTGCCTAAGGGTTCTTGCACTTTTAATCTCAATACTTTCTTATTTTCCTTCAACCTAAATTGTGGGTTTTCTGCATTCTGTTTCTCCCTGTAACGGGCCAATAAAGTCTGGGAGGGAGATGGTCCCCAAGTCCCAGGTGGGAAAAGAGGCTTTTGCTCTTTCCCCATTACCTCCTGAGCCTTGGCCAAGGGCATCAGGTTGGACATTTGGATCATCAACCAACTCAGACATAAAATCGTTCTTACTACCTTCAATTTCTGCATTCCTATCCTGACCCTGTGTTTGGCTAGAAGGACCTTCCCCTGGCTCTCCTTCCTCCTCATCGCTACTCCTATCCAGGCTTTCGGTACTTTCAACTCCTCTATCAACCTCTATCTCTGATACTGTTTTGGTACAATGATTTAAATGATACCACAGTGTACTGCCTTCTACTTGCACAGCCGTAGGAGAGACTTTGATAACTTCAAATGGTCCTTCTCTCCTGGGTTCGTCCCAGCGCCTCCGGAACTTTCTGATATACACGCGATCTCCAGGTTTGATCTGGTGTTCTGCCACCGGATTCCCCTCCTCCTTGGCTTTCTCCTGTTCAAATATAGTTCTGTGTATAATAGTTAATTGTTGTATATATTCTTTTGTGCTTTGATCTAAACATTCTAGTGTAGGACCTCCCGATCCCCTAATTTTTGGTACCGGCATTACTCTTCCTGTCATCATTTCATGTGGACTTAAATGCGTCGTTCTGTTTTCTTGACTTCTGCATTGCATTAGTGCTAGTGGCAGGGCATCAATCTAATTTTTCCCTGTCTCACTGCAAATTTTACTTATTTTGGCCTTGAGGGTCCCGTTTGCCCTCTCTACCATTCCTTGAGACTGGGAATGGTACACACAACCAAACTTCTGCTTTATCCGTAGTGCTGAGAGAGTTTCTCTCAGTACCCTTCCAATAAATGCGGACCCATTGTCTGAACTCAATTGAGTGGGTATGCCAAATCTTGGAATGACCTCTTTTGACAGGAAGTTAATTACCGTTCCAGACCCTTGGTCTTTGGATGGTGTTGCTTCTATCCATCTGCTGAATCTGTCAATGATCACCAACATATATCTCTTTCCTCTCACCGATTTCCCCATATCTGCATAATCCATGCATAGGTGCTTAAACGGCCCTTCAGGAATTGGTATGTGCCCTATAGGAGCAGTTATACTTTTCCTGATGTTATTCTGGGCACATACCTCACATTGACTTAACATATAATCAATTGAATTCTGCAGGTAAGGTGACCAGAATCCTTCCTTCTTTATTTTTCTGGTCACCTCCCCCCTTGCGCAGTGTTTGACTCCGTGTGCTTCGCTGATTAGTGAGGTTAACATAGAACATAGAACATAGAACATTACAGCACAGAACAGGCCCTTCGGCCTTCGATGTTGCGCCGACCAATATAAAAAGCAATGCCCCTCCAAACTAAACCATTCCTTTCTCTTCCATATACTTATCAACTAACCTCTTAAACGCCACCAAACTTGGCGCATCTACAACCGCTGCAGGCAGGGCATTCCGCTCCCGAACCAGAGAAGTTTGGACTGATCAGAAATAGTCAGCACGGCTTTGCCAAGGGCAGGTCATGCCCCACGAGCCTAGCTGAGTTCTTCGAAAATGCAACTGAACACACCGACGAAGGAAGGGCGGTGGACGTAGTGCACATGGACTCTAGCAAGGCGCTCGACAAGGTCCACCATGCAAGGCCCCTGGAGAAGGCGAGAGGGCAAGGGATCCAAGGGGCCCTGGCCCCGCGGATCCAGAACTGGCCCGCCGGCAGAAGGCAGAGAGCGGCCGCCGACGGGCCGCGCTCTGCACGGAGGCCGGCAACCAGTGGAGCGCCCCAGGGATCTGCTCCGGGACCCCCGCTGTCCGCCACCTCCACAAACGACCTGGATGAGGAAGTGGAGGGATGGGCCAGCAAGCCCACCGACGATACAAAGGTCGGTGGTGTTGTGGACGGTCCGGAGGGACGCCAAAAGTTGCAGCGGGACACAGACAGGACGCAAGACTGGGCGGAGAAGTGGCAGATGGACCTCAATGCGGACAAATGTGCAGTGGTCCACCCCGGCAGGAACAATGGGATGAAGAAGTACAATATAAGGGGCAGGAGTCCCAGCTGTGCCGCAGAGCAGGAGGACCCCAGCGTCCGGGTCCACAGGACTCTCAAATCGGCCTCGCAGGTGGAGGAAGCGGTCAAGAAGGCGCACGGTGCAGTGGCCCTCACCAATCAAGGAATAGAGTCCAGGAGTCAGGAGGCAATGATGCAGCTCCACAAGACTCCTGTCAGACCCCAGTCGGAGCACCGTGTGCAGTTCCGGCCGCCCCACTACAGGAAGGATGCAGAGGCCACCGAGAGGGTTCAGAGGAGACCCACAAGGATGCCGCCTGGACTGGGAGGCAGGCCCCACGAAGATAGGTTGAGGGAGCCGGGACCCCCCTCACCGGAGAGACGCAGGCCGAGAGGCGACCCGATAGAGGTTCACAAAATGCCGAGAGGAATAGACAGGGTGGACTCTCAGAGACTACTTCCCCGAGCCGAAACGGTCACCACAAGAGGACACAGATTCAAGGCGCAGGGAAGCAAACACAAAGGAGATGTCAGGGGCAGGTCCCCCACTCAGAGGGTGATGAGCGAACGGAGGTTAGTAATGAACGGATGAGCGAACGAGGTTAGTAATGATGTAGGCGCTACAATCAGCCCTTCCCCATTTCTCCACACTCTATCATGTAGTCGCTGCCCTGCTCCTCTATCTTTCCACACTGTTTTTTCAGCTATCGTGGCTTCCTCCTGTAACTGCACCACATTTTCTAGGGTGTGTTGGGGATCTACGCTCCCCATCCCTGGTCCTGGGTGTGGTCTCACCTCGACTGGGGCTATTGTGGTCATGATGCATCCTGATACTTCTTTGGCTACCTCATCAGCTTTAGCATTTCCCTTGGTAACATTATCCTTTCCCTTTTTATGCGCCTGGCATTTGATTATGGCCAATTCTTTTGGACCCATCATTGCTCGTATTAATGCTTTTATTTGACTTTCGTGCTGTATTGGTCCTCCTCCACTTTTCATGAATCCCCTCTGTCTCCATATTGCTCCAAATAGGTAGCACACTCCATGCACATAAGCTGAATCCGTATATACCCCCACTATTTCCCCTTCTGTCAACTCGCATGCTCTGGTTAATGCTTTGAGTTCTGCTAGTTGGGCTGAGCAGGGTTGCTCACACTTTTCTGCCTCTAACACTTCAAATGTCTCCCCTTTCTGTTCGATTATAGCATAACCTGCATGGTTTCCGACATGATCCCTGTAGTACGAGCCATCAACATATGTTACTCTTTTCCTTTCTGTGTCTAGTTTTTCTGCTTTTAAGTCTTTTCTTAGTTTCATGAATGATTTTACTTCTCTTACACACTCATGCTCCTCTCCTTCATGAGGTAATGGCATATAGTCGGCTGGATTAACCCTGTTACATCTCACTATCGTAATATCTGGAAAGGTGGTCAGCATCCGGAAGTGATGGATTCTGGCAGGCGTCAGTACAAATCTCCCCTGTTCGATCAGTTCAGCTACCTTATGGTATACATGTATGTTTATTGGATATCCCATCGTGACCACGGCTGCTTTTTCATATGCCCACCAGGCTGCTGCCAGGCCTTGGTAACACGGGGGGTATCCCATAGCTACATCATCTAGCTTGGTGCTATAATAAGCTATGGCCTGCCTTTTCCTGCCTTTACAACTTTCCTGCATCAGCACTGCTGTTGCAAATCCTGCTTCCCTGTTACCCACGAAGAGATCAAAGGGTTTATTATACATGGGAAGAACATAGAACATAGAACATAGAACAATACAGCACAGAACAGGCCCTTCGGCCTTCGATGTTGTGCCGACCAAAATAAAAAGCAATGCCCCTCCTAACTAAAACATTCCCTTCTCATCCATATACTTATCAACTAACCTCTTAAACGCCACCAAACTTGGCGCATCTACAACAGCTGCAGGCAGGGCATTGCACTCCCTAATCACTCTTTGAGTAAAGAACCTACCTCTGATATCCGTCCTATAACTCATACCCCTTAATTTAAAGTTGTGTCCCCTCGTGCTAGCTTTTTCCATCCTAGGAAAAAGGCTATCACTGTCCACCCTATCCAAACCTCTACTTATCTTATATGTTTCAATAAGATCCCCCCTTAGCCGCCTCCTTTCTAACGAAAACAACCTCCAATCCTTCAACCTCTCTTCATAGGACCTGCCCTCCATACCAGGCAACATCCTAGTAAACCTCCTCTGTACCCTCTCCAATGCCTCCACATCTTTCTTATAATGTTGCGACCAGAACTGCACACAATACTCCAAGTGCGGCCGCACTAGAGTTTTGTACAGTTGCAACATGATGCTGCGGCTCCTAAATTCAATCCCCCTACCAATAAAAGCTAAGACTCCATATGCCTTCTTAACAACTTTATCCACTTGACTGCCTACTTTCAGGGATCTCTTGACACATACACCAAGATCCTTCTGTTCCTCAACACTATTAAGAGCCCTACCATTAGCCCTATACTCTACATATTTATTGTTCCTGCCAAAGTGCAGTACCTCACACTTTTCCACATTAAACTCCATTTGCCACCTCTCGGCCCAGCTCTGCAACTTGTCCAAGTCACTCTGTAAACTAAAACCCCCCTCTTCACTATCTACCACACCACCCACTTTAGTATCATCTGCAAATTTACTGATCCATCCCTCAATACCCTCATCCAGATCATTTATAAAAATTACAAACAGCAGGGGCCCCAAAACAGACCCCTGAGGCACACACTCGTCACCGAACTCCACGATGAATATCTCCCATCAACCACCACCCTCTGTCTTCTATCTGCCAGCCAATTTCTAATCCAATTTGCTAAATCACCCTCTATTCCACACATCTGCATTTTCTGTAGAAGTCTTCCATGGGCCACCTTATCAAACGCCTTACTAAAGTCCATATATACTACATCAACCGCCTTACCCCCATCCACCTCTTTGGTCACTTTCTCAAAAAATTCAATGAGGTTAGTAAGGCATGACCTACCCTTCACGAAACCATGCTGACTGTCCCCAATCAATTCATTTCTCTCTAAATAACTATAAATCCTATCCCTAATAATTCTCTCCAATACCTTGCCCACCACAGAAGTAAGACTCACTGGCCTATAATTCCCAGGAAGGTCTCTCTTCCCCTTCTTACACAATGGGACCACATTCGCCATCCTCCAGTCCTCCGGAACCACACCCGTAACCACCGAGGACCTGAAGATCAGAGCCAGAGGCTCTGCAATCTCCTCTCTTGCCTCCCAGAGAATCCTAGGGTAAATCCCGTCCGGCCCAGGGGACTTATCCAACTTCAAACCCTCGAGAATATCTAGCACATCCTCCCTATCTACTTCAATACTTTCCCGTTTGCAACCCTGTACCTCAGTGTTCTCCATAACTACATTTACATCACCCTGCGTGAATACCGAAGAGAAATATTTATTCAGTGCCTCTCCAATCTCTTCAGGCTCCACGCACAACTTCCCACTGCTGTCTCTGACTGGCCCTAATCTTGCCCTAACCCATCTTCTATTCTTAACATATCTAAAGAAAGCTTTAGGATTCTCCTTAATCCTATCAGCCAACATCTTCTCGTGTCCCCTCTTAGCTCTCCTCAATTCACTTTTTACCTCCTTCCTAGCTAATCTATAGCTATCCATTGCACTACCTGAGCCTTCAAGCCTCATCCTGACATAATCCTCCTTTTTCTTCTTAACCAGCAAATCAACTCTTTTCGTACACCAAGGCTCTCTTACTCGTCCATTTCCTCCCTGCCTGACTGGGACATACTTATCAAGGACTCGCAGCAGCTGCTCCTTGAATAAGCACCACATTCCAGATGTTCCCAGTCCCTGTAGTTCCCTAGTCCAATCTACGCACCCTAATTCTCCCCTGATGGCCTCATAATTACCCTTCCCCCAGCTATAACTACAGCCCCCAGCTTCATGCCTATCCCTGTCCATCACTAAGGTGAACGTAACCGCATTGTGGTCACTATCACCAAAATGTTCACTAACTTCCAAGCCTAACACCTGGTCTGGCTCATTGCCCAGCACCAAATCCAATGTAGCCTCACCTCTAGTTGGCCTATGCTGGTCAATGCTGGTGCCTGTGCCATTTCCTTTTTTTATGTTTTCGAATGTTTCCTGGGCTTCTCTATCCCATATTAGGTTTGTTTTTAATTCTTCACATCCTGCTTCCTTCATGATTTTCCTTAGTGCCCGTGTCTTTTCTGCATAGCTCTCTATCCATTCTGAGCTAAATCCTGTCATTCCCAAGAATGTCATCATCTGCCCTACTGTTTGTGGCTTCGGGACTTTCAATACAGCCTCTATCTGTTGAAAGGCTATCCTCTTTTGTCCTGCTGTTATTTCCCTTCCAAGATATTCTACCTTTCTTTGACACAATTGCAGTTTTGTCCTGGACACTTTGTGTCCTCCTTCACCCAGTCTCTTTAATAATTTTAGACTATCCTCTCTGCATTGTTCTTTTGTTTCTGCAAACAGCAAATCATCAACATATTGTATCAATGTTCCTTCTAATTGTAGTCCTTCCAAATCTGCTCTCAATACCTGATTAAATATATGCGGTGAATGCTTAAATCCCTGGGGCATCCTATTGTATGTGTATTGCTTTCCTTCGTATGTAAATGCAAATAGGTACTGACTTGCTTGAGCTAGTGGCACACTAAAAAATGCTGAGCATAGATCTACTACAGTAAACAGTCTGCTTTCAGGTGGAATATTAGTCAGCAAGGTGTAGGGATTCGGTACTTCTACCGGCATGTCTTCTACTACTCATTGACTGCCCTTAAGTCATGTACCAATCTCCATTTTTCCCCATCGGCTTTCTTGACTGGTAATAATGGTGTGTTACATCTGCTGTGGGTTTCTTTTAATACCCCTACTTCTACTAGTTCTCTGATTGTCTTTTTAATGCCTTTTATTGCTTCCGGGTTAACTGGATACTGAGGCTTGTAGGGTCCTCGGCATCCTGGTTTTAACTTAATCTCTACTGGGTTGGCTATTTTGATCCTACCTACATCAGTGTCCTGTCTCGACCACAATTCTTGCAGGAGAGAGTTAAGGTCTTTTTCCAGTCTTTCCCTCCACTCTTGTTCCTGTTCCTTATTCTTTACCTCTATTCTCACCTGTTTGGGTCTTCCCACCATCTCAGTGTCTGAGAGTATTTTCATCATTTGTCCGTCAGTGGACATCCAAATATTTGCATTGTCTGTTTCAACAAATTCTAGTTCCCTTGCTCTAAGCACCATTGGCCCTAGGTCTTTCGGTCTATATCCGGGATTTACTTTTAATGTAATGTGCGGTTCTGCTCCAAGAACGGAGAACCATTTGTTAACCCATGCATCTTTCATGATTGTGAGGGCTGCTCCCCCTGGTCCAATTAGAATACTTCCTGACTTTACCTCCTGTTCCTGTCCTGCCTCTTTTTCCCATTTCTCCTGCACTTCATGTTTTTGTTTCTCATCAAATATCATTGTGTCGTGTAATTCTGTCTTTGGCCATTCAGCTTTTGGAATTTGTGTTTCCACAAACTTCCCCCACGTTTCCCACACTTGTTCTTTAACTTGTTCTTCTATATCTCCTAACCAATATACATTAGCCCATTCTTCCCCTTGCATCCTAAGTGGGTACATTCCTGTTAAGTTAATTCCCTGATTTGTACATTCTAGTTTTAATCCTAAACCTAGGATTGCGTCTCTTCCTAACAAATTTAGTGGCGTTTTACTACATACTAACACAGGTACATGGGTAGTTTTGTTTCCGACGGTGACAGGTATCGGCGTCGTTATTTGGGTCAATGTCGCTTTCCCCGAGAACCCCACAGTTTTTACAAACTGACCCGACAATGGTAGGTGGTCTGCATACTTTGCCTGTATGCATGTACAAGTAGCACCAGTATCTATCATCATGGGGACCTCGACCCCTCCTACTCTAACACTAATTATGGGTTCCTGGTTTGCTGTTTCCGTTATTTGTATATATTGCCCTACCATGTCGGGGTTCTCTGGGCCTCCCTATAGGAAACCCTGATAATTCACTGGTCCTTGGGACGTCTGGGGGTTATTTAGCGGTGTTTGCATTATCTGGTGGTTTACATACTGCTGGTTCCCTCCTTGTCTCTGAAGGTTCTGAGGACAGTTTCTTTTTATATGTCCTGCTTCCCCACACCCCCACATACACCTGGAGGACCAGGTGGCAGTCCCTGTTTCTGACCTTGATTATTTCCCTGACTTTGTCCCTTGTGGTTCTGATAGGGTAGTCCACCACTTCCCTGCCCCTGTCCTTTCCCATTCCAGTCATTTTGGTTCTGGGGCTTCCAATTATTTTGGTAATTTGGATTGTAACCTCCTGGAGTCATGGACAGTGGGAAACCAGGAATGTTATAGGTTATGATGGGCTGACTTCCACCTCCACTTCTCCCTTGTGGTAGTGTGGGTATCTCTCCGATCGTTAGGTCAGCCACCATCAGTGCCATTTTCTTGGGTGTGGAATCCTCTTTTAATTTCTGCTTTTCTTTGTTTTTAATTTCCTCCAACTGAGCTTGGAGAAGTTTGCGCTGTACGTCTTTCAGCTGCTTGTCTGCATTCTTTTCCTCCTTGCGGTGTCTTTCTACCACGTGGATGACATGGTCTAAGAATTCTCTATAGCTTTTTGACTCCAGGCCTACCACTTCCTCCAATCTAGACTTAGCTGAAGTCAGTAGACCCTCTAAAATTGCTGCTCGGAACATGGAATTGGTCAGTGGATCTGTCAGAATGTCCGTCTCAGTGTCCCTTCTCCATCTTTTCAGCATCTCCATCTTTGTGGCTGCATTTTCTTCTTCACCCAATGGCTCCCCCTTCAGTGTTTTCATGTCCACTCGACTGGGGTACATGCCTCTTAGTGCCTGCCAAATGTCATGGCGATATAAGTCTATTGGCACTCCATCCACATCTGGGTCAAGTGCTGCCGCAGGGATGCCTGCAAGTTTCATTACTTCAGTCATTTGATTCATTCCCAACACCTTTGCCAGGAGGGCTTTGATGTCACCCAGCGCCATCCTCTTTCCCACCATTCCAGCTTCCGACTGTCCAATCCACCTTCCGGCCCCATCCAAAATATTTGGTAATTCACTAATCAAATTAGGCAAGTCTTGACCTGACCAGGGAATATATTGTAGTCTGCCACCCTTCAGAACCACAGGGAATATATATTCCTCTCTTTGTTCTTCGTTTGGGTATTTTATTGGTGGTCTTCTTACCCGTAGTGACCTTCTCTGTGACGCTAACGCTGCCAATAAATCCCCTTCTTCACTACTACCCTCTGTCTCTCTTTCTATTTCCTCCTTTCTCCCTTTTTCTGGAAGTTTCCAGTCCCAGTCCCCTTTTTGCTTCCAGTTGTTCTTTACGCCTACATTTCTGTCTCTTCTCTCGCTTTCCTGTTTCCTTCTATTTTCCCTTTTATCACATCCGCCTTCACTTGCCTGCTCCTCATCTTCCTTCCTTTCCATTACTTTCTTTGCCCACTCTAGGACATCTACCATCTTCACTTCCTCTTCCAGCCGTTGTCTCATCTGGATGACTTTGTCCAAATCCTCTTCTACTTTTTTACTTTCTTCCTCAATGTTTTGTCTCCTTTCTGTATCTTGTGCTACCCATTCTTCTTTTGTTATTTGTTTTACCTCATACTCTCCTTCAAAATTCATTGTACCTGTTATGATTGGATATAACCCAGTGGATCTCTGTTCCTCCGGATATGGAGGTGGAGCTGCATTTGGGTCTTTCAATCCCTCCTTTTCCTGAGCTTGCACCGGCATTTGCATCCTACCTCCCTCCCATACCCTTCTCCTTTCTTTCCTTCTTTTTCAAACAATGTCAGTATCTCCAGTTCTTTTTCTCGCTTTTCTTGTCTTTTTTTAGATTTATCTTTTATTTTATAATTCTTCAAAAATCCTTTCTGATCCTCACATCTCTCCACACACCATGTGCCCCCTTCTGGCCATCGTGTATTTGATTTGTTTGTTCTTTTAGTCCATTTTTTGGAGATGTATGCTATATCTCCTCTAAGGGCTGGAAACTTATCCCCTAGTATTTCTACTGATGTTTTAGCCTTGCTTATCATTGTCTGTCCTCTTGAATTATTGTTATGAATTCTGTTGTTTAATTCGTCTGAATTTGGTATTATAGTTATTATTACACAATACACTGTGTTTTCTTGACCAATCCCCTGTTCACTCTCCCACTGCGCTTCTCTTACTATCACCTGTACTTCTAACCGGGGTTCCGATATCCACTTCCCTGTTTTCCCTCTCCCTGGCAATATTCTTCTTTCTCTTGCTAAAGAATAATATGCCTTTACTTGTTGGTCCATGTGTATTAAAGCCCTACGCGATCTGGGTTCCTTTATTAATTCTATTAACGTCTCTGCTATTGTTTCACTTATCCAATTTCTGCTTATTATTCCTTCCCAGTTCACGTATGGCCACTCGTTTCTTACTCATCCAAATTAATTATATGTGTAATCTTTCTCAACAGAGCGTCTTTTTCGCCCTTCTACCACTCCCTAACTTCCCCTCCAACTGCTTTCATTAGTTCTCTTTTTTTAGGTAATGTGTGCTAACACTACTGCTCAGAAGAATCTGTTACTGCAGTTATTCTAAGCTGTTTCTCACTATTCTGAGTGCGTCCTGAGTGCCACATTCACCATCAATCCCTGCACCGCTGTTCTGAACCATTCATCACAGACTGGTTCCTTACAGCCCCTTTGTCACACGTCCAACTAATTGTCTCCATCTCTACTGATTTGTGCTTTAGTAACCCTAACAACTGTACAACTGTATTAGGTAGGAGATCAATCTCTCACAGATCTCTCCTCTCGGTTGACGTCCTTTATCCGAGGTCCTGGGTAGGTTCAGACTGGCAGGCCTTCCTATACTTACTCTCCTTGGGCAAGTTGTAACCTGGAATCCCGCTCCAAACCGCTCGACTAACCTAATTGCTTCCGTTAGCGTTCGGCTTTTTCATCGTCTCGCGTTTTACCCATTCACAGACAATACAGCATTCATAACGCGCTTTGCACGCAAAACTCTACCCTTCAAATCGTACTCAGTCTCTCAAAAATTTTACACAATTCAATTTTATTCACGCAGGGTATCTTTTGAGTTGGGGAGATCTAGGATTGGCAGAGAACCGGGTATGCCGGACCTCGAGATCCCTTTTCCGACAAGGATTTACGTGCGTGCAAGTCTGCTTACCTTGTTGTCAGAATGCCGGCTTTGGGATTCTCGATCCCGGTCAGACCACTGCCTCCTCCGCTCCTTCCGGACTTCAATTTTCCGGGCGATCTCTCACCATACCCTGCTCGCAGTGCCAATTTTGTCGTGGTTCCCCAGGACGACAATGCACTTTTAGCTTATTAAATGAGAGTCTGAGCCTTGATTTTCCAGATAGTAAGACTTTATTCTCCAGCGCACGAGAATAAAGCCGGGATGTCCGGAACACTCCAGTGAAATGCTCACTTACAGCTTGTCTTATACAGTTTGCAGATACATACCCTGAGATTCTTATCTCATCCTCAAGGCTGGCTTATCTTTAACCACCATTAGTGCTGGCTCTGCTAATAATTTACCTTGTTGTGGATTGGTCACTAATCGATGCATTTACTATTCTGCGAAACCAGTTTGTTTATACGACAGTTCCAACCTTTGCCCTCACCCCATTAACATACACAATGGTGGCTTCGCTAGACTTTAAACTAAGTGACAAAGAGAATATATGTACCCCATCCCTGTTTTCTGGGCCATAGTGCGACCATTGTTTCTCAAGGTTTAACTGCCTACAGCTGCTTACACTCAATGTTTAATAAATGCTTACCATTCCTGATTCTATCACATTAGCCACCGTACATTCAATTACATTAATTAACATACTGGGTTCATTATATTTCAACATCCTGCCCATCGCATGTTGATGAGATTGTAGTTCACATTTTACTGCTGCTACTACAAATATTCTCTTACACACTCTGGGCCTATCAGTAATCTCTGTTCTAAACCTCTCTCAGTTATTACAATCTGGGCCTTGTATCAGGAATCTGAACACTGGGATGTTATTTCTTCTGGTATTTCAGCCTGTGAATGATGATGGAGCCTCCACAGCCCTCTAGGATAGAGAATTCCAAAGATTTACCCTCACAGAAGCACACAAGATTGAGGGAGAGTTGGTGAGAGGGATTGGAAACGGGTTGAGTATTTGGACACAAAGGGTGGGGGGTAGAAAGCTGTTAGAGAGACTGGAGGCCTGTGTCCAGTGGTGGAGTCCCACACGGCTCAGTGTTGGGCTGTTTATTATTGTTCTATAGAAATGTTCCAGATGGGAACGTGGGGGCAATGAGAAGCAAGGGGTCCAGATGATCCCAGGATTGGGCGGATGGTTAATAGGGAAGAAGGTGGGAGGTTACAGGAAGATATAACTGGGTTGGTCAGATAGGCAGAGCATAGGCAGACACAGTGACACACAGATACAGAGACACACAGAGACCCTGATAAGTGTAAGCTGATGCAGTTTGGAAGGAGTAACAAGGTGAGGGAGGATTTAATGAGTGGCGGGACACTGGGAAGCTCAGAGGAACATATGGATCTGGGGTAATGATTCCCAGATCCCTGAAGGGAGCAGAGCAGGGGAATCAGGGGCTAAAGAAGGCAGATGAAAGACTTGCCTTTATCAGTCAGAGAATAAGAGCAAAGAGTTCAGGTTGGAGTTGGACAGAGTGTTAGTGAGGCCACAGTTGGAGCACTGGGTGCAGCTCTGTTCACCTCACTATCGGGAAGGATGGGACTGCACTGGAGGGGGAGCTTCAACAGGATGTTCCCTGGGCTGGAGGCTCTTGAGTGATAAGGACAGACCGGATAGGCTTCGATTGTTTTCACCACAGCAGAGAAGGCTCCATTTTCAAACCTTTCTCCTGTTTCTGTAGCGTTTCGGGCTCCCCTGTGTCCCTGTCTCTCCATCTCTGAGACACTTGGAACACGAAGGGGCAAATTAGAAATACTGAGACACACAGAAGCACTGAGACACACAGAAACTCAGAGACACACAGAAACACAGAGACACACAGGCACAGAGACACACACAGGTACAGAGACACACAGGTACAGAGACACACAGATACATACAGAGACACACAGATACATACAGAGACACACAGAAAGACAAAGACAGACAGATGCAGAGACACACAGATACAGAGACACAGAGAAACACAAAATGGCACACAGAGAGAGAGTCAGAAACACAGAGGAAGAGGGAGAGACACAGATACAGAGACAAACTGATACAGAGACAGACAGAAACATAGAAACATAGAGAGAGAGGCAGAAACAGAGAGACACAGACACAGAGGCACACAGATACAGAGATACACAGGAACAAAGAGAGAGCCATAGAGAGAGAGAAAGACATTGAGAAAAATATAGAGACACACACACAGAAATAAAGTGAGAGAGAGAGAGACACACACAAAGAAAGATAGAAACTCAATGAGTGAGAGTGAGAGAGACAGACAGATACAGAGCGAGAGAAAGAGGCTGAAACACAGATACAGAGACACAAAAACACAGGTACAGAGAGAGAGAGACACAGACACAGAGACACACAGATACAGAGGGACTCACAGATACAGAGACTCACAGAAACACAGAGCAACACAGAGAGAGAGTCAGAAACAGAGAGAGAGAGAAACACAGCGACACACGGATACTGAGATACACAGGAACAGAGAGAGAGCCACAGAGAGAGAGAGAGAAAAATATAGACAGACACACACACACACAGAGAAATAAAGTGAGAGAGAGAGAGATACACACACAGAAAGAAAGATACAAACTCAGAATGAGTGAGAGTGAGAGAGACATTCAGATACAGAGAGAGAGAAAGAGGCTGAAACACAGATACACAGACACAAAAACACAGATACAGAGAGAGAGAGAGACGCAGACACAGAGACACATAGATACAGAGGGACTCACAAATACAGAGACTCACAGAAACACAGAGCAACAGAGAGAGAGAGTCAGAAACAGAGAGAGAAAAACACACAGATACAGCGACACACAGATACAGAGATATACAGATACAGAGAGAGAGAGAAACATAGATACAGAGAGAGAAACCCAGATATATAGAGAGAGAGAAAGACAGACAGACAGATACAGAGATAAAAAAGGATACAGAGAGAGAGAGACAATGTCAGAGAGAGACACACAGATACAGAGAGACACATAGAACATAGAACATTACAGCACAGAACAGGCCCTTCGGCCTTCGATGTTGCGCCGACCAATATAAAAGCAATGACCCTTCAAACTAAACCATTCCCTTCTCTTCCATATACTTATCAACTAACCTCTTAAACGTCACCAAACTTGGCGCATCTATAACTGCTGCAGGCAGGGCATTCCACTCCCGAACCACCCTTTGGGTAAAGAACCTGCCTCTGATATCCGTCCTATAACTATCACCCCTTAATTTAAAGCTGTGTCCCCTCGTGCTAGCTTTTTCCATCCTAGGAAAAGGCTATCACTGTCCACCCTATCTAAACCTCTAATCATCTTATATGTTTCGATTAGGTCCCCTCTTAGCCTCCTCCTTTCTAACGAAAACAACCTCAAATCCCTCAGCCTCTCTTCATAAGACCTGCCCTCCATACCAGGCAACATCCTGGTAACCTCCTCTGTACCCTCTCCAATGCCTCCACATCTTTCTTATAATGCGGGGACCAGAACTGCACACAATACTCCAAGTGCGGCCGCACTAGAGTTTTGTACAGTTGCAACATGACGTTGCGGCTCAGAAATTCAATCCCCCTACCAATAAAAGCTAAGACTCCATATGCCTTCTTAACAACATTATCGACTTGACTTCCTACTTTCAGGGATCTATGCACGTATACACCAAGATCCCTCTGTTCATCAAGACTATTAAGAATCCTACCATTAGCCCTATACTCTACACATTTATTATTCCTGCCATAGTGCATTACCTCACACTTTTCCACATTAAACTCCATTTGCCACCTCTCGGGCCAGCTCTGCAACTTGTCCAAGTCTCTCTGCAAACTATAACACCCCTCTTCACTATCTACCACTCCACCGACTTTAGTGTCATCTGCAAATTTCCTAATCCATCCTTCAATACCCTCATCCAGATCATTTATAAAAATTACAAACAGCAGGGGCCCCAAAACAGACTCCTGAGGTACACCACTTGTCACTGAACTCCACGACTAATATCTCCCATCAACCACCACCCTCTGTCTTCTATCTGCTAGCCAATTCCTAACATAGATACAGAGACAGCACACACAGATATAGAGAGAGAGAAACCAGATACAGAGAGAGAATGAGAGCGAGACATACAGAAAGAGACACACAGATACAGAGAAAGAGAGAGAGAGAGAGACACACTCTCAGATACAGAGAGAGAGAGATAGAGAGCCTTGTATCAGTAATCTCTGCCCTAAACCTCTCCCAGTTATTACAATCTGGGCCTTGTATCAGTAATCTCTGCCCTAAACCCCTCTCAGTTATTACAATCTGGGCCTTGTATCAGTAATTCCCTTGTCTATCAGAAACCTATCTACCCCTGAGTTAAATATGTTCAGCGAGGGAGCCTCCACCACTTCAATGGGCAGAGAATTCTAGAGATTCACCATCCTTTGAGTGAAGAAGTTCCCTCTCAACTCTGTTCTAAATTGCACCCCCAGCACCCACCCCCACCCCCAAACCTTATTTTGAGGCTGTGTCTCTAGTTCTGCTTTCCTTTCTAAGTGGGAAGAATCTCTCTCCCTCTCCCCTATCCATTATCTTGTAAGTCTCTATAAGATCCCCCCTCAGCTTCTAAACTCCAATGAGTACAGGCCCAGTCTATTCAATCTCTCTTCATAAACTAACCCCCTCATCTCCGGGATCAGCTTGGGGAACCTTCTCTGTTCTCCCTCCAAGGTCAATATATCCTTTCACAAATAAGGGGACCGAAACTGCAAACAGTACTCCAGTTGCTGCCTCACCTTGTACAATTGCAGCAAGAGACCTCATTGCTTTTATATTCTATCCCCCTCCCGATTCCGGCCTAGGGTTGCTGTCTGTGTGGAGTTTGCACATTCTCCCTGTGTCTGCGTGGGTTTCCAGTGGACAGGTTAGGAGGACTGGTCTTGCTAAATTGCCCCTTAGTGTCAGCGGGACTTGCTAGAGCAAATCCATGGGGTTATGGAGATAGGAGTATGTTGATGTAGACTCGATGGGCTGAATGGACTCCTCCTGCATTGTAGGGATTGTATGATTCTATTCCATGTAACAATTAATAAATTAAATCAAATTAATCGGGTGACGTTTAGACAGTCGCATGATTGCAGATTCGATCTTATTGTAACATTACGGTCCCACCTGAACTGAGCTCAGCAGCGTTCTGTCTGTATTGTGTGAATCCAGTCTGGAAAGATCCACTAATGTTGCTAATTCTGCCAAGACAGAAACAGAAAGAGTGTTTGTATTCCCCGTGATACGACCCCTTAATGATGAAACACACGGTGGGAGAGGGAGAGAGAGAGATGGAGCGATGCAGAGTAACAGAGAGATAGGGAGAGGGAGCAATGCAGTGAGTGAGAGTTAGACACTGAGATTCAGTCAGATGGATAGTGAGTGTCAGGGGAGTCCGAGACGCCACAGCAGCAGGGTAAAGATTTGAAAGTGAAGGAGTGTTTCTCTCTTTTTTATAAAAAACTATCCACACTCAGATCAGTTCCATTTCACACTCTCTGCTTCAGTCCTGTGTTGGGGGGTGTTTAGTGTGGGATCAGTGTTTGCTTTTCTCAGTGAGATTCCCAACAAGGGGAACAGATGTTTAAAAACGTAAACTTCACAAAACCAAACTAGACAGCGAGTGAATCAGCCTCATGCCTTCAATA